>CARXXK010000001.1:92969263-93065706 GCA_949089665.1 Macrosiphum euphorbiae | reverse complement strand
GGAGACGGAGATATGTATCACTGTATCTCCATATTAACATCTATAATAATCCATTTGATTTTATAATAAAACTTTTGGACAGCGTACTATGATTTTGTGTTAATATTAATATCGTAGACCGAATATTATAACCACGCGAAGATACGCATTCATTAACACATTATATACCCACCTAAATATGCATCGCACGGTAAAACAAATGCGGTTGATTCGGCGAATTTTCCACACTCGACCGGTGTGGTTATGGTCATCATAATATTATCGGCGTCGTTTCCACATGGACATAATAATATAGTTGTTATAATAATGATATATAGGTATCATGTCACGGTCCTTATCGCAATCACGGCCGTTTTACCGTCGTCGTGTAGACACTGCGTAGGAATAGCGTTGGGCCATCGCCGCTGACGACGACGACGACGTTCAATCGGTCGGAACGATGACGATAACGTGCGCGTGCGCATTCAGCACGACCGGCACGTGATTATGACAACACCGGACGCTTGCATGGCCGACCGTCCGACCAGATTTAATTAAAATCCGGTGATTCCATCCCTCCCAACGTTACCAGCCCTCCCTGCAAATTTCTGACCCTACCACATGTTATGGCGTGGTACTACAGAGCCTCGTCATTACTTATACGCACTAGTGTACTACCACTATATTATATTATTAGGTATACAACACATATATAATATACTTACATACCTGCTCGTATATAGGTATACGTTTCGTAGTCACACAGCTGCAGTTACATAACTGTCAGTGGCAGACGGCAGTTCGTCCGTGCAGGTTCGCACTTCCTTGAAAAATGTGATATATCTTCATGATAATATTAATATTCTTGCCACGAAACTACATCTGACTACCCATCACCTGATTATTTGTATTAAGTTTTTAATTGAAATTTACGAAAAACGAATTTCGAATCTTTTTTCTATGTAGGTAGCTTAAAATATTAATAAATGCGGCGGTCGGTATATACCTGATCCTGTAATAACATAGCACAAAGCCAAATATCCATTATATAGTTTTATGACAAAAACGCACAAACCGAATGTGGCGATTGGTGAAAATCGACACACAAATAAACCAGCCATTAGTGCGCAGTGTATCGCACGTACGTGAGAATGGGCAAATGTTAGTGTTTGGTAATGCGAGGGGTACATACGTGCTACAAACATTGTCGCTCATCGATTGCAGAAATGACCGAAAATTCGACATGACTACAATATTAGTATAATAATAATATTGTCCCGATTGCCGACAGTATAGTTAGGGTTTCCCAGATAAGTCATTGCGGTCTTTGGTTGGCGGTCTAATAATTTCTTATGTTTTACATACATAATATTATGCAGAATAATGATTATAGTTACTATTATTAATTATTCATTGAGTATAACATTAACGTCAACAAAAGTATATTATTTTATTCGATATCAGGAATAAATTAAAAATTGTCTTATAATTTGGAGAGCGTCGTTATATTCCCCCTCTCCCTTCCCCAGGACCCGCGACCAAGCAAACCACTATTATCCTGTTATAGTTTATTTTTTGTAAGATTTTTGATTTTCGATTATGATGTTCTGTAACGGTTGTCGATTGTTGACCCACACGCATAAAACACAAAAACCAAACACCTAGTTACAAGCGGAGGCAAACTCTACTCACAAACCACTACCAACTAATTTTTTTTTTCGATCGCCATGTAAGGGAGGACGACATCGATGATTTCCCATGGTAGCTTCATCGTTTATTGTTTTAAACATACATCATATCTTTATATATGTATATATATATATTATAGCCTATACCAAAACGTTACTCTTAAACTAGCATAGTTGTGTGTCTACAGGTACACACACTGTTTTTTTTTTTGCTTTTTTACGGTTTGTTGTTGCTCTTGCTCACCTTTGTGTTTGTTCTATATCCTGCTGATACTTCATGACTATTATTCGTTAAAGAAGGCTGCCATTACATAGGTGGTCTTGCACACGTCTCAAAGCCATCGTCTCTAGTTTGGATATTCGTGGTGTTTATAGAACTATTACGAAACCGACCACCCATTTTGCACCCGCCTCTGCAAATTTTCACCGACAGGCACCAGTGCACCACTCTTTGGTCTTGTTTTAAAGGCATATACCGTACACTAATGAAGCTCAAAGACGAAATGAACAGTCAATAATAATATTATATTATATAAGTCTGCGAAACTCGCCGTCGTGGGCATACAGACTTCACGCTATTATAATATTTGAACTTAAGACGCGGGGGAACCGACGCCTCCACCGATGGAGCGTGTTTAATTAACAAGCAAGTCGTTGCGACGATGTTCGTCACCGCCCACCGACTGCAGAATCCTTTGGACCGTCATTCAACCCCGACTCCGACATTACACGTATACAATATAATAAACACATACGTGAATATTATATATTATTATGATTTACGTACAAGGTGTACGCTTGCATAATATTATATGTACTTACATATAAACTCGTAAGTACGGAGACGATTCGGAAACCCTGAATAGGTACCGAACCGACTGACTGCAGGATCGGGGCAGGGTTCGCCACCAGAACCCAGACGGATATTTCTGTTCACCCCCCCCCCCCCTTGGTAGCTTGTCTGAACGTGTGTTGTGTGCGCGCGCGCCGTGTTTTACTTTCCCTATTTCTATAGTTTCAATAGAAACCGACAACAATAGTCTTATTATGATCATTATTATTATTATTATTTTCATTATTGTAATCATTATTATTATTATTGTGTATGACGACGACACGGCGCAGTGCATTTCACATTATAATAGTATACCTACCATTTGAGATGAATACCTATATATACTTATATTATATACATTGCACTGAAAGCTCGGCAATACGGTTCTTGAACGAGTCCTCCGTCAAGTCTCACCCGGGTGCGGATGACAAAAGAGACAAAAATAGTTCTCGGTTCTCCCGCCTACGACATCTATATAATAGATATATCATATACATTTATACACACAAAACCATTTTTTATTTACCTACCAGCAATACTAATTTCCCGATGAATGATTCTCTAATTATTAGACTCATGAAACTTCTCAAATCTAATACCTTCCTCAGTTTCTAATATATGACATCTTATTTTATCATAATATAATATTATTATTAAATTAATAATTAAATGTGCTAATTAATTCCATTGTATTCCTTGATGCGGTGTCGATACACAGCTAAACATTAAATCTAAGATTACTTATATTATGTTATATTGTCAAAGCTCAATGGAACTGTTCATTAAATGAGTAAAAAAAGGATTTATAACTCTTAGAAGATACGTACTATGTGCATTGTGTGTACTTTGTATTGTATAGATAATATTACGGCCTGTGGTTTACATCATCTAGATTCTAGAATTTAGAGTATTACGTGAACATCTGATATAACTCGAATTCGAGTAATACCATATTATGATCTTAGTTTGTTTCATTTTTTCCAACTGAATGTGAGAAATATGTGATATGAAATATTAATAGCATTAGTTTTATGGTTTGTTTTTCTCACGATTATCACAATATAATGAAATAATATTCATTATTATTATTTATTTTTAATTTTAACACACGATAGTTCAACAAAATGTAATAATATAATATACAGTATCTCGTGATAAAAGTAAAAATACATAAATATACGTTGTTATTAATTCGTTTGAAAATATGAGTAAACAGAATAAAATAAATTCTACATTCTCGTGGGAAGTCGTGTAAGACCTAATGTCATGTTGACGACATTTCCATTAATTTATAAAAACGAGGGTGAAGAAATGTTCAGTATAATTTACATGAATTCATTATTTTCCGTTATGTGGTTTTGTGTGAAAATGAAAATCAATAAAAAAAATATTACTTTCGGATTGTATAATATAAAGAACTTTGTACGTTGCAACCTGGAAAATATTTTATAGATGGCCCATGGCCGCCACAGCCACGATTCCTTTATAGTAATCCACGGTGTTAGTGTACCTATTTTTTCGTAACACCCTCCTAGGAGCTATGGAAAATCCCGTCAGTAAAAATAGATGTTTCGGTCCTGTGTAAGTTTTTATAATAAGATAAAAGAAACGGGGTCGCCACCGACGATCTTTATTTGCCTGATATATACGATAACAGTAAAATATAAAGTACCTACCACCTACCTAATAATAATATCAATATCATTATACAGTAATTTTTAAAAACAAGCAACATATTTTTGCCTCTATGTTGTTTACATAATTCATTAGTTTTTAAGACATTATTGAATACCTATAAGAAAAGTACGACGAAAACTAAAATGTATCAATACCATGTTGTGATTTTGAAGCTTTTAGTATATTATTATAATTTACTTTTATATTAATTTGTTTTTGCTTACCTAAACATTATAATTAAGGTACTATTTCATAAATTAAATGTTTTTTTTAAATCTAAAAAGGCTTAGCCTCAAACTCTTATCCACCCACCCCACTAAAATTTACTTTAACTAACATTTTTTCGTTTTTAAATTATTCAACTTGATCTAAACCTTTCAAAAATGTTAATCTTATAGACAATAGTTATAGCTATAGGTAATATGGTACACAAGTAGATACACAACAAATAAAGTAGTTTGAACTTGAAAACTTTAAATCCAAATACTTATCATGTTAAAACCGTTTTACGAAATGTAAAATGTAATTATAAAGAATAGTTTAAAATATTATGTATTTATAATTTGTCTATTGATACTAAATGTAGTATATTTTTATTTTTATTATTAAATACATATTGTCACCTATTTTGTTTGAAATCAATAAACGAACCCTTAATGGCTAATTGCTAATTTTTACTATTGAAAAATTCACCAAAATAAATTAAACTTCGTACCTATTTCTATTTATGAAAGGGTTGTGTTAAATATTAATATTTAACAAGCAATTGCAAATTGTTCCAAAATAATTATTTGATTATAATATCTACGTATCCACGTATATCTATATTAAATTTATATTATTCTAATTTTGTTGTAATATTTATAAATATTCATATACTTATACCAATATTTTTAAGTAACTAAAAATGATAATGATAAATATTTTTATAGTTATCATCATATAGTTTTACTTATTTAAAATATTTATGTTGTAGATTAATCATTAATCAACTATATGAATAAAGTAGCTTATAAAATATGATTGCATTCTAAAACTTTCATTTAGTAAAATCTAATTTTATAACTTATTCTTGGACAATTATTATAAATACTTTATACGTTGGTTTTTAAAAACAAGCATAAAAAAAATTCAAACAATGGTTTTGGCTTACAATACGATAGATGAATACTATACTGTTTACTTCTCGACTTAATTTGATAACATTTGGGTAAGCAATAGACTCTTGGACTCTTGAGTTACAATATTGAATATAAGTTAGAACACAGTATTTTGTTAAAAGGTATACCAAATTTCACTTTTTTTCAGGCAACAAAAATAATTGATTAAATATTCAATTTTAAAGATAAAACATTCATTTAGGTATATGAAATATTAAACATGAAACACCCTAGAACTAAAGTTGCTTATTATATTGCCTTAATTAAATTTATATTTAATGCTATATTAGTTTTTAAAAAAATGTATATGGTGTACGCCATTTTAACAATTTAAATTTTATAAACATATAATAAATAGTGGTATAATAAGTTCTTTTAATATTTTCATTTCTACAAACGCAAAGTACCAGTAAATTTATAATGTTTTGATAGTGATGACAATAACTTTTTGATTCTTGAATTACTCCTTAATTTGTATATTGTTTTTCCCAGCGCTCTTGAAAACTATTGGGAATTTTGAATTTTTACCTCCCGAATGCACAAACTAGATTCACTTTTTCATCGAACAAGATACTTTCGAAGAATATTGAAGCAGTTTTACTGCCCCAAACGGTGGTGTAGATACAAAAAAAAATAAAAAAACACACATCATTGTAAAACCAATACATTCATCGATCCGCTCAGAATCTAAAATATAGATATGTATTTTTATAGAAAAAAAATAAGTGTTATACCTATTACATATTACATAGATGGCTTTCAAAAACTATACATTTAAGTAATAATTTTAAATTTGTAATGGATGTATGTTTATAGTATTACATATAGGTAGCCATCAAAAAAAATATAGTATATCATAAATGTGAAAAAAATAATATCTAGAATAAAATGATTTAACGATTTAAATTATGTAAGTAAAAATATTTATGTACCTATCTTCCATATTCAAAATAAAAATATTTTATACAATATATAATTCAATCATTATATATTTTAATGGTTTATATAAATATAGTTTTCCAAGTACCTCTATAAAGTTTTGTAATTGAACACTGAATATAAAAAATTATAGTTTTGTAGTATAACTGTATAAGCTGAGTTAGTAATATAATATCTAAAATTGTAATGTTTTTAATTTAATTAAAAGTTATATTCATCGTTTAAAATATTTGTTCCAGTTCCCACAAAACGTTTATTTTACAGACAAATAACTTATTTAATAACAATTGAATTATTTTACTAAAATTCCTAACACTGTACTGTAGTTTCCATTATTTCTCATATTTTGTCATATAATATGTAATAATTCTATGTTATAAATAATTATGAAATATTTACTTTGAATGAAATTTATTAAAAATGTACAGTTCGATATTCAATCTTAAATAATTGATTATGAAAACCATCATTGCATAACAATACTAACTGAAATTATATATTAAGAGTGGGTAATAACTAATAACAGTTTAACAATAAACCACAAATGTCCATCAAGTTGGCACAAGCACAATATGCTAGAATAGTATTAGTAATCAATTTGGATCAAAGGCAAACTTTTATGCTATCATATACCTATACTATTGGATTAGTAGCAGAGGAATGTACATATTTAACAGCTGGCATTAAACCTGTCATTCTCATCTCCCAAACATTAAATTAATTGAATTATTTTTTTCTGGAATCTCAAATATCAAACACAAAATTGAAGCTTAATCCACATCGATCAAAGAATATCGGGGCATGCGGGAGCTGGTCGTATATAATATACTATATACCTAGCTACTTACCATTTTATGTTCGTCCGCCGATGTGTACTGTTATGTGACCCGGCTGATGTGCTAGGGCATTTAGAGATAAAAACGAACCGTCAAGTCAATCCGGGCCACTGATGTGGGATAGATGGATAGATATGGATAGAAGAAGAGCATAGGAGAGGGGTCGAGGAGGATTGATAAAGAGAAAGACACACTCACACACACACAAATGTGATGGGATCGGCAAGGGGTAGAGAAGAAACGGGCTAAAATCCGGGGCAATCAATTTGTTTTACATCAGAAAACCTGGCCGATCGGAAAACAAAAACTCGCAGACGGGACGGGAAGGATTGTGCGTGTAAGGGTTAGGGATAACACACGATAGTAGTAGAGTGGAAAAAGAACGTGAGATTAAGTGAAGGGGGCAGTGCAATAGTGGAAGAAAGAGAGATAGATAGAACGAGTGAGCAGAGGGTGAGACACAGACGGTGGGCGTGGTTTGGACGCGTACCAAACACGTTAGATAGATGATAGGGACTCGGAGCTTTTGTGCCGGCAGTTTATATACACTCCTCTGCAATACAGTTTATATAACACGACTACTATTACTATTACTACTATTATTAAGAATACACAGAAAATAGTGTATACAATGTGTGTGTGTATGTGTACGCTATCACTATATAGGTACCTACTATATGCGACTACGTCACTCTCTGCACGTGAACGTTCACCTCCGCTTGCCACCCGTTGCGTCCGGCCCTTTCCGTTAGGCACGAACCCGATCACCGGACACGGTCTTTGGCAACAAATTTAGCGTTCCTTTTTCCTGACGACGGACGACTATACAGAGTTCGATACACACTACCACCATCCTTATTTCTCCTCCTCCTCACTACCTCTCATTCTCTCTCCCTGACTCTCTCACTATATATACATTACATGTTTTAACCCCTACCCCAACCCATCAGTCCTTCACCACCCGACCGAAGCCAATCTCTCGGTGGCGGCCCGACAACAATTTATCAGGGCTGCCTTTTATTTTGTACTGACAAATGCCTTTTTGTTTATCGCCGGAACGGTAACTCGTAATAGTTATTTATATAGATATTATATTATGTTTTATTTTTTTTTCTGGTTGAAAAAGAAGTCTATATAAAGGGTGTATGAGAAGAGGTCGGAACGATAGCAGAGGGAGATGATTTTATCCGGTGCTATTTGTTTTACATAACATAATGATAGATGACCGAACATAATACACATATATCAAAATACTGTATCTTATATGGCCAGACAATTTGACTTTCCACAGGCATTGTACAACAACAGTATGTCCCACGAGAAAATATGAATCAAAACCTGAAACAAGTGCATAATAACGCGTAAGAAATATGAACGGCATTTAAGTAAGATCGCGCAGTCGAGATTCTTTAACTCATTTTTCTTTCGTTTTTAGTTTTTTGTTTAGTGTGCTGAGAAAAAAAATGTTAAAATAATAATAATAATATTTATAAACATTTAAAATCAACACTAAATATTTGTACAGCCGTTTTGGGTGCTTTTATCTGTACAAACAATTTTAAGAGTAGGATGGCCAAAGAGTAAACTCATTTTAGAATGTTTCACTAAGAAAGACGTTATGATAATAAGAATATTATACTAAAAAATATTGTATTATTGTCAACATTTTAATGAAATCATAAAATAACAAAGTATTATAAAATATAATTATAATATAAAATCTTTAAGTTTATACAGTTTGAGGTCTGTACGTGCTTGTAAACAAACACTAGCGGACAATCACTTTCTGACGAAAAATGTTTGTTGAATTTGACCAAGCTTGACTTAATTTTAACTAAGTTTTATATTTAGTTGGAACAATATTATATAATTTTCAAGATTTTCAACTTTTACAATACCAATTTATTTTCGCTGACATAAAATATAGCCACAAATCGTATAACTTTTAAAAACTTGAGTACCTAACGGCTACCATGTATAATGTATATAAAATAATCCAATGAAATCGGAATACAAAAATCCTCAAGGATTATTCATTATTTTTGATTATTTTTCCCACTGTTCATAAATATTGCAGTTATAATGTGTACTAATTTTTAAATTTAAACTTACATTTATATTTATTGCATTTATTTTTCAAACTACAACTGTATAGAATATAGTCTAACAATAAAGTCATAATCTGAAAATTAACTTAGGATTAAGACGAAAATACACCAACACGTAAATGTCGAGCGATCGACGAAGGGTGGTTTTTTTGCACACAAAATAACGTACACATTTCAGAATAAGTCGAGCATTGTACTATTAAACAGAGTCTTATGTTGAATACGTTTTACATTACGTAAAGATGGTGCTTTTTTATCGTGAATATTTCGATTTTTCTCACGACAGTAAAATCTCCTTAGGAATGCACGAGTATACACTGTACACGCCATTACACCAGTTGTTTAAAACGTATTTGAAACGCATACCATGTAAGCAAATATGCTATGGATTGAAGTTTTTGAAGATAACATTCATGTAATGTGTATTTCACAATACATTTAGGCGCATGACACGTCGTCTTGTGTATTTTAATTACTGGCCACCTATTGTGTTCTTATTAATTGATAAAATTTACAGCACAGGTTCGTGCTATGATATTGTAATATTATAATATTTATCTGCAATCTTAATTTATTATTCACGTTGATTTGGGCAAGTTTTTTTCTATATTGTGTGAGATTTATGTATTGATTTATCGCATTTATTAAACCAAATGAATAAATAATCCTCACAAATAACATTAAAAAGCTTAAATATCAAAGAGTATGATAATGATTGAAGATTTTATGTTCAATGAAAAACCAATTACTTCCTGTAAAAAGAACATATTTTACATAATTTACATCATATTTTTAAATATTTTAAATTACAGATATTAAGTTTCAATATGCTAAGGGAGGTGTCCCTTTCTTGGGTCACGGAGCCAGATCCCGATGGGGGGAGGGGGTATTGGGTGAAAAGAGCAGGGGAAAGAGCCCTTTAGTACATTATAAAATAAAAATAATTCAATATTGTTTGCCCTCTAGTAAAATTCCACTTCGATTGTTCCAAAAGTAAAACTGCCATTGGATTTTGGGGGAAAATTATCAAAACAGAACAAACGGGGTGAACAAAAGCTATTTTCGTATTTTGAGCACTTCAATTGTTATCGGTTTACTATACATATATAAGAATCATCGATAGTTGTTCTACTCCTTGGATTTAAAGGATAAACGAATAAACGTTGTATAACGAAATCAGAAAATGTACAAAATTACTAAAGGTGTAGCACAATGTATTTTAATTAGTTGGGCTTCTCTTTTAAATCGAAACAATGGCGCTTTCTATTTAATTAGGAGCGTAGCAATCACAATGGATTTGTAAGACGTGTTAATTTGTTTAATCACAACCATATACATCCACGTTCGACGTTTTTTAAATTATCTAACAATTATAGATAATAAAAAAACCAATATTAAATGTACTCTTTAAATCTATTTCCTACTAGTGTAATCGTACCATACGAGTTATTTTAATTACTTATATTGTGTATATACTGTTTAGAATTTAAATGATTTTTTGTTATACATTTAAAGAAATATATATCATAGTTGTTTTCGAGATAAACCCGATTATTGCGGTACCGAATAGCAAGTAGAATCTTAGGTATTACTAATGCATAATCCAAATGATATTACATCGCATTTAACAATACGTACATATAATAATCTGTACAACACACATTTATATTTCATAAGGAATTTGATATTGCAGGGTATTGTAACAAATGTATTTGTAAAAAAAAAAAAATAATGTTTTTCATTGACATATTTATGACATTTTTAATGGCCTAAAAAAATAATACACAGAAAAAATTTACAAACCAACATAATCATTCAAACAATACATTTTTTCAGATATTTTATTCTCTTAGGATTTAATAGAAAATGTATAATCGTAACCGAAATGCCATAAGAATAAAAGTACATATTATTCTACAGAGGTACCTGCCTCTATTATTTTGTAAATGTAAATTATTTAGATTATTTAAACGGTTTGTTACCTAACTGATATCATATTATCATTGAGTAATATAATTGTTTAAATTTAATTTTAAAACTATTGTAGTAACGAAAATTGAAGAGATTTTCATTCAATTTGAATTATCGGAGTGGAAATATATGTTTTCAGGTCGGTTTTATAAAAACACAACAATTTCTTCAATATAATATTATTATCATCGGATTTAATGTTCTTGAAAAACTAAGCCGCTTGGCAACAACGGTCGGTTAAATATGATGATTGGTTTTCGTTCGAAACACAAAAGACTTATCATATTTTTCCGGGGTCCATTTCATGATACATAATGATTGGTCAATATACCACGGTAATATAAATGTACAAGAACAGTAACCAATGAAGTGACCCAAACTGAATGGCTCAAATATTTGTCTAGTACACAATACACGGTTGACGCGGGTGGTGGTTGGTGGATAAAATAAAAACTTACGACCATTCTAATAATACTTTTCTAGACGATTTAATGTGAATCTGTTCCTCGGACGAAGTTCCACTGAGATGGCAAGTGGGAAGAGAAAGGGCCTTAGTGGGATCAGCTGAACAAAATGTGCACTGGAGTAAAAGAGAATAGGATTTTCTATTAGAAAGAAAGAGATAGTTATTCGGAGTGCAAAACTAAGGACACATTTCCAGTGACCCAAAGGACATACGGAATCGGGTCGGTTGATAAAGGGACAACTTTTTCTTTACATGGTGAAGTCGTGAATAAATCTTATTGCAAGATACGTCTGATGACCATTGTAGCTCGTTTTAAACACATTTTCTGTAGCTCAATTAATAAAGAATTTAAATAATATATAATTGTTGTTGTTTTTTTTTACAGGAGCGATTTTTGAACAAGGATCTGATGAAGTGCAAACCGCATTCAAATTAGCCGTGTTTAAGCATAACCAAAATAATACTGAAAGACGATTTGAACTTCAAGCATATGTGGACGTCATTAAAACAGCAGACGCTTTTAAATTATCTAAACTAAGTGAGTTTTTTATTATTTAATTGCATCGTTTTAATCACAAAAAAGTTTCCAAATAATTTACATCTATAAATAAATAATTTTAACAAAAGTCTAACATTTTATAAGCAAAGAATATCGTTATATTCGTATTTGTGTGCATTAAAATATGTAGAAATTAATAACTGCATTTTACTACCCATTAATATTCCATTATTTCTTTAACCTATATTTTATTAGTGAATATTAATTTGTTTGTCTATTACTTTAGAGTTTAGACTGTACAATTTCTAAGAATGTTTGTCATCAAATTAAATAGTGTTTTTATATAATGATCAAGAGTTATAGAGAAGTTAGATGAGTTACAAGAATCGTATATTTATTCTTAAAAGCAGTAATAAATCAATTCATAATAAATACAATTATAAAATATTATTATGTAATTTATAACCAAGATTGAATTAAAACATTGAAACGGAATTTGCTTACACAATTTATTTATTGTATATTTGTATTCACAGCTTATATTAAAATGCTGTCACTGCTATCTGTGTTCAATTTTAATGTTTAGATATACGCGTTCCTTGAAATATGTTTACTATTAGAAACAATGTAAACTAAAGAAATATAATACACGAGTGACATTATAAAGACGAAATTATGTCTCTTGTTTAAATAATCCAACTCGATAGAGTATTAAAAATATATTTTCCTAATAATAATTTACTCTTATAATATTAATAATTGAAAAAAATAATTAAAATATTCATTGGATTGATTCCATCCCCGTTTATTATAAATATTTACTGGAATTATTATACATACATTTATAAAAGTTACCTATCTTATCGTGAATAATTGTTATTGAAATTTCCATTAATTGAAATTTAATTTAAATTAATCGTCAACGGAAGTGATGTATACACTGTTTCCTCTTAAGTTTAATTGTTATAAGTCTGGTGAATTAATATATTAATTTCCATTTGGATGAATTTCTTAAGAAGAAATTATGAATTTGTACTCGTATTGTGTGTTACCTACCGATAGGGTGCTGCTTATTCCAACAATTCTTCTATTATACAGTATTCTAGCAGTACCTTTTTTGTAATTATATTAAGTTAATTTCTTTCTTGGGTTACTGTTATATATTATTTACCAATCACCATTTTAAATTTCACTATTTAGAAAACATTTCGGTTTTTCGTTAAAAAAAATCTCAGGACATTGTCAAAAAATGTTATTAATTGATGTTCCAAATTTTTCAATTTGACAAATTTAGCTTTGCTTATAAAACTTTTAAAACTGTTACATACTATTTGTAGAACATAAATAAAAAGTTTAAATGTATTATTTTATTTATTTGATGATACTTTACCTTAAATTATTTTAGATTCTAATAACTAAATAGAACAATTTGAATTTACATTTTTGTTTATTTTCTATTTCTATATTCTCAAATTTTGGTTATGAATTTCCATCTGACCAAACAATGACATTTTTTTAATTTTCCAGTCGTAGTTTTATATACAGCCACTAACAAACATTCAGTCTTCGTTGCATAATATTATGTAATTTTGATAAGTTATATCAGATAAAAATGCTGTAAGATAATATCATTTATTATTAAACTAAAAATTCTACCTATTTGTTTTTACATTTTCACTCATGTTTTAGCAGTCAATTAGATTTTTAATTACTTACAAATTTCTATTTCCTGTAAATATCTTATTCACTCAGACGATTTATAAGATTAAACAAAGTTAAACAAGGTTAAAATGGTACCTATACAATTTGACGATCATCTTTAGTATTTCGTGATAAGTGGGAACTTGATGTGACACTATAAGCAGTATAAGCATGGTAATAGCACGTACCATTTTGTTTACTCGATTTAAAAACAATTTTAGCAATAAACTTGTTTTAGATTTTTATCATAAACCAATTGTTCAGTTTGACTAAATAGTATTTCACCAAATATTATTGTCTATAATTTATATAATATATTATTGTGCAGTCCTATAACTATATAATATATAAACTGTCTATCTATCAAATAATAAATAAAAACAACGTGTACCTAGATTGAGTAGTATTACTATTTTATATCCACATTATAGTTAAAGTATAAATACAATTGATTTTAAATATATCATTATTTAAGTAGGTATATAATGCAAATAAATACGTTTATTTTGATACGTAACTAACAAATAATATTAATTAAATTAAACTAATAATATTAATAAACAGTAATACATTTCAACTTCAATGTAGCAGTCTCGTTAAATCAATACACACTGACTGACAAGTGATATTATATCCCAGTTCGTTTCGTTATCATAATAATTAACGTTGAATTTATGTCAAAGAAATAATATTACATTCGATCCAATAGTTGTTGGAAAATAAATCATTGCATTTTCATAAAGAATACGACAGTTACCGATTGGAAAAATATATAACCTTCACATTTAATTAAACTAATTAATTATTCGGTTCACTTAAACTGAAACGAATACCTGTGGAATGTATATATTTTTTTTTTGTAATTTGTGTTTTGTTATAAGAATATTGAGACTTAATGCCTAAATGAAACGTCATTATGGTTCCCATTTTCCTTAGGAGGACCACTGACGGACGCAGTAGTTATAATAATAATAGAATAAAAACAAAATGTACTGAGCATATTATTATCTTTGTTCTTCAACCCATTAATGTAGCTATATTGCCTATTCGATACGCCCTGCTACACATCATATTATTTAAAAAAAAATTTGGACAAGGTACAGTGACCGAGTTTTTGGCACTCGTTTCGCTTCACTTATCTCAGCACATTAAAGTAGTGTGTTATCGCGTATTAAAAGACATTTGAAATTGAAAGCAATAATAAATCATCGGATTCGAAATGGAGGTAATGGTTTAGTAGTAAGTACTTATATAATATAATAGGACATTTTAAATATTTTTATGTTGCTCGTACAAATAATAAAATATGATCGAAGATTTTAAACATTTATTGAATACAGAAATAATACTAACGATGGGAACCAGTTAGTAAAGACTATATAGAAAAATTGCAATAAACCAATAATTTATGTAGGATAATAATTATTATGGTTTTTATTATGGTTTTATAAATTTGCCATATTTAATTATTTGTAAGTTTTTTTATTATATGTCATGATTAAGTATTAATTTAAGTATAGATAAACAAAAACATCTTTCACCGTTTCACTACACTGACTGGACTACTCTACTATAATTCCATGGTTGTCGACCAAAAGTAATATAATAATTACACTGCAAATAAACTTTACATGATCTATATCCATGTTATATTATTAGAGCTCTGATCTGTATGCATTTGCATATTTATTCTGGTTGATCGTATGATATACTAAGTATAAAAAATACCTTCAAAATGATGAAAGTAAAGACAAAATGAAGAAAAGTATTTATAGTAGGGTTCCATAATTTTAAATATATTGTTTTAATTAAATGTTCAATACACACATTTTTTTTTGCAAATATTTTATTTTCATGAATATTTTAATTTTTTAATGCATATTTAAGATTTTTAGTGCATATAAATCCACCCTATATTTGAATAACGTGAATCAATGATAATGCACAAAACTTAGATCAAGAATATTTGTTTTGTACCGAAATAATGTGTTTGGATTTATTTTAAACCTATAGGTAACCTATACATTACATACTTAATATTATTACTTGAATATAATAAATTATACTTTATTGTTGGACGTGTATGAAATTTTAGCTTTAAGTTCGAGGAACCCGTGAATAATATAATAGGTGACTGATGTAGGTACATTCTATCTTTGAGATCCATGTTGTGCATAAATCTCCGAAACGGATAGCGTGTTTGGTCGAACCGAAGGTGATACGGAACTCTTGTCAGAATTCGTTTCACCGACATTTTTTGGCACTTTATAATACTATAAAATTCTGAACATATATAGTATTATTTACACCTGCTGTACCACAGCATACACATTCGCGGACAATGAAGTGGAAACAATTTGATTGAACATCGTTGTTCTGAATCAGCTGTGGAGACGGACATGTTGAAAACAGACGGTTTCAGCTACGGTTGTCGTAAGAGTGACCAATAGGAAATATGACCTACTCACCGAGTATACTATGAAAAATGATACATTTTTGGATTGTGCTTAACGCGCAAAGAGTTGTGTAAGTTGGAACGATATATGCCAAAGATATAAATCGAACCTCGGCTATAGGCATGGTCACTGATTTCTTCGGCCTTTCATACTAAAACTATATATATATAAACATCCTATTTTCCATATCCAACTCTTCTGAAACCGACACAATTCGAGTTCGGCCTAGTCGTTTTTCGTACCGTCAGTGACGTTTTATCATCATAGTCATTACTGATTTCGATATTATTATTAAAATTATTGATATAGTAGCAGTGCCTGGCTAATGGAAAAACAGATAGGTATAGGGATTACAATAATATTCATTACCTAGCTGTAACGTAGCGCCAATAAGAGCATGTCGTATTATACGTCTTATTGTAATAATTAATAACCAACAATGTATAGTATTTAGTAGGCGCCACTACGGTGTAATGTTATTCTTTATAATAGAATATTTTCCTTCACAGTTTGACGTGCGTGAGACGGTTAATAATCGATACGACCAAAATATAATTTTATTTAAACTCTTGTCGTTATAATAGATTTAATAAAACGATAGAAATTTTATAATTTTTTATAATGTTAGATATAATATTATGTATACTATATTATTATATTTATCGGTTGTGTTTTATTATATCGTCTAAATATTTTAAGTATTATTTAAAAAAGGACCGTAGCAAATTATTAAACGACAGACTTGGAAGGCAAATTGACACTAAATCAATATGGAGCTTTCTAACGACGGATAAAATATTATGTCAACAATATAATTGACATTTGTGGCTTATTCAATATAACCACGAATATAAAATATAATATTATAAATAACACGACGACCAATATTTATACTTTTTTGTTTGTCCGTCAATAATGACTGAACTTCTGCAGTTGAAATTCGTGCATTGACAGTTTGATATAACTTTTTGCGGAGTTGTCAAACATTCGTTACAAAACGTGTGCATTTCAGTGGTTCTGATGTTTCGGATTATTTTCAACTGGGCTTACTACCTCCACTGCTCAGAACGTATTAAATCATGTTGGCATGTTATTCCGGTAACCTTAGTAATGGTATACGCTAACATTAATGGGTATCGAAGCCGATCATCCTATATAGGAACGCATTATAATAATTGGTACGAGTATAATACGGTGATATTAATTGTTATGGGTAGGTAGATAGACATAATATCTCTATATTATAGAAAAGGTGAGACAGGAAAGGATATCATCACCTTGTAAATTGACGTTAAAATAAAACGTCAATAAAAACGGCTCTTTCGTAGTTGTAATTTTTACTACTTATTTGCAAAACCATTCCATCAATGTATCACTTCATTATTATTTCCTTCTGCAGATTTACCCGTGAACCGTAAACACTAAAATAAACACACTTAAAGTAAAAAAACAAATTCATTGTTTCTTCGATTTGATTCAGTTTGATCAGTACGTGCATGACGGTTACGCATAATTTATTCCTATCAAGTATTTATAAATACAATAAATATTCAAACTCGAGAGACGGTTTACCATTTTACATCGTCACGATCATCGTGATCTTAGATCATGAAAACAGGTGGTGTTATCATTTTTAGGTACGGAAACATAATCGCATATCGTTTTATAATACATGTAGTTATAGGTCTCGCCGAACGTTGGTACTAAGTAAAAATTAATGTTTTTCATTTCGAAAATTAACGGATTATTAATTATTATTATATCAATTTAGTTTCGAGTAAACGAACATCTACAGTTTACGCTACGTGTGTTTTCGATTAACAGAGTCATTTTAATCGGTTTTTAATTCACTTCGGAGTGTTGAGTGAAGAACACTTAATATAATGTCTTATTAATTAAATATTCAGACACTTTCACTTTAACATTTCCGTATAATTGGGAATATTCGATCAATCTACAAACCATGGTTATAATATTATAGAATTATTTACTTTTATAAATTTGATACAATCTGTCCGTAAATTAAGATGAATAATATATATTCTGTCATCGGATCTGAAATATAATAATAGGTATATAATATATATATAGTATATAATCATTATATCATATTTTTTCTGTAATGTATTATAATCGACGACTATCTTATCTTACCCTTCCCATTTCCATTAGATACCATGGTGTGACGATACCATTGTTAGTATTACAATAATTTTCAGACCTTGGATGAAACACCGAGATGAATAAGTAAAGAGCTTACCAATATTATAACATTAACCACAGTTTCTGGGATCGAATTATATACACGACGGTGGATTGGATTCCTAATAGTGCCGGGGTGAGCTACTGCAGGCATAATATGTAATGGCTCATCATCCTACAGGTGGTGCTAACTACCAAAATATTGGTATCAACCTCTGTTCAGTACGAATATCGCCGAAGATAGGGAGCATAGGTACTATAGTTTCCTCCCAAAAACAAAAATGTTGATAAACGGTGCACGAATTGCCTTCCGACTATACGAGTTGCCTCTCGATGACTCGATGTACCCTAAATGTTATCGTGAACGAAAAGTATCTAGTATTAGTTTCCTCCTAATAGCAAGACAATGAATATTTATTTAAGTGGTTCCTAAGTGAATCAAACATTTTATATACATAAATATAAAATAAATAAAATATTAATATTATACTGTGATATTTATAATTTTGTTTATGTTACTATAAATGTTTTTTTATTGACTAACAAATTATACTATTATTTGAAATAGTTGTATAATATTTCATATTCGTATAAATGTACATAATATTATATACCTAAGACTGATATGTTTTTAATTGTAAGTACTACATAATTCCAAATATCTAAAATAATCGTTTAACAGTTGGACTGTTATCAATAATTTACGTATGAAGTTCATCTTAAACTTACAATAAAACCACAGGTGTTTCTTATAGTTATAAGGCTATATTTTATCATTATTATGCTATATTATTTTAAATATAGATACATTACTGTAAAATTAATTTTTATAATTAATTTTTTTTTTATAATTTTAACATAATATAATATTATGTACCTATATTCATAAATATTTATCTATTTACGTGGTGTTTTTTAACCAAGTTTATGAACCATTACTTAATTGTATATGGGAGGTAACTAGTATATTATATTAACCTTTGTATTTACAATAAGGATGTGAGGCGTGATTTGTATATTTTGAGTGGAAACTATTAACTAGTAAGCACCGGGCGGATATTATATGGCTCATCGCCCTCGCCGAGGAATCGTCCACTGTTTCCAATGGCATAACACAAACACATGTTATAACCCTCACTCGTTTGCATAATAATATATTTATATTTAACATAATATTGTATCATACAGCTACTGTAATAATACAATATTATATCGGTCATCGTCACAGTTATCGCACGAATACAATAAACGAATTTATTTAAGTACGCGAATACCTCTGGTAAAACAATGTTGTAATATCGCAATTTTACGTTTGTCGTGATTTGGGTGTGGCATGATTTATGATTATGTAATAATGCATGGGTATGTGCCAGGAAAAAAACAACCAAGGCATTAACCCCAGATAGGGCACGTTGCAAAAATTATGTGGTTAATTATATAATATTAATGTAATATGAATAAGACGGTGAATAATATTCTAAATCGGAATGGTTTTAATGTATTTATTTTCGAAAAAAATTCACAATAATGTATTTTCCATGTCACCTGTTTAAAAATTATTGAAAATTGTAATGTTGATGAGATAAATGTTGAAATGATGTCACAGACTTACCAACCTCGTAATGAAAATGCAAATTAAGATATTTTTCTCCCTCAACTCTTCAGTCAAGAAGTGATAATAATAATAATAAAACAAATAAAAACAAACACGACAATATTACAAAATTATTATACAGCTTATAACGTAGTGGTTTTTATTTTCTTATTTTTAAGGATGCCCATATTTTAATGTTTTCATTTTTTTTAAGTAATCATAAATATTGAATAAGGCAAAATATATAATAATACTTTTTGAACGTCTTGATATTTTTTTAATACACAACCAAAATAGTATGTGGTATCAAAAAACTTTTTTGTAAATACTTATGTCCGTATCCACAGTGAATGGAATAGATATGGCAATTATCTAATACCCTTTTGTCCAATGTTTTTATGTAATATTCTATTAATTTTTAGAAGTACTCAAATACTTTTGTATTACAAAAAAAATAAAAATAAATTGTTTCAAACAATATATTGGAATATCAATAAAAATATTTTTATTTTTAATAATTCATTATTACGCTTTACAGTTTTTATTATTCAATTTTACAAACGAAGGTTCGTTTCACTAGGTAGTCAAACACATCACACATGGACAATTCATACAATAGTTTGACGTTATGTTCGAATAAAAATGCACATGCGCCTGTTCATATATAGTTTATTATTATTAAAGCAGAAACATTTATATGAGAAACAATATGATATAGTTTATTTCGAGTCGGTAGCACAACATTCTTAACTTACGACTGCACACAATATGTACGCCTTAGCAGCCGACGTTGCCCTTCGAGGGTGTTCGCGGGCCAGCAGCTGTTGACAAGTAATCGAGAGAGATTGTAATCTAAGTAGATTGCCGTTTGTGAATTAAACCGAATTAAGTTTTCCGCGGTCTGAGACCACCCACCACTGCTGTACGGTGAAGTTCTACTACGCACAAACAAAATTACGGTTTCTCATCACACGCCGGCAAACGTTGTTTTTTCTACACTCCAGACCGAGCAGCAACGCTGTATAGCGGTTTTCAACTTTATTTCATCACACGTCTCGTTTCCCCATTGCGTTTCGGTTCAATTAAAACGGTAAGGGATGACGTGTGCCTAAGTACGTGAATTAAAATATTATAATATAAACGCATGCAAATCGTCAGAAACGATAACGACCCGCCCGATTTGCGACGATCGGTGAGAAACTATAGGTGGTGAGTGTTCGTTTGCCGCAAATTCACGTCATCTTATTATTGGTAGGCACTATAAAAAAAAGTATTACGGATATTATTTCCAATCGATTGCACCCACGTATCCTTGGATCGCATAAGTTATATATTGTGCAGAATTATTTATATATTTTATTCTAGTAGGTATATATTTGTGAATTAAAATTATGTTGACCGTATAAGCGCATTTTTGTAAATAAAAAAAAAATAAACGTTTTCAACTCATCCATAAAAAACACCGTTTCTCGACCACAATAAATTTAAGGGTTATAAATAAAATAAAACATTTTTGATAGACGTTGATGCGTATATATGGCGTGAAAACAAAGATGATATTATTACGGCACTCATCATTATACTGTAGAACTGTAAGCGAAGGATTTTGTTTCCCGACGCTTTTTGAATCGCTTACTGAAACAGTAAACGATTCAAGTGAGTAAAAGGCAAAAAAAAAAACCAAAACTCAAAAGAAAAGCTCAGAAGAAAAATGAATCGTAATGACTGCCACCGTAGTCGCTTTATTTTAATTTTAATAAATAGAAGGTGTTCCGCAGCGCATATTAATGATTCATATTTTTGCGACGGACGTTAATGAAGGACTGAGCTGCTAGAGGCGTTAACGTCCCGTCCCATCATGGCTCGTTAAACGGGTACTTGGTCCAATTAATAATAATAATATATTTGGTTTGGTTAGCTCGGAGAGTGGTATGGGGGCGGGGGTGGGGGTAGATCGTTATACAAGCGCCAGACGAAGAACACGAGACCTTTGATATTTTACACGGATACACACTTCCAGCAGAAAGGGACGATTGAATGACGCTGATCCGTTTGGTAACTGGAAACGGTTGTTGTTGGTCCAAAAGACAAGACTAATGCGGTTTTGTTGGCTTTGAAACAGGAGCCCCAGTTGGAAATACCCCAAGGGGCTACTGCCTTTGCAGTGATAACTTAACTCGTCTTAATTTCGTTATTACGGGCCCTGGTCACGACCACTACAAAATATTAATTCTATTGGGATTCGCGCAGGATAAAATAATCGCACGACCTTTAAGTACGAAACAAAAAAAAATATGTGGAGTCCTCAGTTTTAGAATGCGTACATTGTAAATAAGTACCTATCCATTTTTAAGACGACGTTTTTATTTTGCCTCGTTTCTTATCATGAAAATATTAAAATGTGTTACACGATCGAATACTGTTTGGTCGGATATTGTTATACTTTTTATACCCCGACAAGTCGGTTTCTCACTTATAAACACGCTAAAATATTATATTATAATATTCATACAGTACCACATTAATTAAATTTTTATCTCGTGTGTTTAGGTTATATTTTGCGATATTTGGTTTGCGTCTATACAAACACGCTTACATATGAGGTTACAATATGTAATTAAAAGAACATAATTAGACGATAAATGCACGCAAACGTTACACAATATTAAGTAATGTTTACATACAACCAAAAGCGGTGTTGTGCATTATAAATTCTCTGATTAAATCGTAGTATAATATTGCACGTGCCTATTAACAAATTATATTAATATTAATCACTAATTAGGTATGCATATATAAACCATCGTTATTAGTTTTGTTTAAATAGTCGGCCACCGTCGAAATAAAGCTCAGTATGTTTATCCGGTTTATGTGTTCTACATTAACTTTGTGTACTTGTTTTCGATTTTTATTTTCAGTAAGAAATTTAATATTTTAAACTATTGTCATGTATACGTCGTGTATTTAGTGCTCGAAATGTCTCAAAAATCTTTAACACCAATAAATAATTATTCGTGTCATATATAAATACTAATTGCAAAATTAAAATCTCACCTTAAAGGTTTTTTTTTCTTTTTGCATTGGATACCTTGTATAGTTAGTATATAAGATCTTCGACTATATAATATTATTGAGTTCCGTGCAACGCAACATTTTAGAATGCATTTATTACATATTATTGCTACTTTATTATTACTTACTTACTGATTGTTCATCAAATATATTTATCCATTGTTATTAGAATGCAATACTATTATACCACAACAATACATACAAGCGGTGTTGTGCATTATAAATTATCTGATTAAATCGAAGTATAATTTTGCAAGTGTCTATCAACAAATTATATTAATATTAATCCCTAATTAGGTATGCATGCATAATATAGACCAATGTGATTAGTTTTGTTTAAACAGTCTGCGCCCGTCGAAATAAAGCTCTATATTATAACTTCGTGTACACGTTTTTGATTTTGATTTTCGGAAAAAAATTAAATATTTTAAACTATTGCTATAATAATATGTATACTATTAATTCTTCATACTTATGTTAAAAATATTTATGTTTGTAGCCAATAACCTCTGTTGTTGCGGCTTATTTCTAATAATAAAAAAAAATAATAATATGTATACCTACGTGTATTTAGTGCTCGCAATGTCTCAACAATCTTTAACTGCACAACACTAAATAATATTATTCGTGTCATATAATTATGATGCGGAAAATTAAATCTCACCTTTAAGTTTTTTTCTTTTTTACACTGCATACCTTGTATAGTTAGTATATATTATAGTCGACGATAATCTATTATTGAGTTCCACGCGCGACGCAACATTTTAGGGTGCATTTATTACATATTACTACTTTATTATTATACTTACTGATTGTTCGTCAAATGTATTTATCCATTGTTATTATAGAATGCAATATTATTATACCACAACAATACATAAAATATATACGAGGCATAGTGTCATTACATAGGTATTGTCATTTGCATACTAATATTAAGTTTATAGAATGTACACAGGGATATCGTGGTCGTAACTTACAGTGTTTTAAAGACCGGATATATTTAAATTCACAAACTCGATGAAAACTTTAGCTGTGAATACGTTTAGTACATTCAACTGACACTCGGCGGGGGTCATCTTTAAGTTGTGTGACTTATGAACTCAAATTTCCACTTTATATAAAACAAAAGTTTTGAATTACGCTGGCAACAAAAAATAGTACAGGATATCACGTGGCCGTATAAAAATTAGAATTTCAATGGCATGAAAATAGCGGTGAAGGAAAAAACTTGGTAAAAAATTACAACAGATTTTTCCACGTTACAATTGTTCATCTGAACGTATGGCAGAATGACAAATCCACATACATTCAAACTTTTCCTTGTATATATATATAAATAGTTTTTTTCGGCACTTTTCGCTACCACCTTAAGAAGAAGCGGAGTAGCGTAATCTCCTGTCGTCTATTTGAGGTCAATCCTCTTCTATTTGAGAGAGTATAAAATACGACAACGTGAAAAAGTATTTTCCATTTTATATACAATATCAATCCTCTTCTATCTATATATGTTATATAAAATATACGCCTTCATAACACAATTCAGTTCTATAATTAAGCAATGTAATTGTATATACCTGTTTAATTGACGATTCGTAGATATTAAAACCAGGGACAGAAACCGGTTTAACCGGTTTTCTGAAAAACCGGTTAAAACCGCGGTTTTTGCATTTTTGAACACCGTAACCGAAACCGAAACCAAGAGCTTTAAAACCTCGGTTAAAAAACCAGAACCGTAACCTAAGAATTTAAAAAACCATTTATAATACCCAGACCGTAACCAAAAAATTTTAAAGCCGTTCTTCAAAACCGATTAACATTTAAAACTAATATCGGTTTCTTAGAATTTTCTAAGATTGTTTAAATTTTTATTTTTATTAATTCTAGTTAAAACAAGTATTTTTCTACGAAGAGAATATTATATTTGAATTAATATGTATGAAAAATTCCCGATGCTATTACTGAGTATTACGAAATATTAATAATACGATATTACAAATATTATTCTATTTATACTACCTACCTATATTTTATTACTAGATTTGTTGATTCTAAATTAAAATACAAATATCACAATTGTTATTTTTATCGCCCCTATGCGTGGCTATGCACATCTGTATTGTAAATTGTTATTATTTGAAGAATTCGTCTATATTATTATTTAATTAGAATTGTATTTTCGTATTCGACTGATCCGCGTCCGTCCCGCTGTCCCGCAGACCGCAGTTATCATTAATCGCATGAGACCATTTTAAGGAAGATATGGTTTAAATTTTAAGTTCCTACCACTATGGAAAGTGCATTAAAACAGTTGTATTTTTTACGTAGCACATATTTTTTTTATAATCCCCCCCTCCCAAACATAAGGCATATTATATAATTTATATTGAAAAGAAAGAAGATATTATGTACTACATAATATAATATAATATTTAATATATAGTGTACATGTATTTAGTATTTCTTACTGAGTGTCTTAACTACTGCAACATACAAAAATATATTGTATTTGTGTGCATGTAATATGTTATTAGGTAGGTACTTATTAATTATTATTTATTTCCTATAGGCAATTGGTGATACAAATTACCAATGTTATTAAAAATATATGTATAATACCATAATATACCTTTATTGAGTATGTATATATAATATTTATATATATATTCCTAACAATCCCTTGATCAGAACCCAATATATCTGTATCCTTAGACAGTGCCACCCCTGAGGCTCAGGCCCTTTCCCCTTAATAGTTAATAGATAATACAAATCAGGTATATAGATATTACTGGAAGGGGCGAAGTAGTGTGACTTATTGGGAAGAAGTACTGCGACCAACGTCCAACAACCTCCATCGACTCTCGATACCATTGAAAAAAAAAAAATTATTACTGGAAACTAAAAACCGTAACCGAAAATTTTTGAAAACCGTGGTTTTTGAAACCGATAAATTTAAAAAACCCTTTTTCGAAACCGAAACCAAAACCGAAAAATTTAAAAAACCGATCTTTAAACCTAAACCAAAACCAGAAAATTTTATAAACCGTTCTCAAAACCGAAACCGAAACCGTTAAAATTTGTAACGGTTTCTGTCCCTGATTAAAACACAAAGTGTATTCTCTTTATCTAAAATAAATAATCCAAATAATAATGAAACAAAACTGGGATATTTATGTTATTACACCAATTAATATTATATTAAAAATACTTACTACTTGGAAATTAAGACATTTTTTTAAGAAATAAAAAATGTGTATAAAACACTTTTAAGTAAAACTATACTTAGGTATTTACCTAATATATATTTTTTACCTATGCTCTTTTATTCAATGTTATTTTGAGTAATGATCATCAGTTAGTACTTAGTGTCATAATTCACAAAATAAATCTTATTATATATTTATATCTAATAACTATTATCTCAAAAATCTTGATCGGCCTTTTTTTTCTTTATAAAAGCTTAACATTTTAATTATAATGAAAGTAATTGGTTTTACGACTTTAATATTTTTAGATTTTTTTAATACTTACATCTTGTAGATATTTGAAAGACTGACTTGACATTTTAACACAATGTTGTTTTATATTATTTTACATAAAAAATTCATTTTTTGTTCCAATAAATTAAAATCATGTTTTTTTACTATTAACGTTAAAAGCTTAGGTTTTAATCTTATAATTTATTTTATGAGTTATTTCAGATTAAAATTATCAGATATTTTTGTTTATAAATTTAAAATAATATTATGATATAATATCACTAAATGCCTATTTATAAGTCCTAGAGATATGTTGTTATTTTTATGTGGTCCATACTTTTACATTTTGAGCTGTGTTGGAGAACTTTAAAGAGAACTATATCGGTTTTACAATGATGTGTTTTTTCCAACGGATAACATTTTTTAGTACATAAAAAGACTCTAAAAGTTTCATTCAGTGCTTCTATATAGATTGGACATACAGGTGAAGTGGTGAACACAGATTGTAGTTGTAAAGAGGTAGTTGTTCTCGAAAATCCGAGTAGTTTTTGTGAAAACTGGCAAACAAAAGGTGAATAAATGAAAGCAAGCACCCGTTTTTTAACATGTAACCTCGAACCGTTTTGGGTAACCAAGCTAGAATATTTTTATTTTTTTAAGTATTTTATTACAAAACAAATATTTCAAAAAGTATACTTGAAAAGATTTCACATTATGTTTTGGAATACACGTATTCAATAAATTCCAATGAGTATCATAATACATAGGTAATTGTTTTGAGTTTAAATATTTACGAAAAATAAGTTATAAGTTTATAACCCTAATTAAACCTTTGTGTATACAACATTATAAGCAGATATTTATATATTGTTATACATAAAAATACCAGGTTCATGCATCAAAGGATATTAGTTTATTATGAGTTTGGTATCGTTTAATATATGGGGTTATAGGAATATATTAAGGAAAATATTACCGTGATTAAAATTAACTTGGGTTAATTACATTGACGTCATTATTTCTATTCGAAAAATGTAAACCTTGGAGAACGAAACTAATGATAATATTGTTTAATACATTTTTCGATGACTGTCATTATTTTATTCGAGTTCTATTCGTGTAAATATGCAATATCATGTACCTATTTTTTTTTTTTAAATTGTGTAAAAACTAGAAAAAGTTAGATTTATAAATATAATTGGTGTTTTTCGAAATTTTATCTTTACCGAAACTGAAAAGCGAATAGTATATTATATATGTGATACAATACTAGAAATTCCAATTTAAATAAAATGTAGGAATGTAAAAATTACTCATAATGATTTATGCATATATTGGTATATTTCCTTTGTGATAAACGTGGATACGTAAGAGGTAAAAGAAATCGAATATTTAATTAATAATTAAATAGATAATAATAACAATACAATAGTAATTTCATACAATTATATTGATGTTTATAGATGACATCATTTGTTGTTATCATTGAAACAGAATTAAAAAATCAAGTTGAAAAATAAAACCACTTGCGAATCTAGATTCTAGATAAATGTATAATATAAATTTTATATTATTCATCCGGCGTTAACAATAACTGATAATAAAAATATGAATTTACCATATGACCATGGTCCACGGGTCGTTATCTAAAATAATTCACTGTATTGGACAATAATTATAATAATAAACGTGTGCCGCCATTGAGGCATTGTATAACATCGATCGGAATACGAAAGTTGGATCATCATTCATTTTTGGGAGGAACATTTTCAAGTGATTTGGTCGGCCTTTGACAGAATTTCTTTTCATAAGTGCTACATATACACAGACTGGTGTGCAATATAAATATTTTATACCTGCGCTTTACATCTAACGGCGATGGAACAACTCGGCCGTTTGGCGTTCCCAAGACGATGGTGGACAGCATAATAATATAGCATAATATTATAGAAACCTCGTGGGAATTTCTCGGGGTAGCAAATTATTTTTTTATGACGTACACTGTCATCATAGCCATGCATACCATTATAATATCATGCTGCAAGTACCCGTCAACGGAAAGTTGTAGATCGTTGAAGCACCCCTCTCCCCATTCCAAATAGCCAGAGAAATAATATTTTTTTTCTGTCCACGAGCAGACAACTATATTGTACATTTTATAATAATATATTTACCTATTCACTAAACATTTATACTACAGCAGTATAGTACGACTACGGCATCCCAGGTCCGACTGGAGAGGAAGACGTCGGTCGTTGCCTTCGCGACGAACTGGATTGTCACAATAATAATAATAATAATATTTTAATCTGTGAGCGGGAACGGTTAAATTATTCGCAGTGCCTCCTGGAGCAGGGGACAACGTGTTAAACGTCACCACTACTGCATCTGTGCTTCCAGTAAGTTATAAACAGCCTAACAGCGAGATTACAGCACTCTGAACCAACCCCCTCTCGCCACTCGGTCAATCCCTACAACCATTCAAGCCGAGCGTGTACGCTTCCACCCCGACCTCTACACAATCCGAGCAACCATTTTTTTTTATTATTATCATATTCTGCAAATACGCCCGGGATCATGTGTATAATTAAAAAAAAAAAAAAATTATCATTATTTATTACGTAGGTCGTCATAGCCTGTACGATAACATTTTATTATTCTACTGCGTCTCGTTTATTCGACGTTCAAATCGATAAGTGCAGATGTTATGGTAAATAATAATATTCTCTTACAATTGAATAATAATTGAACATTTTATATTGTTTTTAACGTAATAGACCGGCATTTTAACAACACGCGCACTAGAAATTTGATGAAATTTGTTTTTAATCGGGTTTCATTTAATATTCACGAAGTCAACATTAAAATAGATGAACCAAGACTGCAGTGTCTTGTGCTTTGAGAATTTAAAATAAACGAAGATTTTTATTCCTATAGTTCTTGTACCACTAATATTACTGTTTATTAATTTTCAAAATGTTCATTAAACGAATAAAAACTCTATTTTTACTACCTAGTATAATTAGTTATCTATGTAAATATAGTATGACATTATTGTTGTTTCTTATACAATTGCATTTTACATTTAATGATATACTTATTATTTATTATTTTGAAACTACTAACAAATCGATGCATTAAAAAAAAAGTCGAAGCCAAGCTTGGTTTATCCAAACTGATCAATATTTAGTGAAAACCATGGTTGCTTACATATTTTCATTATTGTTCTGCTATGTATGCTTACTCGAAAACAACCATGACTTTTAAAAATAACATCTCTAAAGCACTCGCTAAAATTAAAGCTCTGTCACGTTCAATGTACGATATAATATATTGGTATTCCAACGTTTTCGTCCAACAGCTCTTTGTCTCTTCACTACGTTTTGGTGGCTCTCAAATTATCTAGAGTACAGAAATTAATGTTTTGATGTTAAATTATACTAATATCTATATATATATATTTATTTTTTTGTGAACCTTGGCCACATGGGACATAGGTTGTGTAGGGTGGGTTACCACGGTTGGAACACGTCTTTTATGTGGACAAGGATTCGCGCCATGAACCCGGGTGGTCACCCATCCGGGGCCAACGACGCCAGACGATGCTTGACCGCAGCACACATTAGTAATGGTGGCCAACCACAATGCCACACCATGACCCATTATACTAATATATATTTGTTATACGCATACAACATACTAAATAACAAAATCGTGCATGATGATAAAACTGATCATACGTTTCTAGTTTTATAAAAAGTCAGTTTTAAAAAAATAGAATAATTCTATGGTGTTTCTGAGGTGTGGAATAGGATGAATATTCTAGGTATATCAGTGTAAGGGTCAGGCACAGATATCTGTGGGGTCAAGTGAGTCGCAATTTTTTTTTACTACTCATTTACGACACCAGAAAGCCGGAATTGTCTCTATAGTTTTTAATACGTATAAATACATACCAAGCGATGACGTATAATAATAACTATTTATTATACTCCCACCCAGTTGTTGTGATAATTGCATTGTCATAATATAAAAGTTACAGGCAATAAACAAAACGCATATTTTATACAACTATTCTTTCACATTATATACCTGTTATGTCACTGAACGAAAGAACACATTTTTTCACTTTTAAATAATGTACCTTTGTGACTTCCCCCTCCCGATAATCAACCCACATCCCATTTATTTAATGTACTACATGTAAATACAGATTGTAAATACATTTTTGTTCAATAAAAAAAAAAAAAAAAATGAATTACCTAATGTGAATTACTAATTGCATAACCATAGACATGCCCAATTATTGTATTTACACAATATTAAAATAAAACAATTAACAAACATATAAAATATAAAATAATAAATTAAATACTTACATTTCTCTATCATAATAAACGCGTGAAAGGTGATTTTTTTTAATAATGTCTTTCCAAGACACCAATTTAGTCAATTGGATTTTGTGTTCTAAAAAATAATTATTATTTTATAAAATTTCAAGTAAAATTATTATCAGAATATTTTTTAAGCAAGTGAAACACAAATTAATTGTGAAAAAGAGTAGGTACCTTCTTACTTTAAATAAAATATACTATACACCTGTGTGTGTTTAATACTTTGATACTATATTTACTCGATACAAAACATAATTATGGAAACTTTTTATTGTTTAGCCTACAAAATATGATTAATGAGTTTAGTTTCTGGTAAGGAACAATAATGTTATATTGTATTATAATAGCATAACTTTTTGGGAAGTATAATTAAGTGCTCAGAAAAGTGAATACCTATACATTATAATTTATATTGAAGCATTAATAAGTTATGTTATGTGCTAGTTGTCTTAAGTTATTTGTGTTTATTTATTAAAACAAATATCGAAATTCCATCCGAACTCGATAACGAATAAATACCTTAGGTTATTATATTCCTGATAAAAATAAAGTATTATTGCCTATCATTTTTAGTATTATTATTTTTATGAATCTAAGCGGCTATAAAATAGGGACTTAAAATGCCTCTTTATTTCGATAGAACAAAAATAATGAGTACCTAGGTGGTCAGTTTTTATTGTTATACCTATATTTTCTCCGTAGAGTTTGCAGCAAAATAAATACACGTAATTGACCCACTAATCCGGTATGATATTTAGGTACCAGATATTTTGATACCAGCTGTATTTTATGTATTTTATATGTATATACCATACGGTTTACTACAATGCGAAATAAGAACTTACGTTTCAACGAAAACGTATATAGTATAAGTTACTACTTAAGCTGTTTATATATATATATATATACTCGTATTATATATTATATACACAAATTAGATGACTGACTCGTTATTAGACGGATGATGGGTGACGGGGGAAAGACGTGAGGGGGTGGAAGTGGAATTTAATCATACAAAACTACAAAAGTTCAATTTTGTATAAACAAGGTTCCTCTTAAGTACACAATTCAGTGTACAAACGCTTCAGTTTCTGTTGAACTCGATTATTGCTTAAATACCTACTTTTGATAAGCGGCTGGAAAAGGCATGAGCGGGGGACCGCCTACCTATCATAACCAGATTAATCTGCTCCGACTTTATATAAAATAAATGTAATATATATATATTATGCGCATAAGAGATCTCATGGTTTTACTTTACACTGTACATCGTACACATAATACATATACGTGATATACTGTGATGCACAGAGCACGCTACTCTAAAATAATTCCCAACTATTCGTAAGACTATCGCCTTCGTATTATTATATACATTTAATACATTACGCTGCACGGATCAGAAAACAAAATGACTCTCTGGAAAATAATATTTCGTCGTACTTTATATTATAATATCATAAAATATAATATGTGCACCATAATATAAGCTGTAGGGTATGATAATTTCAACGTAACGCAACCTACTTTTAAGATATGTCATCCGATTAAAATACACGATAAGCCCGAAACAACGTTATACGTAGACATCCACATAAAATCTCTAACCATAGTGTACTTAAAATAATAATAATAAGTAAAAACACGAAAGCATTAATCAAAAAAAAAAAAAACTGTGTTCTCTGTAGTTCTCTATAAATATATTATAGTACCTATTACATATAAATTGTATAACTACTGTTTTCGAACCAGAACATCATGTTTAGAATAATATTAGAATCATTTATTACAATTGATTGATTGTTAACATATAAATACCTATTTTATTATAAAAATATTATTATTTAATATAGTAGTCGCAGTAGCCAATAGTCTATGATCCATTTTATATAGGTACTATTCTTACATTTTTCAAATTAAAATTTTTTATTTTAGAAAAATAAAATACGTGTAAACTATATATAAAAGTTCTAAATGTTTACTATTTTTATCATAGTTTATTAATATCTAACGTTATTTTTTAAGAAAACTCATATGTTTAATTACATCATTGGAATCAGAATATTTAAATAAATTAAAAAATTAGTAAATATTTTAATTTAATATATAAATATCAAATATTAAAAAATAGTGCATCATTAATTATTTAAAGTTTAGATAAACGGCATGGGTAACCCAGCAAAATTGTGATTTAGCTGCCATTACTCTGCTCATTTAACCTTTGTGTTTATACAAATTAAAATGTATTTGTTAAACATTAAATGAAAGTCATCAAAAAAACTTTAAAAACTAAAGTGCCACTTGATTAAAAATAGTAAAAATTAGATTTTCCTCAAAACTTTTGTATACGTTTAATGTTTATATTAATTAAAATGTATTTGTTCAACCGTTGGTCATAAAAAAAAAAACTTAAAACCTTAAAAACTCATTTTGATAAAAAAATAGTAAAAATAAAAAAGTGTTATGCAATATCATTTTTATTTTAAAAATCACAAATTTTCATTAAAAAATTAGAGAAGTAGCTGGTTAGATTGAGTTTAATCATCGGTTCATAACCTAGAACATGTGTTATAATTCAATAAAATTAAAAACAATTAGATAGGCTTATACTATGAATACAAATATACCTACCTACATAATAAAATGTAACATCAAATAATATATTATAGTACCTGGATTCAGACGTTTTAATATTTTTTTTTTTTGTTTGAAAACTTCAGCACAAGTTTTTCCATAAAATAAACTTTTCAGTCTATACTCAAAAAATGTATTTCTGTTCACAAACGTCATATTTTTTCTAAATGATTTTATATAGTCTCATTTTGAAAGCATCACATCAAAAAACAAAAGTATGTAAGTATTTATGAAATATATTACAGTACCAATTATATTTAAAAATATCGTACAATATACAAGAAATGTACATCTTATATAAAATATGGCAAGCAACATATTTTGTATGTGTTTCTCCGATGTGTGTATATATTATTTTTGAAACTGATGTTATTCAAAGTTAAGAGGATAACATTTCAGATAGTCAGAGTTCACAAAAGTGTCCATGATTGTTTTTAATTTATTTCAGGAATGAATAACCACTTAACATTCACATTTCACTGTTTTTATTTTCCAAAATTTTTATTTCATTCCTTAGCTTAGAATAAATGAATAACAATTAATAGGTAGGTAACTCAATATAATATAAAAACCATCGAAAAAGTTTTAACAGTAAAATCCAAAAACGTTTTTTTATTTATAATACATTTATAATATAATAAAAAAGGATGGCTTACGAACTCTACAATAATATGACTTAGATAATATTTAGATAATTAAAATAAATTAATCGCATTTAAATTATAATTGCTCACATTAAAATATAATTTGGTGGATATAATAATGATTATAAAAATAAAATTAACTACTTAACGTACCTGGATCGACATTGTACGTCATCGGTCATAGGTACCTCTATCTATATGATATTATGTAATTAAGAAAGAATTTAAATATAAAAACTGTTTTATAAAATAATCTCAATAAACGGCGCGTTTCGAGGGCTAAGAATAATAATTTAATTGTATGCGCATAATTATTTTACAATACAATGTATAACCGTATAGCCTATAATCGAATATAATACCAATCGGATGGATTAACTGGATATACATAAAGACCAAAAGGGATGTGTTTATACTGCACAGTTTCGTCTAGTAAACATAATATTTTAGATTTTTATTATCAGCTGCGGTTCTACCCGTTGTACCTATTATTATTATCAACACGTACATATTTTATCGTTAATTATGATGTGCCGAGTGTGTTGTGGTCGTTATCGAAAGCCAACAGCAATAACTATATACATTATACACACATAAAACGAACCTAGGTTGTAATTATTTTGAAAACAATCATTACCAGTTCGAAATGTCTTTCGATATAAAATATTATTGTTCAATGACAAACCAATGAATATATTTTATTACCGTGCATTGTATTTACCTGCAGCCATTAAATATTGGTTATCGATAATCAGTTTTTCGACTTCGACAATACTCGTCAGTAATAGTTATGATATATTATAATATTATGATACTTGTGTCTTGTACTATCAATACAAATAATTTTATATTGACATCACAATATAGTATGTATGCATTGTTGTATAGCACTATGGGATTACAATTATAGGACCTATACGTAGATAAAAATGAACAAATCAATTTGAATTTCGATTAAAATCCTTATAAGGATATTCCGTTGCCGGACTCATTTATTCGATATAAATACAAAAATTCAAATATTATTTCAATCAAGAATAAAAAAGTTTTATTGGTCTAGGGAAAAACCAAAAGGTTCGAAACAATTTTAACTGACCGTTCGGTATAGTAATAATATTATACTGTCCACATACTCGATACTGTTTTATCTGAGTATAAACGTCAACATTCTGCGTTTCATTCGGAATCGTGAAAGTGTGTCTCTATATAGCTCATAAATTCTATTAGGATTTCTGAGATGCCAGGCAAGACAGAAATTCTTAAACATTCCACGTGCAATACCCTTAGCTGAGTACCAAGAACAAATTCAAAATGAAAATAATTCAACATTAAACCGAAGTTTAATAATAATAATCTAGACACGCGGTAGAGTGTCAAGCCAAGTTCTATAGCTAACAGAACTGACAAGTAGCACCGTGTGTAATATTACACGAACCATTTGGAGCCACTTTTGACCCCCTCATAACTCAAAATATATTCCACATAAACATGTCAAATTTGGCTCATATATTCAGACTTACGAGATACATATGTGCTCCAAATTTCATAAACACACCTCAAACCGTTATTTAAATATTAACGTCCCAAAATCCTCATTTTTATCACTGACTGACCTATAGATCAAAATTCTAACCCAGTTCCAGATGACCTAGGAAGTTCAACTTTGGCATACAGATAGGTAGTTAGGTTAATACAAAGGAAAAATCAGAAACTTAAAAATTTGAAATTTGAAAATTTGAAAATTTAAAATTGTTTAATCAATTGATTTTATTATAATTGTTCAATAATTTGTTCTATTATATTAAATTTTTCAATTAATTAATTAAGTGCCTCTAATTTAATGTAATGTTGACTCCGCTAACCTTTCTCGTATCGCCGCTCCAAAAATACGTCCAGTATGTGTGTCGTACCATATGTCTATATTGGCGACCAGCTCGCAGCAACATACTTTTTTTTCTATGTATGCAATCAACATTTATTTTAAAAAAATTACAATTAAAATAATTAAATAATTTATCTTACGATTGTGAATTACCCACTCATCAGTAGAAATTATAGTAAATAAAGTTATGATAATTAAAAATATATCTACTCAAAAAGAGATAAAATAATTTTATATTAAATTTATAATAAATATTATTAATGTTAGTAACTGAATTATAGTATATAGTAATAAACTTTAATTATAGAATACGTCATGGCTAGGTTAGGTTAAGTTATAATAATTTACATACAAAAAGTAATGATATCCCACCAAAAACATGTACGTAAAATGAGAGCCAAGTTCAATACTATAATATATGCCTTGGTTGTTGACTTCAACGACAAAATAAGTGAGATCTAAATGGGTGCTAAGTCAAGATAATATATTGAAGCCTAAGGTCTGACTTGGCTACGAATTATATATATTATAGCATTTGAAAGTTCTAAGCTTTGAGTTCTTATTTTATTCTTCGGAAAATCATCTTCACTCTTCCACTACTGTTTTAGTAGGTACTTAATAATAATTCGTATATGAAAACTAGCCAAGTCAGACCTTAGGCTTCAATATATTATCCTAACTTGGCGCCCATTTAGATCTATTTAGATCACACTTCTTTTGTCGTTGAAGTCAACAACCAAGGCATATATTATAGTATTGAACTTGGCTCTCATTTTACATATATGTTTTTGGTGGGATAATTATATTACGTAACTACCTCGCTTGAATAATGACAGTATGCAGAATATCTTATTCGTTGTCTCAATGTGTCACTATCAAAACCTCTGCAGTATTCACCAAATCAAAGGATGATGGTCATTTTTACCAAAATAACATTTATAGAAAAATAAAATACTCGATTTAAATGTACCTCGACGTCCTCAACCGTACAATACGACTAGGTATTAAAATAGTTATCACTTATTGTAAACGAAACAAGGAATTTAATATTGTTTATCGAGTTCATTTGAAATAACTAATAAGTATACATACACCCTGTCACCCTGATATTCGAAACTTCGTATGTATGTAATGCGAAATTGAAATGAATTTAAATTATGGTGTAAAAACAATAATTGCGTGTGATGAAACGGCTTAATTAATAAGTAAATAAATAATGAAAACTGAAAACTAGACATTTAAGATCACGATAATCGTGTGTATCGCAGCTGATATTAAATTTAAAATCACTCTTGCTAAAATGTTCTTAAAACTATAGTTGTTCAACGGTCAGAGCCTCAGAGGCACTATTGAGAATACCAAAAAATTGCCTTCCTTAAAAAGTTCCATCCATACTCGATTTCCGACGTTCAACTGTATTGTATGAAACTATTCGAGCACACTTATTCTATTTTTCTACAAGTAACCATGTATAGGTACACAGAAAAATATAGAAATGAAAAAAATGTTGCAAAACCCATTCACCTTCACCGGGGATAAAAAAAAAATCATCGTCTAATATATTGTTTTTGTCTTATCCACCAATTATACACACACTTTGCATTTTAATTATGTAATAATTAATACACACCACTAGCTACACCAAAAAGGTCTTTATGCATAATAATTACGAGTGCAAATAAATAAATTAGGCAAACAAAATTTTTCATTTAATTGCGTGTGAAAATCAAACTAATTGGTTTAATTTTTACATAAAATTATTCCTGCACTAAACGAAAACATTAAATACCTACATGTTTATATTATAATAATTTTTATATACACCTATTTTATAATAATATGTGTTTTGTGTGTATTAATAATTAACATAGTATGAATAGGGTTTTAACTTTTAGTTTTTCGTTATATTCATATTATATTACGAGGATTTTTTTTAATGGAAATTGTATAGTAGGTAATGAAGCATCATGATTGTATAGAGTTTGGATGTTCAGCTCAATCAACATTTAAAGTAAAGTTATAATCAAAACTCACAGTAAATCTATTATTTCCCAAGAAAATAAACATATTAGAAGTGGTTAAAATATAATTTTTGATTCTGAGTGGAACGATAAATGTATTGATTTTACAATGATGTGTGTTTTTTTTAATTTTTAATTTTTAATTTTTGTGTCTGTCATCACGGTTCGGGGCAGTAAAACTGCTTCGATTTTCTTCAACAGTATCTTGTTCGATTGGAAAGTGAATATTGTTCGTGCATTTGGGAGGTCAAATTTTAAAATTCCCAATAGTTTTCACAAGCGCCGGGAAAAACAACATAAAAATTAAGGAAAAGAGGGGATTTTACGTAAAATCATCGGTTTTCCACTAAATCGATTTTGGTTTATGTTGTTACTCTAAAACAAATGAACGTATATACATGAAATTTTCACTGGTTGTTTATATTTCCATTTTCTATACATGATAACATTTTCAATACATATTGATATGTTTTGAACTGTTTAGGGACATTTTCAGTTTCCCATTTTATTAGTTTTTTTTCTATGAATGTCAATAAAACTTTATTTGTTGGGTAAAAAAGCTTAAAAAATTAATACAATTCTCCTACTATATTGTTACACTGATATTTGAAAAATATTAAAAATACATAGGCACAATTTTTATTATAAGCATTTAAAGTTCAAATTTTGACAAAATTTATCACATTTAAAATTTAATAATAATTTTGTAATTAAAAATTTACAAAATGTTCAACTTTTATAGCTAAGGATTGGAAATTTAAAACAAGGGTCCACGTAAATAGGTTATATATAAATTACTTTATTCACAATAGTATATTAGTATCATCAAATATACTTTATATTGTCATAGGCTGACTAACCATTTTCTCTCAACTTAAAGGCTATAATAAATAATAAAAATTTAAAAAATCCAGACTGATAAACCGTCTCCGGTCAGAGTCTTTTTTCTTATATAATGATATTATATCATTGAATTCAAGTGTAATACAATCCATTATACAATGCCCCACTTGTAACCTACTGTACAGCAGAGCGACATCCACTTACCCCTTTCTTATGGTATACAAATGTATGGCCCAATCTCCGGGTACACTTTAAATATATACATTTCATTTGTGGCCCTATTACCGACCGCCCTAGTTTTGGTATCCATGGTGGTTGTTGCGAAGAAGTATTATAGATCTTTGAATAGTTTCAACTATCAAATGTCGATATTGATCGCTATATATATTGTATGATTTCTTCTGTAGCTCGGCCGTATTGTGGAGCCGTTTTTTGATCGGAAAGTCTATATAAGCTAGTAGGCCGGCCGATCCCTCCCGAACAAAGAACGCAATTGGCTGGAATGTCTGACGTTTTAGTGCAGTCACCGGTACGATGAGGACGACTGTATTTGACGTGGTACAGAGTTCACGATAACAATAATAGTATAGACCTTACACGTCCGTATTACTCAAGAAGACCCGGCATGCGGCATTGTGGCAATTTCCACAATTATTGTACATAGCGAAGTTCAAAATCATATTTTGTGTATAATTAAATTCATAATTTTCAACATTGCAAAACGGCTAAAGGATCAAACGATAATACTGTCGTATATCCCACGCATTCACGGTGAACAATTAAAATCAATAAGTAATCGACGAAGGTTATAATAATTTAAAAATATATGCGAACAAACTCCGATTTTTGAAGAATCGCGATCGGCTAATTATTAAGTAGCTATTACACAGGAAAATGATTTAAATCTATAAATATATTTGTTACGCTTTTTAAATTTATTAATCAAACTCAAACAAATTTTAATTAATTTGAAGAGGTGTAAGCTGAGATATAATTTTCTAATAAATAACAATTTCATTATTAAAAAAGGTGCTCTGCTGTACAGTAGGTTACAAGTGGGTCACTGTATAATGGATAGTATTAAATTTTAATTCAATGATATAATATCATTGTATAAGAAAAACGATTCTGAGCGGAGACGGTATGTCAGTCTAGGTATAAGACATATATTATATACTTCTCTATGGTATTAAAAAAATTGACCTATAAAAGGTACCTATAATAAATTCCAAATTAATCATATCACAATATCCATTAGGTACTTATAATGAGTTATACGTCAACAACAAACCCTGATACTATCATATCATAGTCCATACTCCATAGATATATAATAAGTGTACTTTAGAAGTACCCACGAATAAAATTACACAATCACAACAAAATAACTAAAATAGTTATTCTAGGTTTTTTTATGTAATTTTGTCCAAAATTGAACTTAAAATGACTCTAAAAATAAACTGTGGTTATGTATTTTTTAGATTTTTTGGTAACAGAATTAACTACTTACGTGGAATCTTGTTTTAAATTTTCAATCCTTAGATATAAAAGTTGAACATTTTATACATTTTTAACTACAAAATAATTATTCAATTTTAAATTTGATAAATTTTGTCAAAATTCGATCTTTAAATGCTTATAAAAAAAAATTGTGCCCGTGTATTTTTAATATTTCTCAACTAATATTGTAACAATATATCAGGAGCCTTGTATTAAATTTTTACACCTTTTGGCCCAACAAATAAAATTTTATTGATATTCTTAGAAAAAAAAATGGAAAATGAAAATGTGCCTTAACAGTTAAAAATAAATCAAAACATTTTGAAAATTTTATCATGAATAGAAAATGCTAATAACATTCAGTCAAAATTCCATGTACCTACGGTAATTTGTTTAAGAGTTGCACCAAAAACCAAAATTGATTTTTTCGAAAACAGATTTTAGTTTGAAAATTCCCGTTTTTCCTTAATTTTTATTTTGTTTTTCACGCCGCTTTTGAAAACTACTTAGGCTCGTGATGACAGACACAAAAAAAAAATTAAAAATTAAAAATTAAAAAAAAAACACATCATTGTAAATCAATACATTCATCGTTTCACTCAGAATCTAAAAAATCATTTAAATGTACGTATAATGTTCTAGAATATATCTCTTGAATACAACTCTTGGATTGTATGCAATTTAAAAAGTCATTTTAATTTTTAAATTTTCAACTAATATTAAAAAATAAAATGAAAGTAATTGAAAAAAAATAGTAGAAATATTATGACGTCGGAGAAACCTAAACAAGCCATCAAAATTTAACATAATTGCAAGACCGTTTTTCGTATACAATGCATACCACAATTATTTCATTGCTGTTAATTTAAAAACAATACAATATAGTACGTGGGACATCATGACAAGATGAACAAAGCGAAACGAGTGGCCTCAGATTCTAAATCCGAATCCTGCATATTATATGATTTTGTTTTTATCCATTTAAAATTAATAAGGACATTTGCGCAAAATAAAACAGTTTGAGACCAGTCTTCTACGAAATGCCGATGTAATTAAATTGTATTTTTCCCGAGAATTCTGCGATTAATTTTTAAACATATAAGCAACTGTTCGTTCGCTTCAATGTTTTTCTAATTTAATGAATTTTTTATGGCATTACAACTATGGTGGAGGGGTAGGTTAATGAAAATATAAGTATAAATATATAAAAAAAAAATTCGTGTCCTACAGACAAATAAAGAGGATATTAATTTGCATGCACATTGTTTGGTTATAAACAATTAAATGGAAATACGCAAACTATTTTTTATAGTCCAGGTTTCAATTTTTTTTTTACATTGATTTTTAATTTGTACAGTCTGAATAAAATATTTTTACCATATGCACAATAGATAGAGCCGATAGAGGAATAAATAAGTGACTTGATTGACTTTATTGAAGACATTTTTCAGTAATAGGACTTCAAGACGTAGATGAAGGCCAAGTTCCATTAAACATTTTTTTTCTCACACGAGTTTACAAAACAGTTTTTAAAGAATAAAGAAGGAGAATCGCAACAATTCATGATTATATGAATACCCAAATAATAATATAGGTATTACGCTCTCTTACGAAGGAGTAATAGCAGTCGTAGGTAATTGAGAATTTAAAAAATATGTATAATATGGCCTTCCTGAGCTTTTCGAATTTTTAAGAACAATAGTTTTATTTGTTTCTTGTATAGAAAATATCAAATCAAATTGTTATACATATAGTTAGTACATACATTATATGAAAATATTTATAGAAAACATTCAGTGGAAAACTAAACATAATAACATATTAACAGAAATTCAATAGTTATAGTGAACGCTGTAATACATTTCTTTATTTTTAACATCAATATTCATAAGAATATAGGCAAAAAATGAAATTATTTTATTTTAAATCGCTGTTTTTGAATTATTTTGGGCTCAATGTATTTTTTTCCTCAAAAAGAAAAATATTCCTTTTATTTACTAAAATAATATCAAGCAAACAATATAGGTGCGCATGTATTTTCATTCCAGTGATATATTTTTATTATTGTTATTTTTGAAATTGAATTACATATTTTTGTGCACAAAAATATATGTATATATAAATTCAATCACCGCAATTTTACCATGTAGCCATAAGAATATAAATAAGTGATGTTATTATTATTATTATTATTTGTTTATCAGGAATAAGACTTCGATTCAATGGATTATTTTTATAATATATCAAACATTGTTGATCAAATAACTAATTATATATATATATATTTATATTATGAGTGAATCGATCTGACGATTTACTATTCTTTACGTATTGTATTATATTATATTTTTTTAAATCCAAATCCAAATTGGTGATTTCAAATCGTTACAAAGAATTATTTAAAACCATAACATCTTATAATTTATATGGTTTGTTGCTGTTTTTACATATCTAGGATTTTCTTATCATTAATACGAAAAAGTTTTGAATGAACACCTCTGTGTCTTGATAAAAATATGTATTTCAACGCGAAGGTGACATAACACATGCACTCGTTTCTGAGTACAACCAAATTAATTTGTTAAAAATAAGTGTTGTAAAACATATTTTTGAACAGAGATAAATCGCAGTATTTGAAAATTACAAAATCCCTCTAGGATTCCTGTGGTGTTGAAACGGGTTATATCCTTTTGCGGTATTTTAAGAGGCTTAAGGACCTTTCCACAAAACACCACACTATAGCTAGACATTACTAAAAATAAATCTCGAAATTGGTCCGCAGCCATTTTGTAGGCGGCCCGTTTTGAAATTTATACCGGTTTAAAAACAAATTAAATTTAGTTTCAAATAAATCGGAAGCTTCATTATCATCGTAGCGTATCGTATATTAGGTATAAGACAGTGCCATGTCGTTCACTCGTGTGCGTACTTACAATAATACTATAATATATTCGGGCATTAGAAAAATGTATTGTTTAAAAAGTTGTTTATGTCTCAAATTTCAGGAGCCCTTTATGATATCGACATTTCTGAGGAACCAGAGATGAAAGCTTTTAGCCATGAATATGGCCGTTATAGAGGTTTTGTCATATACTGGGTAATTCGGTAGATAAGTTACTAAGCAATGGCAGGTTCACAGGTTTTGATTCTGGATGGTCTTTGTTGCTGGTGGAATCCAGGTTTACATCTTTCTCGAAATCTACAAGTGCCAGACAACAAATGATTACCTAAAAATATTTTTATAACATTATAATAATATTATTCGTGATTATAACATTATTATAATATTATCATTACAAAATGCTATCAGGTGTATATGGAGGGTTTTAATGGTTCGAGTTTGGTGAGCATTGGTATTGCAATGAGTGTTAATCCCCAAATCCTATCTATATAAATATCTGTCATCTAACACTTACTCGGCTTCTGATTGAGAGTTGCCTATTAGTTGGACGACTATAAGAATCGCATGTCTTCCCTATATTATGTTATTATTTTTAGTTGTTTTTAATTGTCATAAATTGCGAGATGACGGCCGTGGTTGATTTGCGTCCCATACTCGTCTATTACGGCCAATTTCTACTGTTACGGCAGTGGAGAGGGGTAAATTATTAGTAAGGCGATCATTGAACACACGTGCGACATTGAAGTCTATTTTAAAGTGGCACATCGATACCCTAACTTTTTTTCGAAGAATGAAAAAACAAATAAATCTCTTACTTCTACCCCGAGGGAGAGAATGGCGGCAGTTAACCAGAGCGCTGAAAACTGTGTTAAAAAGTTTGCATATAATATAGCCTCACGGTCGCCATAGTGACGACAGTAAGTAAAACACGGCCGGGTATAGCAGGTACATAAGTTCACGAAAACAATAAAAGGGTCGTCGAATAACATTAAGCGAGCTTGTACATATATATTGTAGAAATCTAGCCTTACTACAACGACACCCACCCACACACATACACATACATACACACACCACACTGCATCAACTCGGAGTGGATAAAACGGACTAGCCGATTCGTCGCAATACATACACCTATATTATATATATAGTATATACTACCTAATTACAAATTTGTCTGAACCCGTAAATATTAAGACTCGAACAAAACGGGTGAGGGAAAGAGCAATAAAAGACGCGATTATACCCAAACTATAGCTGCTACGACTGCACACCTTTTGCAAACGGTTTTTACAACTTTCAAATTAAACTTCGCCTCTGCGATTACATTGCATGGTTGGCTTATTTATTAAGAAAAAAAAAACCGAAACAAAACGAAACTACACTAAAGAAATACTCTTCCGCCTCCGAAACACCGTAAATTCACAATATTTCGAACCCTATGCCCGCCAAAACTGAACGGTCGACTTGCAAAGATGACAGGTGCGCTTTCAGCCAAAACCCAATAATCGAATGGTATAATTCTGTTATGAGAATAAGTCAATATCATTCAAACCGTTAGATTTCCTAATGGAAATTTATTAGTAAACAAAAAAACAACTAAGCACGTTCTCGTGCAATATTATCCAAGGCGTTAAGTTGAAAGTATCTACCGAAAAAATAATAATATCGTCGTAGAACGAATATTATATATTATATTTTTCACAGAATATCTAAAAATACCAATATAATATCATGAAAGTTATGTATAAATATTAAAATTTCACGCATGTGTCAAAAGCGCATAATAGTTACACTATTTTCATTAATTTAAAATTACTAACTAAATATGTAATACATATTAGAGTATTTTAAAATAAATTACAAGTTAAAATATTCAATAAATACATATGTTGTTTAATAATATTAATAATAACATGTCAAAAAAAGTAAAATTATAAAAAATACGTGTTGCATTATATAATATTGAAAGTACTGTAATAGTGTAATGTACAATGTTGTAATATTAATTATTAAACGTAGTTGATCAAAACGACAATATCATATTGTACTATTTTTCGATATTTAGTTGCTTCATTACTATAATTTACATTTAATCCTATATCATGATTACACGTCAAATAAACAACAATCGTCTAACTTTGTTATTTGTATGAAAATAAGTATAATGTGTATATCATGTAATTGTGTAACATTTTTATGCGTTTCAATATTAAGATATTATTGATATGATAAGTCGATAACACGGCGATATGGATAGGCAATATAGCTACCAATATCGTGGGTTAATAATTAATTTTCATATAATATCTCGTAAGCGTTCGAACAAAATATTTTATTTATTTTTTAATAACCTAAACAAATTTTTATTTTATTATAATTATTTTACCATTTGTGTATAAAGGAACGTGTACAAATCTTAAAATTGCACATTATTAAAAGAACTACACACATTTGAGTATACATATTTTAAATGTATTACTTCCATTACACCGACAGACTGTTCGAGTACAATTTATAAACATAATATACAAAACAATTCCCATTCCAGGTAGTATTCTCCCCAGTTTACACTTGGGCGGTTTCATTTGTAATTTCGACACGTAAGTACGCAGTCCAGTCATTCGACGGAAATTAAAGTTTTATTTATCCACGGTAGGCGACCATAAGACGAGGCGAAATATAATTACTATCCGCCATGGGCCCTACGACTTTGACTATCGTCGTGGAAACCGTAACTCCAACTTCTGAGTATAAACACGGACAATGAGTGGACTTGACTCATAAGACGAAGTGTCTGATGGACTGATATCAACGAAGCTCCCGGTAACGATGGTAACAAACTACTATACCAGAAGAGTGGTACAATAACGCTACCCCGGTATAATTCACCATTCCACGACCATGCACAGTGTTTATTCTGGTGTACCTCAGTCTTGAACCACGTCGGGATACCCTATGATATACCACACAGTGTAACATTGTAACTGGTCCATCGAAATACTGTACCCCGGTGGCCTGGTTAATATTATTGTCATATAGGTACATTACTATTGATAATTCATGTTTCTGGTAACTTAACCATCGGTAGGTACTTTGTGGGGTGTCTTGTCAGGCATTTTAACGGTGCGCCAAACAACGAAGTCGGTTACGTCCCATATGTATACAAAACCTATATATAATCTGAATTCGTGAACCAAAATATTGCAATTATGAGAAAATGCTCATAACACACTTACATTTTTTAATAATCTTAAAAACAGATATCTTCCTTGCTTTTAAGTTTGATAATAGGTCACTCATCAAAATGCATTATAGATTAAAACTTAATAATGACACGAACTGGTAACTATTTAATTTCATATTATTAGCACGGTTAATCATAATATACCCAACCCATGTCAGTATGACAAAAAAAAAATTCTAAGTATAAAATTAAAAACAAGTTAATTAAGCAACAAAAAATATCTGATTATTATTATTTAGAATGAAAAAATAAATGTTAAAAAATGTCTTGGCACTAAAGTCATTGTATAGCTGCAGGTTTATTATAATTGTACTTATGTATGATGTGCCTACAGGAATTCATATGAAAACAACTTATTCAATAATTTATAATGTGATGTAGTTTGTAAAATATATTGGTGAAAATAAATCATTTTCCCGACGCACAGATCGTTATCATTGTTACGATTTATATGTATAAATCTGAGTCTTACTGTGGGTGACTTCTCTCATCACGTCTCCACGTCTTGTTTATATATATATATATTTTTTTTATCGCACATATGCTTATTGTAAAATATAGCATTAAATATTGAATATAATCCAATAAAACTACTACCTTACTAACGGTGTGTACTGTGTATTACGGTCGAGTTTAGAAGACACCGATCTGACCATAAAAAAAATCATATTATTGTTCTTACATATTTTATTCTATATTATGCGACACTAAAATGGTCATAATAAAAGAAATAATCACTTACCTAAGTATTTCAAATTCTCACCCAATATTATTAAAGATAAATAACAATGTCCGACAAAATTCTGTTATTATTCTGTTAAACATCTGTTTAAAATTAAAAACATTAAATTACGTTTTATTAAGTACTTGGTATTTTACTTGGTTAATATTTTTTTTCAGTGCCAACATCTCATTTCCAAAGATTAAAAAAAAATCCTAAATACACCACTGTTAGTCACTAATAATATGTACTTACCACCTGTCTCGACATTTAATATTATTTAAATTTTTACTACGGTATAGTCACAACAACGGAAAGTTATTTATGCCAAGTTCGAAGTAAATTCTATCTGGCATAATCACAGCTAATAGCATTCATCAGGTGAAAATTTTATTTCATTCGCAAAATACATGTAAAACAGAACAATGAATTTAAAATTTGTGAATATTATTTTACTGTGCATATTAATGTCCTGAAATGTGTGTTAAACTATTTACTAATGGATTCGTGATTATTTTTTATTTTGATGCTACTTTTATTTAAAGGTTATTTTATAAAATAAATATGTATCGTATTAATAATTCATATTTGTTTGTCTGAAATTTAGACTCCAAATCAATTGAATACGGCAAAAAGAATATTACCAATTCAAATCTCTTTTGAAAAACCTTATTACATCATTCTATATCTAAAGTCCTATATTGCGGATGTAATAGACACAGACCATTGACTATGCTATCATTCTTGATCTTTAATGATTTCACATATTCGCCAATTCCATGCATATCTGGAGTACTATACTTTTATTTTTCATTATAATATTATAACTGGAGCAATGAAAAAATTCTGAAGTGTACATACCTACTAAATCATTAAATCTTCGGTAGTCCACCGAAAACTGATGAACAGCCCACATTATATGTAGTAGTTATGAAATTGGTTCCATTGGAAAAAAAATATGTAACGAATTTGTTCGATTTACGCAGTTTCGGGCCAAACGTGATTTTCCATGGCCAGAATGCCAGATCCGTCGAATCGAGTTCATACCACCGTGTTGTTTGCCGCAGTATATTATATAATAATGTAATTATGTCGGACAAAGGACTGCTGCAGCACCAGCTGCATATTGGACGCACCAATATAATATATATAAGACCGTATATGGGGGATTTTCGGGCGATAAGTTCCCATTAGCGGACACAATGTCACTGTAAATCAATCCGACGACCGGCCGAAAGCCGCTCGCGTGTATATATACACATTATACGATATACATGTCCATGGGCGCACATATATAATATATATATACACGCGGTTTTTACCTCCCTCAGACCGGGAGACGCCTTAGTAAATTGGTCGTGAAAGCTCTGCCTCCCCGCAATTAGAGGGAGGGGGAATCGCTTTTTTCCGTCCTTTCGCAGTTGGGCCCCTAGCCTGCACCCCCCTTCGTCTGCTGCCATATCCATTCTTTGCTCTGCACCGATTCGGAAGCAAATTAATATAGGGGCGCGGACGGACCATTTCGCCTGTCGTTCGCGTGTGTCTTTCACCCCCGACTGATTTACACGTCTCTCCGGCTCTCGTATATTGTACGTAGGTATAGTGAAAGTGTGTAACGGCGTTTTTCACTCACACTGCAATACCTACCGTAAAGCGAGGGGGGGAAATACCCCCGTAAACGTTTTGGAGCGTTTTTTATTTTATGTGCCTTTATAATATACGTACGTGAGTGTACGCAGGGTGTGTACGTAAAAAGTCTATTCGGTGCGTATATCGCCGCCACGTCCCGCCGCATGTACGTGCTGAATTATACATATATACGTTATTGTAGTTCTCGGCAATAGCCGAGCAAAAAAATTGCAAAATATAAATAAAAACGTCAACCGTACCTCGAAATCGATATCGAAAAAAAAAAACGATAAAAAAACCTCGCTCGTACACCCCAATGTATACATAGGAGTGACCGACCGGGTACTGTATTATGTACACAGCACACTGCTATACGACTTTATTACAAGTGTATTATACGTATAACTGCACGCGACCATCATGGCTGAAATAATAAAATACGACTATAATATAATATTATTATTGTGCGGTGCATCTGCGGCATGTGTGTAAATAAAATATATTATATTGACCAAAAGTAAAACACGCGCTGAAAAGGCGTGTCGCCACAACACTCTAAACGATAAAATGAAATAAAATATGATATAGCATCACATACTATATGCGTAACAGTGTATCTGAGACGGGAGACTTGGTATTTTTCTCGAAAATATTTCCTCCCCTGCGCATGGTCGTTCTTCGGGAGATTATAATAATATAATATAAAAAGCCCGCCGTGGTTCTTCGTTTATCCCCGCGCGTATTAATTTTAACACTTTGAAAGTTTCCTACTAACCGGCGATTAAAACATCACCTTCGCTCGGAGATCGTTAAAACAAAAACCATTAAGTCGCAATACGGACTATAATAATAATATGTGTATATATATAATATATAAGACTGTTTCGTTTATCACGGGTATTATCGTCTAAATGGAACGAGCGCGAGAGGGTGTAAAACATTTTGGTGCCATGAACGCGTTTAAAACCTACCCATTCTTCCCTCGCGTCTCCTGCAGCCAACCAGCAACCAAGTAAAAAAAAAATAACAATAAATGTTTGGTTAAACTATAGAAAAAAAAAACTGTTTCATAATTTACCTCGAGCCGAGCACGTTATATTATTTTAATAATTATCAATTCACGCTTATAATAATATGTATTATGGTCTAATCAATTCTTTTTTTCTCATCTAAATATTGTGTGTTTTTCTCTGCTAGTCTTCGAATTCAAATTTAATTTTTTAACGTACTTTTCTTTAGTTAATTTCGTTTTCATTTTACGCTTCTAGACAATAATCATTGAACCACCGTTTTCTATCTCGCTTTGGTGCACAATGGCGAATTATGTTATGGTTTCCTTTAATAGACTCCCTAGACATAGTTTTTTTTATCCTATGTCAAAATCTGATTTAAATTTTTCACCAACTTGATCTGTTAATTAGATTATGATATTATTTTAACTATCTCTTGGTCTCCTAATCGTGCGGTATTCAATTTTGAGTTGTTATATTGTTTGATGATGGTTTCCATTTTTATGACGGAACTCATCCTGAATTAACCTATTATCAAATAACGATCGGTATCCGCTTCTGCACCTCTGCAACTACTAACCTTACTTATACAACTCGTTTGTTTTCTACTGATCATTTCCGTAGTCTATTCGGTTCTCGGTTGAACCTCGGTTGAACTTAAGAGATACCTAAGTGTGTTTGTATATATTTTTACAGGAAAATAAATATTACTGTGCACCAAATCTTTTTATATGGTCATGTTAATTAGTTACGTTCCATTATTGTCACTGATATCATGAAGACTGTCTTTGCCAATAATTATTGGTCTATACATAGTCTTCTGACTAATTTCGGTGTTTAAATCTCTTATAAATATTGTATACCGTGTCTAGATAGGTTAGAGTCAACCATATACTTCCCCCAGTTCCTCATAAAACTTTTCTTCGGTCGAGCAATAACAAGATCTAATTTCAATATCGAACATTTTTCTCCTTAAAAGTATATCATAATATGATATACTTATCATATAATTGAATGGTTCAAAGACTTAAACATTAAGTAGTATGCCTTCGTGTTTTGTGCAATATATATAATGCATACATCGTTTTCAATTTTATGTTAGCTATGAAAAAGAAAAACTTTTATGAATTTCTAACATAAAAATAATTTACAAAAAAATGTCAAGTGTACTTTTATATGTTTTTGAATGACAAAAAAATATCAACTATTGCAAAAATTGGATCTATAAATGCATATATAATAATTCTTGTTCTTGAAATTGCAACCTTGGTATATTTTTTATTTCACAGTTTAAGCAGAGTAATTTTCTAAGATTTTTGTTAAGTTCATGATATTGAACTAATAGTGTTTTTCTATTTTATCATTAAAAATTTAAAGTTTCATTGAGAATAATTTGAACAATTTGATTTGGATGCATTTTAAATATTACTCATCTTATTTTTTTCTTAAATGTTATAGACGTTTTGCGCTTATGGGTATTGAAAACCACGACCTCTTACTAAGTGCATATTGAATCTTAGTATATTATATTAAGTATAAGAACGATGACTGATTTTTATCAATATTAATCGACCCCATTGCCTGTTGGCCGTTACACGTCGATGTCTCTGGTACCCAGACCGTAATAAAATGATAAATTTTAATAAATAAAAGGGAATAATAAATATTATATTCTATTCATCCAAAGCATGACTATCACCTACGTCACTATAAATGTATATAATGCATTTTTACATAATTATATTGAAGTATTTTACGTATAATAAATGCGTTTTTAATGATTTTAGCGTTTATTATATTGTCGTACATTGCAATGGCGTGGAATCGAATGGTCGACTTTCAAAACCATTTGTCTGGAAAAAACTGGACACACTTAAACATATATTTTATTTTTTCCCCCATAAATAATTCAAGGGATTTTAATAACAATAAAAAAAGGTGTAGGTAGTTGGTACAACATAATAAAATAACGTCTGGACGGACCGACTCGACCCGCTATAATAATCGATAGGCAATTATTTAACACCCACGCGATGAGATTATTTTTAAACACATGGCACGTATATATTATATATATATATATATATATATATAAATATACGTAAAGCAATCATATAGGATTACGTGAAGTATAAACTTTACACATTTTTCATAGTGTTAACGGCGAGCGGTTTACTTAAAAAATTGAATTTACCGTCAAATTTAGGTCAACCAGTAAAATGATCAAACACACATGCTTATGGTAATACCACGTATGATGTAGGTGACAATAATAATTATTGAAGCGATTGAAATCTCGAATGATTGGTAACAACAATTCACAACCAACGTTGTAACTGAATATAACGTTCGCGAGGGGGAGGGTCCAAATGTTTTTTAAATGTCACACTACACGCACATAATTTTTTAATAATTACCTGAAAAACATTTTCTACTTAAAAATTGGGACTCTGGACCTGGACCTGGCCCCTTCCAAAGTTTGGCACTCTGTATTAATACTTACGCGTGATACACTGTATGGGACACAGATAACTAGTATAGGCCAAATGGAATGTAGGTATACGCATAATAATTATTTACAGTTAATACATACGATTATAATATTCAAAGTGATCATCACGATGTATTTCGCAAGCGAATAGCTTACTGGGTGTGAGGAGGACACCGACCGATTGTCCTCTGGAATAAACCCTTCATTTTTTTTTATTTTTTTTTATAAAACCTAACTAAAGTTACCTACAGCCAAACGACTAAATTCGACCTCGTGTTCGCTGGTGAATTCAAAGTTTCCCGACCGGAACAAATTAATAAACATCGCGTTGTTTTACGTGTATGATAATATTATGTAAAATATAATATCCGCAGAAAGGACATTACTCCAGCACATTTTACGATCCGATTAAACGCGTCCCATCGTGGTCGTACTGCACTGGCTGACATCGTATATTATATTATACAAGTTTGTTTGTATGGAAATACACGTTTCTATGTATAATACATTTATTAGTGCGAATATATGTACGAAATGAGAATGGTGCGTTCAAAAAAAAAGTCAGACTTCTTTGAAAGATGATATCATCCAGAGGGTAGTTTTATGATATTATTATTATTATTATTATTATTATTATAAAAAGTTAACTCTGAATGAAACGTATATCATATTTTTTGTATAATATTATTTATTTTTTTGCTGACAAATATTGTATTCGACTTTGTTATTGGTTTAAACGGACGTTTTCTTCTTCTCCTTATTTTTAGAAAATCATTTTATACGCTAAAGAACGTGACACAACAATAAAAACACACATGCACACACGAACTGATATTAAATTTATGCGGATTTTCGAACAAATGAAAACCACTTACGAGATACGCGTATCGTATATTACAGTGTCATATCGCGTATACTCATATATGTTTGGGAGTGTGTGTGTGTGTCTTATATTTTATTCCCCATAAGGCCACAATGCAGACCTTCAATTGTTGACTGTTGTTATACCATCTGACAGCAGAAGCGGACGGGATGAAGTCTTGCCTTTGAAATGTCATTAAAAACAGATTAGAAAAACTCCGAGTCTTGAAGAACACGCGCAGTATCGGATGCATTATTAGAAAGAGAGTGAGAGAGTGAGAGAGAGAGAGAGAGAGAGAGGGAGAGAGAGTTGACGGTCTCTCTATGTCTTATAGCTCTTATATATGCTGTCGTGTACATTGGGGGCTATTATTATTATTATTATTATTATTATTATTATTATACACCCATGTACTAATAGCGGCGATGATGACGATAATGATAATGATGATGATGATGATAATACGATAAGGAGACGACAACGAGGGTAAAACTATTGGTCGGTTGGTCGGTTGGTGCGGTGGTGGTAGTGGCGAGGCAACTATACATATATATAATATAATATCTCCCTCTTCTGGTCTTCTACGTATATATATATTATTGATGTCCAAAGTTGGCGTAACGAAATAGTCCCTCGGGAGTGGATGCTCGACGAGGGCAGAGGAAGTACAGAGGTGTCCAAACTTCCACCGGAAACCCGGCAGCCTGCACGGTAGTGTTCATTTATAACGCGAGCGTCTTGTATACATATATACACAGTAAACGCTACCGAGCGTATCACACACACACACACACACTCACATATACGCATAAATATATATATAATATAACTCAGTGATATCCGTTGTCTGGGCGTGATATTCGAGAAGGACATTTTAGCTCTGCTGCAAATAGGATTTTCCATTATATAATATATATATATATTATACTCCCGCAATTTATATAATATAATATGTTCGACGCGATCGCGAAAACACACCCTTTCCATACACCCGGTGTAACCTAAATACCTATATCTATAGCAGCCTCCGCGCCAGTTTCCGTATCCGCGCCGTGGACTCCATGTATAGACGTATATATACGTATACGTACAAAGTGCACACAGTCACAGTGTTAGGTTATAATTGGTATCGAATGTCAAACCGCTCGCCTTGATTTATGGTTTTCTCGGGTTTACGACGTGATTAATTAATCGATGGTTGTGCGTGTATATCACCGCCACTAAACCCTTCCGTGACGGTTCGACTTCGGTTCTCGCCATGCCACCTTTGTTGGCCTACGTTTTGTGATTTTTCATATTACAAATATTTTAGTGTAAGGCACACACCCAATGCAAAGGGGAGGGGGCGTTGTTTTAATAAAATATATGTATTTTTACGTGCGCGTAGCTTTGTTAAAATTGTTAAAAAATGTAGGTAACTATAATTACATAATATATATGTTATTAAATCATATGAAAGGTATTAACTGGATCTATATAATATTATGTTTCAACGAGAATACAAAAAGATACAGAATATCTTACAAGTTGAATGAGCCTATCTATATTTGTTTTAGATAGTCCAAAATCATATAAATATGAACCATGGGGATGGATGGGTACCACGATAACAAAATCCACTGATTGTAGTTGTAATGGATACCATGGAAAAAAACTACTTTAATGCTCAGATTCGATATGACTAAAGACTTTGTTCAAAGTTTTAGAATAACTAAAGTTGTGTTATAAAATAGATTTTTACACAAATATAGAATGCACCATAATATTAATATTATCTTAGTTTTAAGTATTATTTTTTTTAATTAACTTGTAAGTAAACAATGCAGAGACTTATTATTTTAAATATATATAAAAAAAAAAAAAAAAAACTACTCATATAATTAAATCACACAAGATTTCAACCAAGTCGAAAGTGTCATCGGTGGCTTCTTTCCCCAAATTATGTAAATTGTGTTATTTGTTTCCCTCTTATCGCCTATATTATACTCATTATGTCTTAGATGTAGATTGTATATATTCTTCTAAAAATAAAAATAATAAATATTGAACAACTTGTTGATGTGCGACGACTCGAAGTTTCTATTGGTATTTGGTAGATGGGTGCAAATAATTAATACATTTTTCAAATACTTCCGTCTATTTACTTTTATTATTTTAGGTCCAAAAGGTACATATATCGTGTAGGTCGTAGTAATCATAATATATCGTACCAAAACATACTATACAATATTTCACATGCTTTAATTGAATATTTACCTTCATTTTTTTTATAATTTTTAATGTAGAAATTGCCAAATTGGTTCCAAATCATAGTATATATTATTTATTACCACCCGACCATGACGTTGTCATTCATATAATTTGGCCTTTTTTATTCTAAAGACTGCTGTGTGTCATCAATTATCTCCGTACTCGAAAATCGAAACGTTTTAGTTTTTAAAATTCCGGCTCATTGCAGCCATAGTGTCCACGCATATCTTCTTCCTTAATTATTCAAAAACCCAGTGGATGCTCAACAAACGGTTTCCGTTGCACTCGAGACGAACATTATCTTCAATAAAATGTCCACGCACAGCGTGCACCCGTTATAAATGTCATCATCACAAGTTACGATTTAAATAATATATTTATAGTATATATAATTAAATAGATGGGTAAGGTAGCTGTTTTGTTTTGTGTCTCGCTACTGAGCACATCGATGTATATCATTCTCACAATTAGTTATTAATTCACTTCATTGTTATATATAATACACTGTACAATAATAATATAATGTATTTATGTGTGTGTGTGCGCGCGCGCGCGGAGATGGTCCTTTATCCAGTAGACATACTGCATTATTTATAATAAACGTAGAGTTGAGTAAAACGCCGAATAATAATTACAACTTTTAGCGGCGAAAAAAGATAATAATAATTTTTAGTTAAAAATAAATAACAACGATTTACATATTAAAAGGATTCACGATGAAATGACATTTTCTATTAGTGCGGAATAATGAAGTGCTACAGCGATTGTGTATACAAACCTCTCTCCGTATAATATATACGCGCAGAGCCAGGAACGGACGTATGGATTATTTATTTATTTATTTTTTTTTTTTTTTTTGGTGTGTGTGTGTTTGTATGTACGCGCTTGTATGTATATATAGTCGGAAAATTATGATAATTTATACCATTTTTAGAATTTTTGCGGGTAAAAAATGTACACACCGCAGCGCGACGTCGCGTCGGTGGTGTATGGTTTTTCAGCCGCCGCCGTCGTAATCGTTCGCCGAAACGGATTGATGAAAAATGTTCATTTCACAGCATCGTTTTTCAGAGTCGTGCACCGTGTACATGTATAATGTATTATAATAATATATTTAATATTATTATGCTGCAGGCACGCACTGCTGCTCGTTTCACGATGCGTGGTAATATTTTGTAATAATAATATTATATAATATGCATGTCCGCTCGCGTATATATATTTATACAACGCAGACGAGGAGACGCTATAATAATAATCATAAAAAAGCACGTGTATTATTATAATAAAAACATAGCTACCTCGTCTGACGACGACGACGAAGTGAAGGTTTGAAATAATATCGGATGGCAGCAGAGTAAGTGCAACGCGTTATTATTATATCTGAATGTTGAAAATGGCACTTTTATATATATTTTTAAAATCGTTCCCTAGTGCAAAATTTACTTATCGTGTACATGCGCGAGCCATTATAATATTTACGCGTGATGGTTTATAATTTATACATAATATTACGAGTATTAATATCACCCATCTACCTGCAGCTATGTTAGGGATTTTAATAATAATAATTCGTATTATAATGGCGGGCAACTTGAAAGTATGACGAAATTGTGGTGAGGGAGCAGAAAGAGAGCGGTAGCTCTTATATAGACTGCAGGGGAGAAAGGGCCAACTGCGGTTATAATATATATATATGTATGTATATATATATACACAATATTATTTACTACAAGATACACCGCAGGTGACACACACCCGGTCCCACGCGGCCACCTGATGATCGGTTTTCCTCGAACCTCCCACATGCAGCACTGACGCGCAACGGTGCTGTACATAATAATCTTATATAATATACCTAGTGTATTATATCAATTTAGCCCTTATGGCCAGAATTATGAAAAGCTCTAGTTGGATATAGGTGTCGCGGGGCAGACTGCATTGGCAGTGACGGAGGCGGCTGATGCAGTGGGGCGCCGGAACGAGAGGGAGACAGACAGTGCAGGAAAAGAGAGATTTTGAGGGTCGTGATAAAACAAAAATAATTTACTCTCGGTAAAGCACAGCATCGCACCACCGTAAGTGCTGTACAGTGTACACACACACACACACACACAAACACACATATATATTATATACTCGTGAACTGTGTGTGTATTGGGAACGGTGTGTATTATTGTATATAATATATAAACGCGCGCGCGAAATCCCTCCCTGGGACGGTGGCGGCAACCCTCTTCGCGACCCGTTGATTTATAGCATACTTACATTCCTCCCCCTCTGACGGAAACCCGTATACCGATGGTTAAAATGTTGTTGATCATTTCCCGGAAACCCGGGCTCAGAAAACGACGTAATTAAATGGGGTACGCGACCCTCCCCTTAACGCACCCCCCCATCCCCGCGGAGCGTCGCGTGTTTTTATATCGCCACTATATGGCATCTCATCGCTGCGTTCTTAAATAACACTCGCTCGCGTACGAACCGCTGCTGTATATACCTATCTATTATATTATTATTTTACCATTAATAATGGAAGTGTACACAATGACAAAATTCACTTTATAGCCGTTGTTGTGTTGCTTATGAAGATTTAAGACTAACACTGGCGGCTGGTAACATTGAACATTTTATAACATTGGCGTATGTAGTGTACGTATGCAACGTTCAAATTATATAAAAGTATACAACAACTAGATTTTAGCAGCATTTTTAGAGTTTTTTAGATGTGTTTCCTTGTAAACTTTATACCTATAATATAATTATAGCGGTCGGTGGTCGGCAACCGAGGCTAATATTGTATGTGGCCCGCTGGTAAAATAAATTTATAATTTTTATAAAAATAGACATTATGTATAAGACCGCAAACTAAGAAAGTAAGGACTGGAAACGGTGGATCAAAACGATGATTGAAGATACTTTTTTGTATTAATATATACCAACAGTTATGAACCCAAATTGTGATTTGTGGCACTTGAAAATGTATATTATTTGGTTTTTGGCTGTTGACATCAAAAAAATTGCTGACCCCTGGACGGTACAAGGGACTAAAAATGATATATATATTTGGATGTATGATATTTTTAATATGCAGCTACCTCACGATACAATAGTTAATTTTGATCACCAGCAACTATACTTCCTTGGAAATCATCTCATTAACACCAGTTCACGGCATGTTATACAACGAAATTTCCTCATCGCATCTGTGAAACTATATTATGTACTAATTGGGACACGGATATTTTCCGAATAAATATTATGTTTTATAAAATAACTAAGTACGTACATAAACTCTTGGCATATATTTGTAATCGGTACATAATATTTCGTCGGTGTACATGCGCTTAGTAGTCAAAATATAAAGGTCGGACACAGATGTCCTCAGAATTAAAAATCGGCGTATCCCATAGAAGAGCTAAATACGATGAACTCGCAGCCTCACCGACCTGCAGATTTAGCAGAAATAATCAAGACGACATACAATAACGTTTATGGCATCGTATAATTGAGACTATAATAATATAGACACGACCAGTTTACCCACATATATTATATGTACCTATAAGACCACTGACGCCACCGTTGTCGCACGGGTCAGTGATTTTAAAACAATGAATGTACGCCATTTATATAAAAAAAACAAAACCGAATAAAATATACCAAAGAAACGAACGACGACAATAATGACGATAAAATACCGCAGCTCGTCGAAAAAAAGAATATTATATTTATTATTTACTGAATTTATTTCCCTCGGCTCCTATATGGTATATAATAATAATAATATAATACGACGTATAGTTGCAGCTATGTATAAGCGTTCATAAAGTATAGGTATATGGTCGCGTTGGCGCTGCAGCGACGAGAAAACTTAACACTCGTCCCGGTGAGTGTATATATTATTATTATGCTTGTATATACGAATAATATAAACGTGTAGGTATCTCTCCATATTATAATATTATAATATGACTCTGCGAAATTCCGAAACATAAACAAAAAGCCGATTCGAATATTATTAATATTATACAGCAGTGCACATAATACATCGCGGTATAATATATTATGCAAAAACTTGTAACCGTATTGTTTTTTATCCCTCGATCGGGCGATATAATGTTTTTTAATGTTAGGTATGTATATATACAAATATATATATATATATACCTACCAATATACGGCGGAGGTGCGGCGCCGCGGATTTGTCTTGTTTATTAAAACAAATTGTTATGTTTGCGTTGAATAATATGGGTATTATTTATACCACTTTTCATTCATCCGACACAGTGCTATATTATTATTATATTTTTTTTTTATATATAAGGCAAGTCTAATACCGCTACACGTACGATAACACACGTACAGTGTTGCGGCAAAGGTGTTTCGTATAAATATATATAACAAGTAGTTTCAGTAGATTTAAAATAAATAATTTTTACAATAATTTGCTTTTCGGTTGACAAATGATTTATTTCGCCCCCGTCTATACACCTCGGCGGCGATACACACTAATACGGCTAACAGAAAAAATCGTTTTCAAATACTATTTTTTAAAAATCTTTGTGTAAATATTTTATCACATTCGTATTAAAGTAAACCATTGAAAATGCATTATAAATATTAAGTGGATTTCCGTCAAACGGCGTTGTCGCCGTTTTCTTCCTCGCCGTATTAAATAAAATATATTATACTGTTGCGGGTAGATGTAGTCCCGTACAAAACAATGGGAAATTATTATGAAAACCGCTTCCCCCGATCGGCAGTGCATCGTTAAAACACAAGACAATAATAATAATACGTAGGTATCATTATTATATTGTGCAGTACGCCAGTATCATACGATTTACGATATGGTTTTATAAGATTATATTATATTTTACGTCGTGTACAGCGTCATCCGTTTGTTCTCCTACAAAACCACTAACCAGAGCAGCTATTGTTCGTTTATAGGTAGGTACCTATAATAATGGTAGAAATAATATTATATTTTATAATCAACCACGTGCGGACGAACGGACGAAAATAATTCTTGTCTACTCTTTAGCGCTTGCGCCGTCGAAGCCCCCAGAATATGAATCTTCAGTGTTTGTCCCAAATCTGCGAATAGGAGAACATTTACATTATGATATCATGCTGAACAATATGATACCCACAAAAAATTGTGGATATAAATGACTAAATAATATGATACTGACTCGAAAATGTGTATTGTAATATTGTACGAACGTGCGGTTTACACCCAAGTATACCTAAACTAAAATACACTCAGTCTAATATACCTACCTCACATTAAATTATTATGTTACAAATAATTATAGTACCGTTACCATGTTTAGTTGGTTGTTTAAAGGAGGGCGGATGTATTTTAAAATGTATACATTGTACCTACATAATATTTACTATATTTTACTAACAATTTTATATTTATATTATTTTATATATTGTAGTATTATTTATTATCGAGTTTCTAAACAATTATGTTAGATTAGTGATGGTTATAGCTATAACTGAAGCGAACATAATGGTGTTATATAAAATATAGAACAGTTCTGAGCTCAACTTTTCAGAGTCATAAAGGCGTTATCAGAGGAAAATTTCAGGATTATTTTCAGTATTGTAAATCAAATTAACATTTACTGAAAAAAAAATTGATAGATATTATCTTTTATGGGTACTCTAAAATCACTTAGGTCCTTATTTGTGATCCATGTCAACTATTGTATGATGTATTTATTTTTTTCAAACCTGCATTTTCAAGTTCAAAAAAGCTGGTGAAATCACTGTAATGCTACTTCCATGAAAATTCAAGTGTTCAAAAATCTTGTATCTTGTAAAAACCAAGTTGTTATTATAATTATTATTTTTATAAGTGGAGGTTATTTTTTGCAAAATGGCACAAAATATCTAAATACAACACTGAATAGTACTCAGGAAAAATACATCCTTTGTCAGTTTGTTAATATGTTCACAGTAGTAAAAACTGTAATGTCACGTAAAAAAGCTCAAAATGTATTTTATTTAATGGCACCGCTATTATTCTTTTAATTTCCGTATGCCTTTCCAAAATGTTTGGTTTGAAGCTATTCTCGATTTTATTCTGTGAACTGAATTTTCACATGACTGCATAAATGTTCAATGGTTTTAGTTTGATCTTCAGTGTAAGGTCGAAAACATTTTCAGAGTGATTAACAGTATGATCATTGATTATAAATACCTAAGTACTATTAAAATAATAGTATTTAAGGGCGTAGCTAGAAATTTCATAAGGGGAGCAGCCAAGTGTATTTTTGAATTGTTACCACAATTAGGTTTATCGATAAATTATTATAGACAATTACCCCAATATTTACATTATCATAATATGTTACACTGGTAATTAATTTCACCATACGAATTTTCCAAGAACATTTTTAGTTTTCAAAACTATAAGGGACATAAATGTTAATTATTATTAATACGGGGGACCCATTCTACGAGACGAAACGGCTTTTATCGAGTAAAACTTTTCAAGCCGATTGAGTGGAAGCGGTGTAAAAATCCATTCCCGCAGTAATTATTAGTAATACGCAATTTGATTTTTCACACGACATCCGATGGTGGTGGCCGCGCACCAAACTAAATATAATATGGAATCCGTGAATTAATTAAAATATGATCCTGATAGAAAGTCGCCAATTCGCAATGATATGCATTCCGAGTTTTATTACTTTGAGATTCCGAGTCATGGAAGACCACGATGAAATGTTATGTTATCCATGAAAATCGTTATCGTCGTCGTATTAATATTAATGTTAAAAATCAAATCGGAATGCATATGGCGCTGCTCCCGTATAGGCGCATTTTACATATTATATGAGAATTTACTATTATACATAATAATTATTAAACATAACACGCATATCATGTATTTAGGTCGGTGAACGGCCGGTGATCGAGGAAATTTCGGGCAGACACACGTTAATTATTACAAATATTAAAACATAGTAAATTAAGAGGAAAAACAGAAAAATACGGTGTGGTTAAAATAATATTATATAATATGAATAAAAATAAAATTAATAAACGTATATTATTTTATATAACGCATGCGCACTTTTGTGCAATTTTCACAGGGGGGGAGTGGGGCAATGTGTATATTATCCATATATTTATACATAGCCATAAGCCCATAACATATTAGGTATAGTATTTTATAGTTTCATTACAAACTTAGTAAACAAACGGATGACACAATAATATGATTAACTGTATATTTTCATCAAAATGTTATGAGACATCAAGAGCACTGAAAAAATATCGTATAAATCATTATTCATAATATTATAATATTATCTATCTAATTTTATAAAAATATTAAAATTATTGGTCATTAAATAAAAATTGAATGCACCTAGGCTCCATACCAAATATTTTTATTATCATTGATCATCAGTACTTCTTTCGTCATCATTTTTTGATATTTTACAAACAAACTTATCCATAATTTATTTTTTTTTTGTTTTTGGTGAATTCCTCTTAATTTAAATACGTTAAGGTTATAAAGCAACATACTTGTTTTTGGCTAGTAGGTACCCACTTAGTTACCACTTATCAATAAGGCATAGATCATACAAATTTGAAATTATAATTCACATTTCACAAACCAAAATAAAATATAAATTGAATTGATAACTGTCAATCGGACTTTGGAATAATAATGCTTCACAAACTGAGATAGATAAGAATATATTCTAATCTATGTCAGTTATATCCACGGTCACGATAACACGATAACACACAGAACAATTTGATCACTAATATCTTAATGATTAATCAATTATCCATCTATCTTATTAAAATGCTACAAAACATTTAAAAATAAACTTTAATATAGAAATATTGGCAAAAAAGCGTGCTCCATGGCCCCTCCCCTCCCTCCTCCCAGTGGGCGCCTTTGCTTATGTGAGCACGTGCTCAAACACACACACACACACAGCGTGATAAGTGGTGTTTTGAGAATGCGGGGGGGGGCAGAGTTTCAGGCGACGGGGCCATATTATGTGAGTTATCGAATGATAAATCACAAACGAACATTTACTGTTTTGCCCCCAGAGCGACAATCGTGGGGAGGGTCGTACTTCATTTAACCGGAAACCGCAAATTAATGTTTTATATACCTGTGCGCGTGTGCGTATTGTTCACGAAGCGTCTGCAGTGCACTCCCCAAATGGCATGGCGGCGAACACAGCTTAATAATAATATTGTTAAAAGTGCGTTTACAATAAGTAATAACGGCGTGCTCTGCAAACCAACAAACGACGACGATAACGAGTTACAAGCACGCGATCTCCGCTCAAGGGACGAGTAAGGCATTAAAGCGGAAGCGATAATAACGACATCTTATAATGATTTCGAGCGTGATACGATACGATACGAACAGAACGAGTCGACGGGGTGTTGGACGCGCTATGATAATAATTATAATATACTATATAGTTGCCCCATCTTTCAAGTCGAAAATACATATTAACTTCATATAATATATTTTTCATTTTGCTTAAAACAGCTCCCTTTCACCACCCCCCGACAACACAGATCATTTCAAAAAGCCAATAAAAAATGGTACAACTATTATTATTAGATATTATAATTTGACGTTTGTATAACAATATTACTAACAGTTGTCGACGACGAACTTTATTACTAGGTGGTATTACCTTCGAAAATAGCATAGTATAATATTATATAACATAGGTACCTACATTTTAAAATATTATTACTATTTTTTTTTCTTATTAAATTTCAATATAAGTCACAAATTATATTTAAACATAGAGTCATTACGATCGCACCTTACGCAGTCATGATAACAATAAGTCATAACTGTAATTTATTTAATATACTTTTGAATAAAATAGAGAGATTAATGGCTCATTTAGCTATTGACAAATCCGATGAATGTGGTATTTTATATTTTTATTGAAATTCATAAATAAACTATAGAGAATTATTGATACATAATATTATAACCCATATTTTACAAACTATAAAGATTTTCAGTGAACACAAATCGCACGGCGTTCTGTATAGGCAACTACGTGTACACAATCGTCATCGGTAGGTACGGTGCACGGCGGTAAACGGCTGCGACTGACGGACTTATTACGGGACCTAGCAGTTAGGTGGTATGGAGAATGAACGTATAATACTGTTATACCACAGTCACATTTTACTCGCTATTATGGATATCGGAAGAAAACAGCTCTCGTGTTATTTACATCAAATAGTATAAGTACTACCGGCCGTCGGGTCCACTGCAGCCTGCAGCTCTTTCGACATAATACGAGGGTCGCATTTTTATGACATTCGCGTCCGGTTAAACAGATAAAATTGTTCGTACACGAGGCTCAACGTCCCCACGCTACCCACTCTATCTCACTACCTCACTCGGGTTTTTATTCCATATCTGGGTATGATTTATACAGGGTGATTCACCAACCTCGCCTTAACCTAACCTTTTATTCTGAAAAAACTAAATAGGTAATGCATTCGTCTAAATTCTGAGTTCAGATTTTTTAAACTTACTTAAAGATAGTATTTTCAACTACCTAAATTTTTCATTCTGTCTTCTGGCGATCGTACTGTACTTTCCTGCAACTTTCCAAATGAATACCGTTATTTTTTCCTGTAAATTGTTACAGGCATGTTGCATATGATTTTTTTTGTCTATCTTGTCGCATACGCTCTTCTGGCAATATTGTGACTGCACGTCTGGACCGTTTTTGCCACTACAGCAATATCTAAACATTCTAAACAATATTATATTGTCGTTTGAAGTGGATGATGTGAAAGTGGTTTTAATGACGAAATAAATAACACTCGAAGTCTCGAAGTAGGTAATTATAAATAAGTAATACATTATTAAAAATGATTAAATTATCAACGGTGCTTACGTCTCGTTATTTAACGTCATTCTACGTTTTTAAATGTTATTCTTTTAAAATATAATTAATAATTAGAAAAAAAAAAGCTGAAATATTAATATCATGTCCCTAAAACAAACTTTAAATGTGTCCCTTGTATTGGTTCTTCTTCACCACGTTTCAATATGATACCTATAACAGTTTAATGTATTTGTAAATATATAAAATTATATTATTATTTATATAATATAATTATACCTAAGAATATCAAGAGTTCTACCATACATATTTCATTACAATTCTGACCTTAGAGTCCTCCAAAATCGTTCTATCCTTTGTGTATTAAACACCATCGTTGAAATCACGTGGTAGATCGCATAAGACAAGCGTCCCTTAATCGGTAGTAGATCACAATTTGCTGTAGAGAGCATACGACAAGATAGCTGATTTTTTTTTAAAAAAGTTGATGAATCTAAATCAAAGTATGAACGAATAGTATTGAGTTACTAAGAATTATAGTCCTTAATAGTTTTACTTTAAGTAAAAAATATATAATATTATTATTCTTGTACTTATTAGTTATATTAATAATATAATCAGTCAATTATCACAAATGTTTATATTAATTAATTAGGTACTTTAATTTTGTCTAATCCTAATCATAATCATTGCTCGAATCTCGGCAAGTCACGATGTCCGGAGAACCTGGGGCATGGCTGCAGAAACCAACGGGTGCCCCATTAGAAATTCTTCCAAAACACAACACACACGTGTACCAACCTACCCAACCTAAAATCCCACAGTTCCCTCTCCACACTCAATGGCCTATGTTGCCACGGGTTGACTAAAAAAAAAAAAGCAAATTATTCAATATAATATAATATTGACTGGTTTTTTAAAAATTGATACTCTTTGAAAACAACTAATGCTCGGAATGTTTTGAAGGTGGAGATCAGTTAATTTTGAACAATATTTATTCTTTAAAACTTCATTTGGGAGAACGGAGTTTCCCAAATATGTGGAGCCAAAATAAATCCAAATACAACATAAAAATAGATAAAATATCTATTATGTGGAAAACAGCATTAAAAAAAATATTCTTGGCTGTCCATTTATTTCCCTTTTTCCAGGATTTGGAGAGCGGGTCGCCTATTGCCGACCCCTGATTCACAGTAACCAAAGGATAATTCTCTGCATTTTTTTTTTTTACCACAGTACACTTCTCATAAAAAATCTAAATATTAAATACAAAATGGACTACAAATAAACTCACAAGAATTCTAAAAATCTGGATGGTATATCTCGCTGTTGGTTTTAAATAATTATTACTCAAATATTAACGATTCATAAACATTTTTAGTTTTTACAGACACTTTTGCTGGTTTGATTTGCGGACTTCTTTTACCATATATACTTACTTAAGACTCGCATGTTGTAACTTTTAAATCCCTTAAAATAACAAACCGATGTAATCCGCTGTAAAGGCTAGTTTTTTCTTATACATACACACCAACTCTGACGGTTTTTTTTTTTTTTTGGCACTTTAAAACACAATATTAAACATTGTTTCAGTACACACAATATCGACGATTATTGAGGTTATCAATTAAATATTAATACATATTAGGTTTTGTATAGTGTGTAGACCTACATAATTATATTATATTACACGGCGACTACGAAAATGGAATGATTAATGGGGCGAAGGGCCGTGGCAAAAGGAGCCGATAAATCATAATATTCTATACACACGCAACGATAAAGTCCGGTAGCAGCGGCGGCGACGATGTCATCGCGAAATATAGTGTCTCGTGTCTGGGTGAAAATAAAATATATTATATAGAACAAATAGCATTCTCGTTTATATCTGTATGGGACGGTGGAAAAGGAGCGTAGTGGAAGTGGCTGTGGAAGTGTGGACGACAATAATTTTGCAGATTCGATCGGTTCCTCGTCGTAGACGTATTAAGATTATAAATGTCTCCCAAATAATAATATGATAGTTGATAATAATTATTATATTATACAGGATGATTCACCAATCATGCAAGCCCCCGTTTTATCGATGCACACAACAATTTTATAATAATATGTATATCCCAACTTTATCTTATTATCGACTAATACCTACATGGCATATCAATACTAAATATAAACTACGATTAACACAAGCGAATTAATATTGAATAGCGTAACAATCTATTATAAAGTCATGAAATATAGTGGTTGTAGAAGCTCTTTATGACTGATTCCCAGAGCCGTGTTAAGGGGGGGGCAAAGGGGGCATTGCCCCTGGGCACCATAGTTTTGTAAAAGTAAGGGGCGTCGTTATTTGAGCTTAATATGCTACTTGTAGCCCAAATTGTAGGGAAAGGGCTCGAATTACACCGGGGCGCTGAATTGCTTGACACGGCTCTGCTGATTCCATATTATTAGAGTTGAGGCGAAACGAACTTGTGGTTTGTGACTCTGCCTCCAGTCAATGCCCATACTCCATAGCACATTAATATTGATCTAATATATTCTTAGATAGAACTTGTTTTATACAACTCTGTCTATATGTAAATGGATTTGGTATTTTTGTAATAAGAAAATTAGGTTAAACAACGACTGTTTCTTTGTTTTAAAATATCCCGCCAAGGCGCCAACAGTTATAATTGCTCTTTTGTATAGTATCTATCGCCTATTTAGCTCACTGTGAACGAAGTCGACAAGATGCACATCACTGCACAGTGCACAATCGTTTGGCCCAACGCTATAAACACTAATATTATAAAATAATTCGTTATAAATATTAAAAATCTATAAAAAGTTAGGTTTTCAATATTACATGTTTTTCTTAAATATATTAAGCAAAGTAATTAAAACATAATTTCTTTCAAAATAAAGTTGACCTTAAATTCTAGATTAGATGTTTCTTCAGTATAGATATAATTCTGATAAACTCGTTTCTAACCTGATTGTGATCAACACCAGAACACTTCAGATTTTTGATAACATTTTTTAATTTTAAAAATATTCGTATTTTATTATACATTTATACCTAATGACTAATAATATAATATATTGCGTATAGTCATCTGCAGTCGATTTGACGATTTATATCAATACGACAATACCATACTATTACAATATATTAGTATTTATTACCACAGCACGTTTCGTATTGCTACAAATTATAACATATTAAATTCTGTGTGCGTGTGTAGTGTGTTACGAATTATACGATCGCCACCGCCTAAACATGTCAGTTAATTTAACACAAAAACTGTTCAGTCCGACGCAACCCCCCGAGGGTAATCTAGTATTTTATTGAGTTTAAATGTTTAAAGTCCTGAGCGTCACACTACTCATTAGTCATTATAGTTAAAATAATAATAATATAACGTTTTATTATATTATGTAATATTACTCTTAAATGCTTGCCTATACTGAACCCCTTAAAAATTATCCGATTGCATAATACGCTTCAATAGTTCAATACATCCACTGTGGATGATCCACATGCCTACCAAATACCAATTACCATTACTACCTGTCAAATTGTCGAAATACTTACCCACATTTTGGGAATGGACTACATAGTAAATAATATGAAAACAAATTGGATGAAAATCGAATAATGTAAATTTAATATAATATCATTATAAAAATATTAACTTGGTTTACTTTTTAGAACAGTTTTATAGTATCTGCTAGCAGTGGCGCGATGTATGATATTCTGCAGAATATGTGGTATACGGTATACCGTATGCCATAACTATTATCTATTATCTCTCAGTTTTTTATGATTTTGTCAAGAGATGCTAATTAAAGATTTTGTGATAGTAATTTTCTCATTATTATGGTGCGTAGGTATAATATTATATTAACATCCACATTTCTCAGTAATAAATAATATAGCAGTTAGCAATATAATAATTATAATTCATAGGTATGTATGTTGTATAATGTGAATTTGGAGGAAAAGCAGCTAATGAAAAAAAAAATTTTAAAAATGTGATCGATGACGAAACGCAATACGATGTAGGTTAGGTTGCAGGAGCAGGGCATATAATTTATGATAATATGCACACGTCGTTTTCGAGAACGAAAAATCCTTCGAAAAATAATAACTACTCGCTCTACGGATATAAAACACGGGCTCGGTGACAAAGGTAAAAAAGCAAAAACATAATAAAAAATAATACGACAAAGACGACGAGTTTCGAATGTTATCCTAATCATAGGCGTGCGAAACCCATTGTGGGCTAGAGCCTAGAGTGGGTCAAGCACTCAAGCCATAATTGTTTAGAATTATAAAATATAATTACTATAACTATGTAGTTAGCTTAAGTGTGTAACGTATTTTAAATAAGGTACTTTTAAAAAAAATATAATATTTTGCACTACCTACTAATAAGCACTTTTTTTTTATCATTTTATGAAATCATTTTTTTGGGGGCCCTTCTAAATTAGTGCATCCCGGGCCCTTTAAATATTAGCATGACACTGTGCTCATACGCTTATACCATAGAGTATGCTTGTACTAATAAATCAGTGTGACCACATACGCCAACACTTAGATATTAATTACTGTAGAAGGTATAGTTATACATAGTTAGAGTTGAACAATCACAACTTTTTAAGTTTACTTTTTTCACAGGCAACGAAGTTTGAGAGATCAGATATATTATAATAAATTAGAAGAAATATGGCATGATATCAATTTTGTACAGTTAATATATTTCTTAAAAATACAAATGACAAATCTTTGGCCTGTACAACGTTGGGCAGGATAGCTATTTTTTTTTATATAGTATTTTATATTTTTATTCATACTTAATATTATATTAATGTATATTATTTGTATCTAGGTATATGGCTATAATATATTAATTGATTGTATAAGCATCACCTACGGTAACTGTCCGTATTTCGAAATGAAATCATATCAATACTGACTATATTTGTATTAATACACTAATACAGAGTCCGATCTGACTCTGACGTGCTAGTGGGCAATGACCGGCTGAGAGCGCTTCGTAAACTGTTGTTGTAGTAGACCGTAGAGGAATACAATGAATCAACATTCGAAAAACAATTATTATTTAATATTTTGATATTTTATATGATATAATATTATTGTACGTAGAAATTATGACTGCTCATTGTAACAGTTTTGGTATTTCATACTGTCTATATTTAGAATGAGGCCTGTTTATAATTATATGTAGAAGTACACAAATGGCCTTAGATACTTACAAGTTTAAATTATTATTATTATTATTATTAATGGTTCATTAATACTATTATACCTATATATATTAATTATGACGTAGACGTGAGACGATTTGACAAATTTTCGCTCGCCGAAAAAAGATAAAAAAAATAATTTATCTAATTATATCTCGTGAGTAACGACGTAACGTTTACATAATATTAAACAGTAAAGTGTCACTGGTTTCGAAAAGACGGCGGTCTTTCACTACGATTACCTACGCACGGCATATTCTGCCGGGTGGACGTTATTTATATTGTGCCGAAAAAAACCACCGCCGCCGTCGTCGAGAATAATAATGACGAACGACGACGATGGTGGCGGGGGGGGGGTGCGAGGATAGAAGACGCGGACACAAACGCGTATAATAATAATAATAATAATAATATTATACAAGTCGCGCGAGAGGCAATCGTTTTATTCAAATGCGAAAAACCCTCGCCGCCGCCTTAACAGCGATCACGTTTTTAACGCGACCGCGGCCGCAATAGGTATATAATAATAATATTATGTATATATACGATTCTCTCCGCCGTAGCAAACAAAGCCATATAAACGGTGAGGCGAATTAACACCGCGAAATTAATATTCATCGAGCGAATATCAGCGGCGGCGGTGGCGAAACCCGACGATCCGGCGAGGATGAGGACACGGCACGGCAGCTATATAATAATAAATATATACGTATATGTACATAATAATATTATATATAGGTGGGTACGACAATACACGCGAAGGTTTTAAACGGTACCCTAACCCCTCCCCCCCACCCACGCTAGCACGCGACACTTCGGTTTAATACCGCCGAGCCTCAACCAGGTTCACCGCCCATCCCACGAGTCAACCCCTGTCCCTGCGCCACCCATCCACCCACCGCCGCGACTTTACCGCGTAATAATGACTCTGAGGCTGTGAATCTTTCGTTTTCGAGTCGGTTCCGAATCCGGCAACGAACCAACCGCGGGGCGGAGGACGGGGCGAGCCACCGGGCCCAAACTTAAATGACTCGGGGAATCGAGGTTTGAATTTTAATCCAAATCATTTGCATACATACACGCATTGCGCATCTATACGGAGAATTGACTTAAGCCAAAAATACACGTCGGGAACAGCAGTGTGCGCGGCAGTCGTTAAAATAATAATGATAATAATATACCTACGCTCCCACGCTCATGTCTCCATATATTATATTGGGCTGCGTGGCGTGCGTATAGGTAACCGTCCTTTGTGCAGTTATTATTAATTGATTATACTATTATGTATTGCGATATTGTGCGTCTTGTACTAGTTTTACTCAATACAATAATATATTATAAATTATAATTTCACGGACGCAAGAGTGGCGGCTCCGCAAGCTGTATTCCTAAACATATGAATACTGTTAAAAACAAAATTACCAAAAAAAATCGTCGAAATTGTCAGAAAATTATGATTCCTCCCCCCAACCATGTCGTTGAACCATCCCTGTGGCCCAAGTGTACGAGGATGCACATGCGTGGGTGGACATGCTTAAAAGCTTGTGAAGAGTTTTTTTGTTTGTATTCGTTAATCTTAACAAATAACAGGTTACAGTTACCTACCCTACTCGACATTCGTTCAGACTACACTAGTAAAAATTGTAGCTTTACAACCACTAAGTGCTATAAAAGTTTGTGTACCGCTCGCTTCTTATATAGATTGCCAATTGGAAATTGAACACTGCGGTAAACACGTACACACGTACAATATAAGTATAACCATATTATATAATATATGTATCTATAAATCATAGTTAGTATTAACTATTGTCTATTAATATTACAGGTTAAAGTTTTGAGCGATTGACGTGATGTGATAATGTGAAAAATATGCAAACGTTCGTTTTTTTTTTATATATTTTAAATTTAAATAACATCGAAATATCGAAAGTCAAGTATGTAGGTATCTACTCATGTTCATATTGATTCAACGGATCTTAACAAAACGTAGGTACTTACTACTTAGTACTTACCTACAATAAAATAATAAATCAGTATAATAATATAAGTGACTATAGGTAGCTGAATATCTCAACTTCACCCATGTAGTTTTTTTTTTGGTAAATTCTATATATAGTATGTTATTATAGTATAATAGGTAGGTATACATTATACACTATATAGGCGTATCGTGTATCTCGGTTTGAGAGTAGGTATCTCAGTTTTAGACTTTAGTGTACCTCAGTTCACAGACAAATCGGCGTCTATGTACCTACCTATATGGATAAAGTATAGCTTTGTGAAATAATTCGATCTAGATGGGCAACCGAAAATCGCGGATTGGATTTAGTACTAGGTATATTTTTTACGTGGTTTAAACTATAAATTACTTACCCTGTAAAATGTTCTGGCATCTCTAAATAACAAGATTTCTAAGATTTTCATCAAATTCAATTGAGTAGTTTCTTGAGATATATTAGGTATCTATAAACTACACGCTTATACACACATACATTTGGTTTTAAGTCTTAACTTTTTAAGATATACCTATATAACTAGTTTCTTTATTCGAGGCCATAAGCGTATCAAATTGATGCATGCTCTAATGCTCTATTGTAATTGATCTACCACAGTAACCAAGGCAACAATTTATATAAATAAAAAGCTGGTAAGTGGATGTCGTTCTGTTGTACAGTAGGTTATAACTTATAAGTTGGTCACTGTATAATGGATTGTATTAAATTTGAATTCAATGATATCATAATAATATATTAATATCATTGTATACGAAAAACGATTCTGAGCAGAGACGGTTGTCAGTCTGGATATTTTATATCGTTATTATATTTTATTATAGACTAATCTGTAAGTTGATTTAATATTATAAATTAAAACAAAATAACTAAAATCATTATTTTTATTTTTATTCGTTTCTATGGTGATACACAGAATGTTAGAAATTAAAATCCCATTTTTAGCGGTTTTTTGTAATTTGTTGGTGGTTTTTCCAGTCATTAAATAAATATTGAGAAACCTATGTGAAGTACCATCTTGATTCAATTTTTTTTTAAAAGACAAGATACTATATGTTGAAATCGAAGAACTCCTTCTGGTAGAAATTTTGTAACTATACAGGATAAAAAAATAAAAATAAACACCATTGTAAAACCAATAGATCCCTCGGTATGCTCTGAATCTAAATTAATAATTTCTACTATTAATATTATAATATGCAACAAATGGCAACCATTTATAAGCAAAACAAAATTTCAATTTCCACCTTGAATCGTATTTCACCCTCTTTAAAATGCGAATATTGGAAAACCTCTTTGTTATTGCCATAACTGGATAAACCATCCAGATCATTAGAGGAAAGTCCGAAAGTGGAAACACTATTCCAAATTTCAAGTTCCTACATTTTATAGTTTTTGAGATGTAACGATGAATAAGTGAGTGGTATTTAGCTTATATATATATATAGTTTTTGGTTTTTCTTTTGGCCAGTTGTCATTCATTTTCTTGTAATGTAGGCTCATCCATAGCGAAAATTTGCCATAATTTTAAGAGGAGGGGAGCTGATATTTAAAAATACTTTATTGCATATAAATTTAGTTTTCTGTGTTGGCAAAAATCATCTTACTATAATGAAAAACCCAAGTGTGCAATTTTATTTTAGACATCCTATATGGCTATATCATACGACTATAGCTGGTATGGGTATGTTGTATGCTTAAATCATAATATATGATAGTACATGATCTAAGGTTGAATGTATTATGTAGGTATGTGTTATAAACTGATAAATTGGCGATTGAAAGCTTATCAATTATCAGACAGGTGGGGGGTGGATCTGTAACGGGGAAATTTTACATACAAATGATGGATAAATTATTTTTTTTTTTAGTATTGTCAATATTTTTACTAGCGCTCCAGCTATATTTTAATTTAAAATTACTTTATATAATAATAAAAGATACTTAAATTAAAAAAGGTATGATGTTTTCATATTTCCTAATAGTTGCTAATATTTTAATTCACTTCGTCTGAAATTAGTTTTTACACGGTCGCTATCAAATCGTACACTGCCCTTCCTTCTTGTTGCAGTACTGTTCCCTGCAGCACACACACACAGATATAATAGGAGATAGATGTGGTGGAAGTGAAGAAGGAAAATAATTGCGACCGACGAAAAAGCCTGCACACGAAGATTAGTGGCGATAACGCAGCAGCCGTTGTTTTCAACTAATCTACATTTATGTGAAGGATTTCCTTTTCTTTTTCCCGCGTAATAAAAACTCAACCCGCAGCGTCCCCGAGATGGGCCGATAGCACATTTTATGCTACATATATAAATACATAATAGTGTATATACGTTTATATAATATATATACATAAATATTGCACGTTTAATTAAATACTGATAGTGTGGTGGGACACCAGTGGTGAATTCAATTAACAAACGAGATATTAGCCTTTAAATGAGTAGGGTAAGTCCTGCCCTATCCACGTGGGCTGATCAGTGGCGCAGCCTGCAACAGAACGAAGGATTAGCTAGTAGATTTAAACAAAAAACATTTGCGCATGGTTTTTATCAATACTCTCTCCAGTAGGTATCTATAGCCACCCCCACCCCGAACCGTTCCTATTAGTCCAGAGTCCCTATTCCAATCCCCTTGTAAAGAGCTTTTCTATTACAGATAGTACCTATACACTTACTCTACCCCCCCCCCCAATCTTCACACAAAACGTATAACCGTTTATTTTAAGATTAGTAATTTCTACTACCTACTTGCAGGTGGTTAAATTTTTTTCGGGTCCGATCTTTTGTCGCATAGACACGTATACGGTATGGTACCGCGAAAAAATAACCCCATGGGCCATAATATGAGATTTTGCAAATTAATCTCAAATCAATACAAAATGTATAACATACCTATTGGCTATTACCTACGTACAATATTAATTTTGGATTCAATGATAAATTATTGTATATACCCACGATAAAAACAATTCAGAGCTCTACATCAGAACTCTACATCATACGAATTGAAAAATATAGTGAATTTTTTACTGTTCTTTACTGTTTACTTGAAAAAAAAAATCAATCTATTTACGAAATAATATTCAAAGCTATTTTATCAGTCTGCGAAAAGAACAATCTTTTTCCAGATCCACAAAATATAAAAATAGACTTCGAAAAGGCAGTAATTAATGCAGCAAAAATGTATTAGGTGAACATTTAATAATAAACGGATGTTTCTATCACCTATGCCAGAGTACTCACAGAAAATTGGCAGAATGAGGATTAAAAATAAATACCAAGAAGATTATGATTTTAATGAATTCTGTGGTACCTATGTTAGATGACTTGGCTTTTTTACCACTAAATAGGTTACAAGAAGGTGTTGAATATTTAAAATTAATTATTCCTCTTGGTGCCGAGGAGTTATTTCAATATTTTTACGAAACCTACGTGAGTGGAACAATACGTCGAATAAATAAATTTTTATTATAGGGTTATTTTTTCGGCAAATCATACGGTATACATACAGGTACAACACTATATTTTTACAACTTAATACACAACGCACACTCTACATTTATATAACTCAGTAGACAGTAACACATTTAGCTGTTATGGCCGTTATGCACCAAGAAGCAAATTCTTGAGTTAACTGCCTCCCCCTCCCACAATATATCGGCATTAGACTTTTATCTTTAATCTAATAATTTACTGATGTCTGATCATGTATATTTAATATATTTTGTAAAAGGAAATAATTTATAATACCTAATACACAATCCTAATATTTCAACAAAACTATTGAAAACACGTTTTACAGAAAGTAAAATACGAGATTGATTGCTGTTCTTGCAGCAATTTAAAAATACCAAAAATAAATGGGCATCATTTTATTTTATATCTTTATTATAGGTAGTTATTTTAGTTATTGTGTTTCCAAAAATATTAATCGGACTTGAAACATACTGTAAAGTGATAAAACATATTGTTGAATATTGTATATTCAAAAAAAACTCAAGTATTCTGAGCGGAGACCACACGTCAGCCAATATTACTAAGCATATTTTATTATTTTAGTCAGCCATGATATTTTATATCACCACTAGTAATATTCAAGATTGTTGTATAGTATTTTTTAGTTATTGCAAAGAAAAAAAAGTTAACGCCTATAAATAGCGTAATAACAAGCAAATAATATTTATCAAGTATAGAAAATTATAATATAAACATTGTACCTATAGTTATTTGTTTTCTAGTTAAGGAGTATCATATTTTAAGCAGTAATATTTAGGCAATTCATATTATATGTACATTTAGACTATGGGTAAGTTGAGTATTGAGTAGTAAATAAAAATTAAGAAAATTGTGTTTCTGAAAATCGCTGATACGACTTCAACTCCGCCGGCTGTAACAATTGAGCGCGGGGGCGCACATATAAATACTTGGTGAAAAATTGAATATAACTATAAATGCTATAAATTAGGTAGTTACAGTTTGCAGAACTATAAAATAATCAAAAATACAAAATGGATTTGATTAACAACTGTTTTTTTTCTTAAAATGCACAGTTTATGTATTATAAATATTAAGAACTTTTATTTGGACTTCTCAAAAGAACCAACTAGATCAAATTTTGCTACCAGAAATGACCCTCAAAGTTAAAAGTCGAAGTATTTTTTTATATTTATCGTGTACTCGCATACAATAAAAACACATTTTAATTTAAAACTAATACATTGCTCCAATCAGAATCTAAAAAAAATATACTATAACGCCTACTGTATAGCCAGGGACGCATTGTTTTGAAAGTACCATAATATTAAGCAGGCAAACAACATATTTAAATAAAAATAGCAGAGCAGTATCTATGTTAAATACTACTTTTCCACCTCTTTTAAATGTTATTTGTAGGTTATTTTCTGATAAGTGATAAGGATGGGAGTTGCTGCAATAGCCAATAATGAATGACCCATATTATGACCATTTACAATCTTTATTCTTTATATTTATCACTGACAGAGAAAATATTAGATTTCTGTTTTGAGTAACCAATAACTGTGTCATGGTTTCTTCACACCACCACTCAATTTATTTTTTTAATCAATTTAAGTAGACATTTAATTTTCCTGGTCCCTAAAATTTTACGCTTGAGGCAATCAGTTACTGCATTAGGTTAAATTAGTAAAAAAAACAATATATCTTTAATGATATAGTATATTAAAAAATATAAAAAACCAATATTGTTCTGCATAAATTTGATTTCTTTATTTTTTTTAACACTTTAAAAATATTTATATAAAATGGAAAAAAAACGGTTACATATTAATATAAAAATAACTAGGAAAACTTTTTTAAATATCAAAATACTTATTTTACAAATTAATAAATACTTCACTTATGATTTATGAGTAAGTCTTCAATGTAAATTCTGCAAAAACTGTTTCTTTAACAGTTCAACTAAACACTGAAAAAAAAAAATTAATTAAACATTGGTATACTCTCACATTTTAATTGAAAAAATGTCAATTGACGTTTTCTGACAACTTTTAATTTTGCTGTACTTGGGATCCAAATAACCTAACCTAGCAATGTCGACATTAAAGTATTATTTATACCATTCAACAATAATATTTAACTATACATTACGATTTAAGAACCCTTGCACAGCTGTAGGTCATTACAGAAGTAGGTAAATAATATATTTGTTCAATATAGAAAAATATAATAGTTTTGATGTATATACCATTAAAATTCTTGTAAGTAAACTTTTTTTTATCTTCTCATTGTGGATCACTTGATTTAGTTTTATATAACAATAAATTTTAATTTTATCACTACTATAGACTAGTAATTATCAAAAATTAAATATTATAGAATATTAAGTCTATATCAATTACAATTATTAATTTCCAAAAGTAATAACTAACAATTTAATGTTATTATAATCAGTTGTAAATAATAATGCAAGTCAATAAAAGCCCATATAATTGAAACAAATTACAAATTTATTTTGTACAGAAGTTAATAGTTACACACTAAATATGCATAAAAAACAAATTTGTAAAATGTCATGCAAATATATATAAATTAGATATGTACATAAAAAAAAAAAATGTTGAAATAATAATTATGGAATTGTATGGCCAAACATTAACTGTTATAATTAGCATACATTATGTGTAGCCTTATAAAATATTAAATACAATAATAGTGTCATCAAGAACTAGTTTTTTTTATCATAATGATACATAATATACTTAGTTTACCTTTGATATAATTGGGTATTAAAGGACAATCGATTAGGATTTTTATCATCAGCATCAAATATTTCAACTACTTGAATACCATCACTATGAGTCGAAACAACAAATACATCCAAAGATTTTTCAGTGATCATTTCATACAATGCTCTGGATCGAGATTGATCTATAAGATTCTCCGGTGGGAATAAATGAAACGACACTTTTAAAGCCTATAAAATCATAAAGATACTTAATGTTTAAAAAATAAATGAGAAGATATACTTGAAAATATTTTTTGAACAGAGGGTATGCGATAAAATAATATAAATTGATTGAAACATTAAATCAGACAAGTTATTACCTGAGGGCCGATTGAAGACAAAAATAAATCAAATGACTGCAAATCGATAAATTTATCTTGATCAATATAACCATAGTTACCATAGTCAATGAAGTATACTTTGAACTATAAATAGACAAATATAAAAATACATATCAATATGACTGTGTATAAAAATAACTTACTTTTTGATCAGTAAATATAAAATCGTGAATTATTGCTCTGCTCCACAAATTAAGATCTGGGCATTTAACTAGATATAACTTATGCGGAGAAATGCTGTTTTTGGAATACAGTTTGTCAAGAGGATGAGTTGCTGAAATAGAATCCAATATAGATTCCAATATAGTCAACGTCTCATTTGGTGGATGTAAATATACATAACCATCAGCAACATAAGTCAAGCTAGCTCTTTCACATTTTTCATGAATCTAGAAGAAATCGTTTACAAAAAAAATTAATAGTATTTGTATAAATCTGATTAAATTTTTTTTAACTATAAAATGTAATGAAAATAACAAAAAATCTTTTCTATCCTTAAATAATGATTTTAAGTCAAATGACTATGTAGTGCACTCATAAAATTTAAACTAAGTCATAGAACATACATTATGATACTATACATATTATCTTAAATAAATATTTATAGTGATTAACTTATTATATTCAAATATTATAAGTTGAATCTTAAAAGAGCCAACTATGTTAATAAAAAAAATAATAAATATTATATATCTACTAATATGTTACTTAAGTAATATCTTACTTATAGCCTCTTAAATAATAATATATAACATTTTAATAAATCATTCTATAGATATTATATAATATTATGCTCAAATATGAAATCAACACATTCTCCTAAAAACTGTATGAAAAATAACACCCTACAAAAGATTGTAATATGACACATGTTTTTGATAGTAATAATAATAAAAACAAAATGAATGAAGTCATAATATAAATTATAATAGGCATCACATTAAAATGCCAATACATCATTCAAAAAAAAACAAACAAATGTCATATTTACAGTATATTAACCATAGTAGTAAATTAGTTACCTTATATCTAAAGATATATTATTTTTATATTACTTAATGATGATATTTTTCTATAATACTTAGTGATCATATTGATAAAATTTATGATATTCATGAATAATTAAAATATTTTGCCTTTAGTAAAACGTGGTGTTATGAATATATATTTTTTTTTTTTTACTGTTGTGGTATTTGCAAAAATTGTGAAAACCCGTACAACATACACATGCCATTAAAAAGATTTAAATTTAATAATTAAATCAGATTTAAAATTGAACAAACTTCCCAATTAAGTGATATTACAGTACTTCACAAAGCACACAACAGAACATGACAAATTCTATAAATTATAATTTTTTTTTTGTTTTGTTATTTTAGGTTTCAGTTTGTTAACTTTTTTAATCACTGATTGTTTTCTTTGTTAATGTGTCTTTAGTTATAATTGTTAAGCTGTAATAATTTTATATTGGTAGCTAAAATAAAAAAAAAAAATTTCTATAACCTAATAACATTAAAGATTAAGTTATACCCTTCCAGGCACTTTTCTTATCCATTATGTCTGTAGCTATTTTATATCAGTATACATACAATATTTTCAAATATTGACCATTTAAATGCCACTACAAAAATATTAGTGCCTTTTTTTCCTTCTAAATATTGAAAACATGTTTTTTTTATGACTTTAACATGTTGCAGGTATCATTAGAGTTTTAATTCAAGATTTATATATTTATGTTACACCTAGTTTATACATTTATTACCAGTCACTAAAAACCCTTTTTTATATGATTATTTTAAATACATATTAACTAGTTTTAGACAATTAATTTATATTATATAAGGTAAAATGTTGTAATACTTTATTAAAATTGGTTTTTTCTGTAATGGCTTTTCTAATAACATCATTCATATTACACTTTCCATCATATAATGTAACCAATGGAATATCACACTCAATATTATCTGGTACTAAAGTAAATTCTTTTCCAAATAACATTTTATGAAACAGCGTATTAGCAACTTGAAAATAAGGTGCAAAAGACAGAGATGTTAAAGCACATTTTATAGCCTGAGAACATATTAATACAATATTAGTTTGGAATAATTGGTTACTAACAATATTATTTTGTGAACTCACTTGCGAAGATACTTTTAGAAACTTTTGAGGCAAAAACATAACATTGCTTTTAGTAACACTCCACTCCATGCCCAAATCAATAAAAATGCCAGTAACACTATCATCTTCAATTTTCATGACTTGAAACCTATACCATTCATCTTGTATTTGAACTGCATACACATCAGAAATATCAATTTTATACATTTGAATAAAATGTTTTGATTCACTTGGCAGATTCATCAATTTAAATAAAGTGTTATAATCGTCCTATAAAAATTATTTCTATTAAACCAGAATACTATGTTAAAAAATAATATATAATTATAATTACATTAATACTGTCATGAACAAAAAGAACCCAAAATGTGTTATTACTGTCTACACTAGACACAGTTACACTCCTTTCAGTTTTGTCAACAAAATGCATAATAGGTAAGTTCTCATAAGATTCAGTCACAGAAGTATCCATAAGATCTGTATGTTTTTTTTTATCAGCCTTTAAACAAAACAGTCAATAAATATTGTATACAATTAAGAATTTTAAATTACATTTTGATTAGTGTACATACATGAGAATCATCATAGTATAAAATGGATTTGTTCTGATTAGGTAGATCTTCAATTATAATATTTGTTGTTAACTGACCGAGTAGAACTAACCAATTTGAAGGCAATTGCTCACTATATACTTCTTTATAAATACTTTCCACTTTATCACAGAAAAGACCAGCATAATTTTTTTTTAACTCCTGTAAATAACCACAATTAAAACAAATAAAAAAATAATATTACAAATTAAAATCAGACCTTTTCCAATCTTTCAGCAACAATAGAAATATCTTTAGTGACGGGAATATTTTTATAACTATGAGTCTTCTTCAGTACAACCAATGCATTACGTGCAGCTACCTGTTCAGCCACTTCAGGTAGGGAATATTTTTCAGGGAATGAACTAGCAAGAGAAACATTGCCGAGCTAAAAGCCAGAAATTATTGTTTACTTTTTAAACATAATACAAGTAATATACCATTTGAATAATTAAATTAAATATTTGTAAGTGTACATATAATTAATATATTTTTAGGCAAGGCAGAACTAGTTCCTAAACAAAAATTCTGCCTTACAGATTACCAAACCACGCCTTTCAGTTCAGGTCTGCCACAGGTTAAAAACATGCCGTAAAAAAATTACAAAATAGGAAAATAAATAGTTGAATACTTCACTATTTTTTAAAAGCGAATTTAATAATTTAAAATTTAAATAAGTTCTATGGTTTAAGATATGTTATTACCTTTATTTAGGAACCAAATGATTTATGCATACAAAATATATCATATGATTTTAATGTAAGTACCTATGTCATAATAATTTTAAGCCATGACAAGTATAACATAAAAACACATACAATTATATATTTATATGGTATATGAACATCTCCCAGCCCATGAACCAACATATACATTTTTTTTTTATAAGGGACTAGGGTATGTGTATATAATAATAGGTTGGTAAATAGGAACTTTGGTTTTACCCTAAGTATATGACAGGCACCTATCATTGGCATTATGGATGTTTTTTATCTAATTTAAGAGGTAGATTGATAATAATGAAATTATCTTAACTATTGTTGGTACTGCTTTATAGTTTGCGATATTGTGCCTGGTAGGTATAACTGTTTGTTATTGTGTTTTGTGATGGCATTAATAAGAACTAAAAGAGATGGTGAAAAAACTATATTGGATAATTTTGTATATTATGTTAAACAAAAATTTCTTAAAATAGGTACACGTTGGAATTGTATACAACAATTTAAAAACTATGAAAACAGTTGTAGGGGAAGTATCACAACTGATTGAAATATTGAAGTACTAATGAATTATATTTAACTATTTTACATTTTTGTCCAGGGTGGAATTGGTCCATTGGAGGGGGGGTCTATATTCACATTATATACAACAAGTGAGGAACCATTATCTTACAATGGATATTGACTACCCACTCAAGGAAACACATAACATGTATTAAATATATAAAACTATAAAAACAAACTGTATTGTATTATATAATATAAATTTATATTTTTACACAAAAGTATATTAATAGAAAACTACACTAAATTACCTTAATATTGGCATAATGAGCAGGTATTTTTGATTTTGATTTACATTTAAAAACGGTAAATTCAACTTTCCCTAAATTCATTTCTTCCAAGTATGCATTTAGAGCTTTTATATGATCAATACCATTATATTTTTCGATATCAAGATCAATTATATCAGTCTGAAAGTAAAATAAAATTTTTTTTTCAAGAATTTAAATACTGTTAATTTATTGTTGGTTGCAAATTATAGTAAACCTAATTATAATATAATTTTTTCTTTTTTTGTCTTTAAAAAACGTTTTTAAAAAATGTATATATTTTTTTTATCCTCAACATTTGTTTAAGGAATGACAACATATTATATTACAAATTAAAACAGTATGTTGTCATTCAATAAAGTAAAAAACTTCAAAAATGTACAGGATAAGAATATGTATAGGTATTTTAACAATTAGACATCTAAAATGTATTTTTTTCAAAAATATTTATACTTTTTAAAATAACAAATGTTCAATGATAAAAGAATCACCCGGCAGTACCTAAATTACATAGATAAACTATTACATTTTACATAATTTTAAATGAAAATATTTATTTAAATTAGGTATTATATGATGTATAAAAAAAATTATTATAATTATTTTGTTGTAGTAATTCCCATTGCCATTACAAATAGATGGTTTTTAAAACTGTACCAATTATTAATGAATGGTAATAAACCCTTATGAATTTATGCTACATTGTTATACCTCAAAGTTAAGCTATATATATATACAGTTACTATCAGGTACTATTATTTAAGAGTTTTTACTTACTGATTTTAAGACCTATAAAAATATTAGTAGGTATAAGTAAAATTATTATTTAAATATTATGTCAACGTTTGAATTGTTTATAAAAGCAAATATTTGTACTAGGTATAAAAGTTGAATTTATAAAACTAGAATTTTAGAATTTGTATCCTATTTACCAATTGTTCATAAACAACTTCTTTAGTTTAACATATTTGTAGATTTTACACAAAATTAATTATTTAGAAAAAAACAAACATTTTATTTTATTACAATTTTTGGGAATTCAAAATTTATTGTAGTTTTATACTTACTGGGTCATCAGTAAATGTGTACTTTGCCCTATGATGACCATTTTTAATATGTTCCTTTATATTTATACTAATATTATTATCACTGTTTTTCATCTGCCTTTCGCTTTTATCAAAACTTGACATCTGAAAACAAAAAAACAAACTTGATATTTAGGTACCTATATTTAAAATGCTATACATTTATATAAATTATTATATAAAACCTTCACAAAATTCAATAACTATGAAGTGCACTTATAAATATTATTTATTTGTTATAACATACAGTAGAAAAAATGTATAATGACACTGGGTGCAATGTTAGAATATTAAAATTAAAGATCTTGGCTAAACTCAAAGTACATAGGTATAGGTATATTATAAATATGTTAATTTTTTTTTTGAATTTAGATAAATTGTTTATTTATAATGACCACACATTACAGAACAATATATAGGTCATATAATTGAAGGTTTATGATAATAACAATATAGGTATCATTGTATCAAATAGGGATAATATTAAACAATCAGTGTAAAATCATATGGCTATTAATGATATAGGATCAAAATAATATTTTAAAAACAAAAATGACAGATTAAATAATAGTGTAATGAAAATACAATTTACTTTTTAATAATATTACCAACATTTAAATATAAAATAATGTACTTATAACCTACCTAGTTACTTATTTTGATAAGTAAACCCTTGAACATCATTATAACTCTATATTGATTAATAAACTATATTAATACTGTATATTAACAAACAACTGGTGAATTTTAAAAAAATATACATACATAATTTGTATGAATATTTTTAACTTTGTGTTAAAATATTGTATTTTATCATCATTATTTTAATACTTACTAATAAAAGTATGAAATGAACTAGGTATAAGAAAATTTAAAAAAGAAAAAAACCCAACTACCTATAAAGTACAATAATTGACATAAAACAAGTAGATTGCAATACTTACTCAATTTAGACAAAGAATGAAAAAAAAGACTCTTGATGAACATTATTAAGAACTTTGTCAATGAATAACAAATAGTTTAATATTAAAAAGTAGGTAGGTAATTACTGTTGTTACTTGTTTGGAGGGATGGCTTGGGAGAAAAATTCTGGCTGGGAAAATATATAACCCAGGCCACATCTCTATGCCTAATAAATGTAATGTTTTAGGCAAAAATTAAACCGACCCTCTGTAATACTAATATTAAAATGAGTTACTTTAATAGCAATAACACGGTATAACTACCGAGTGTTAGAAAAAAGTCCTATTTTTTCAATCATTTTAATTTTACATTAATAGAGTAGGTAGCATTGATATTGATTTGTTAATTTTTTGGATGGTTAACGAAAAGTAATATTATAACTGATAGAGTAACTTTAACTCCCTTATTATATTTTTAGAATAATAATAATTTTAATTTGGGGCCTCAAAATAAATCCTTGCACACAGGCCTAAGAGTTTATAGTTGCGGCACTGAGTCTTCCTATCTTGTTAATGGAATTATAATCTATATTATTTTCTATAGTTTAAAACATTTATTTTATTACCTAGGTAGGTACCCAAAAATATTTCATTATACAGGTAGGCTCGGATAGACCCGGTGAGTTACCGAGTTCCACTCAGTGGGCTGCATAAAATTTGGCACGGCTTAGTAATACATGGCACGAAATATTTGAATACCTTGAATTCTGAACAATGAAAAAAATATGAATGATAATAAATAATATGTCTTATTGAAAATTGGGCCCTTAATTTTATAGGGCTGGTTAAAATCCAAAAACTTAGTAGGCCGATACATTGCACAGAGCTGTATATAGGTACCTAATATTCAAGGTTTAATACTATTTTGGTTTTTCTGTGGGTTTTTCATTTAGGTACTTAAATAATTAATAGTTAATATAATTAAATATAATGTTTTTTTTTTTTTTTTTGTTGAACAAAATTTTATAATTACAATATATTATATTACAATGAGTAAATTTGAGGAGGATGATTTACGGGAGGGGGGAAGTCACCCATTGGTGACACCCCATGGTAAAAATATAATGTTATGTAATATTTTATTTGCCTTAGAGTAACTATTACAGTTTCAAAAAAGTCGAAAATTAAAATAATAATAACGGCTAACGACACATTATGAAAAGGTCCCACCTCCATACAAACACAACCGGTCGTAATAAAATTATCAGTTGGCTCCTCGTGAAATATCGTCGACCAACGATTTTAATTTTTAGGCAATTTCGGGCGTCAGTACGCGTACCTTTTTACGGATTTAATAATATTATATTATTAATGTGCATGCACGGTTATAGTTCATACACGAACACGCGTACAGCCGCCGATATAACCGTCATTAAATGAGTGTTCACTTACCTCGATATTATTAAAAATCAAAAACGTGCAACGGCGACGGAACGAGTTAAAGCAAACGCTGTTGGACGACACCTAATTTAACGGACCTCCAAAACTACAAAAGTTAGTGTACTCGAGAATATTATAAATGGTAAATGGTCGATACACTATGCTGCGTAGTAGACTTCTAGGCTCGGCGGACAGAGAGCAGTTTCTTAATCGGCAACAGGAAGTTCGATTAGGTAAAGAAGAACAGTGTAGAACAAAAATAATTATTATTAAAAGACATAAACATCATAGTAAATGCGGAAATACTAACCAACTTTTGAACAGTGTGACCACTACTCTCCGAAAAGCGCACAGCAGATTCGATTATAATATTGTGTCACGTGATACATTAAAAATAATATTTGACGATTGTTTGGGCGCCCGCTCTGGACATAATAATATCATAAAATATAAATGATATTAATTATAATACTACAGTCTATACTCTATAATATTTATAATTTACATTTTACATTGATACAGTTAGTTAAATTTATGTGATTACCTTTTGTCATTTTAGCGCTGCTCGTTCTGATTATATTAACCGATTAGGGCAATTTGTTTTATACATTATACCGCATTAGAGGTACGTATAATCGGTATAATTTGATTTTAGGATTAACAAAAAATTATTTCAGTTTTCAATAAATGGTATTAATAAATCCGGTGAATATGTGAGCTCGTAAGGCCTTGCTATGATAAATAATAATATTAGTTATAATAACGCACTATTAATGACTAATAATGCATTTTTACAAACTTCTGTAACTTCTTTTATCTGTAAATTATAAATATATACCTAGTGAGTAGTGGATGATTTTTAAAAAAAAAAACGCTGGTGTAGGTACTTAATTCCAAATTGTTATGGTTCATTTATCAGTTGTTAATACCTATGTTTATATTAAGGATAAAAGTCCTTAAAAATGGTTTTAAAAAAATATTAAATAGATCTAATATCAGACCTAGTATTTGTTATACTTGGAACATTTTTAAAAATTATGTATATTGATAAATGTAATATAAATTAATATAGTCCCTATATATTCCAAACCAGTTGTTATGAACATGTTATTCTTATTAAATAAAGTTAAATAACTAAAAAAAATACTCATTCGATTTTTGATTTATTGGTACGTCAACATTTTCAGTAAAATTATCTGCTAGATAATTTATTGTTTAAAACGAGGGTTGTCATTTGTAAACATAAGTTTTTATACCACGTTTAATAATATCAGGATTCAAGTTAAAAATTAAAATAAAATATAATATACCTACCTACTAAAAACTGAGACAAATGTATAATGGGTCCGTATTTTAATTTTTAAGGAGTATCGAAAAGCCAATAATATTGTGGTGGGGTAGTTGTAAACAGCTAACACCCACGTCCCCTTCCAACGTATTTGACTAGTTAGTCTTAATATATTGTATTCAAGATTCAAAGAGTTAACGAGTGTATTATTAAAATGTTCATAGACTTTGGACTTTTTTAACGAAATGTATGTCATTTATATGATGTTTGCAACAATAAAAACTAGATGCATAGAAATTCTAGAGGATGACTGCATAAAGTGTTAAGGTTTATAAAATATATGACTTATTACCCTCTTTCAGCATACAAGTCCTTAGAGCCTTTCCAGTGGCCATATGGAACTTCTGTGTAATCTAACCTGGCTACGTGCCTGAGTCTTTGGTATAAACATAGAAATATAGTAGAGTATTTATAGGTTACTAAATATTTATCTACCTAATTTAAATACCTACTAATTATACATAATACATTATTATAGACAAAACACATCACACTTTTCAAAACAATATTTTACTATGATTTATACGGGTACCTACCTGGCTACCTATTAAAGTTGAATTTAATAGTATCAGTTTTTAATTGAAGAATATTAATTATTTATTAAATTTATCTAAGTAGGTATCCTTAGGTACCTCTTACAGTCTAACCTAAGTTAATTTTGTTGCTACCATCAAAATTTTTTTTTGCAATTTCATTGAAACAATTTAGTTTTATACATAAAATAATTATGATATTTAGCCATCTCGGCATAATATTAAGACATGTATAGTATTTATGTATAATATATTACTTATTAACTTTTTATTATAAAGTTAATTATTCATTACATAAATTTTTACTATCATAAAAATTAAAATAACTTTTTATTGTTATTTATTTCTTGATGATGGGCCCCACTGAACAGGTTCGTGTAAATATATTTTTATTTTAAAGTTATTATTATAACTATTGACTATTATTATTTTAGATTCTGAGTGGAACGATGAATGTGTTGATTTTACAATGAAGTGAGTTTTTTTTTTTTTTTTGTGTCTGTCTTCACGGTTTGGGGCAGTAAAACTGCTTCGATTTTCTTCAACAGTATCTTGTTTGATGGGAAAATGAATCTAGTTGGTGCATTTGGGAGGTCAAATTTTAAAACTCCCAATAGTTTTTACAAGCACCGGGAAAAGCAACATAAAAATTAAGGAAAAACGGGAATTTTTACGCAAAATCGATTTTGATTTTTGGTGTAACTCTAAAAAAAATGAACGTATATACATGAATTATTCACTGGTTGTTTATATTTACATTTTATATGTACGATAACATTATTCGGATCAATTTTATCAAAATAAAATTTCATTTGTTGGTTAAAAAAGCTTGAAAATTTAATAGAGGGCTTCTAGTATATTGTTTCAAAGGCAGATGAAAAATATTAAAATCCTTAGTCACAGTTGTTTTTTATAAGCATTTAAAGTTCAAAAATTGACAAAATATGGAAAAATCACGAAAATTAGCAAATTATTTTGAGTTAAGAGTTCGTAAAAATTTTTTTAAAAGGTAATACAGGATTCGTTATAAGATTATCTACCTTTATCAAAAAAGAAATGTCTATAAGAAAGTCAAATTAAATTTTTATGAGCGATTAAAATTCAAATTTTTACAACATTGGATATTCACTCGATTTCTCATGTATAGCGATTTTGAAAATATTTTGACTCTTTTTGAGCTGTTTAAGGACTTTTACAGTTTTCAATGTTTTTAGTTTTTTTTTTCTATAAATATCAATAAAGTTTTATCTGTTGGGCCAAAAAATGTAAAAATTTAATACAAGGCTCCTGATATATTGTTACAAAAGCAGTTTAAAAATATTAAAATACATAGGCACAATTTTTTTTTTTAATTTAAAATTGAATAATTATTTTGTATTTAAAAATGCATAAAATGTTCAACTTTTATATGTAAGGATTAAAAATTTAAAACAAGATTCAGCTTAAGTAGTGTATTCTGTTACCAAAAAATCTCAAAAATACATACGCACAGTTTATTTTTATAGTCATTTTAAGTTCAAATTTGGATGAAATTACATAAAAAAAACTAGAATAACTATTTTAGTTATTTCGTTGTGATTGTATAATATTCGTGGGTACTTGAAATTTCTAAAGTACACTATTATATATCTATGATAGTATCATAGTTTGTTGTTGATGTATAAGGCGTTATAAGTACCTAATGGATATTGTGATATGATTAATTTGGAATTTTTTATAGGTACCTATAATAGGTCAATTTTTTTAATACCATAGATAAGTATATAATATGTCTTATACCTAGACTGACATACCGTCTCCGCTCAGAATAGTTTTTCTTATACAATGATATTATATCGTTGAATTCAAATTTAATACCATCCATTATACAGTGACCCACTTGTAACCTACTGTACAGCCGAGCACCTTTTTTTTAAAATTAGATTGAATTAGTTTAATACATAATATTATTATTGAGGTTGATTACTGCTTATAATTTTATTATTAAATTTAACTTAAATAGTGTCATTTATGTCATCTCTCTTTGTAGATAACTACTACATATAAATAATGGTGCCATTGATACTTACGAAGTAATTATATCTTACTTCTGGAATGACACTTCCCATCTGGCCATCTAGGTTAATCTAAAGGTTTGAGTGACAGTTACGTTGTTATCAGTATAATTGAGGAGTTGTGCTCACTGCTCAACATATTAGAATATTAGGTAGTTTAGTATTTAGTTGTTTTCGTAGGTCAATATTATATTTGGATTTCAATGTTGTTTATTTCCTACCTGTCAATTCCAGTCAACGAATTCAAAATTACTGCCAGATCTCATATGTTATAATAAAAATTATAATATTATCTCAAAACCTTTCATTGCATATAAATATAAATACTCAGCATAAAATCATTAAATATTCATAATGGTAGTGATGAGTAAATACTAAATTCAATATTGATATACATATCTGCAGTGGAAAAATGGCTAATATATCGATTTAAGTTAACTTAAATCTAAATGTAACATGATAAAAAAGTATTCATACAATTGTATCATAACTATTTAATTAAAATAACCAGATATTTACAGTTATTTTGTTGATTGTATCTCTATTATAAACGTAACAATGATCACGAATTAGATTTCAGTTCAAAATATGTATGTTGCATTGTTGCGGTTCGGTTTTTGTAGCTGTTTTGAATTATAACATTATAGGTATTTAAATATGGTATTGGTACGTGAGTCAAATGCATTGAACTGACTTTGTTTACTTGCTTAGGAAATATTCTATTTTTACAAAATATATATTTGAAATACTTTATGATATCATAGAATATAGATTATAATAATATTATTGAATATTGATTATTTTGAATACACTGTGATATTCTTCTATCTTTAGTCTCGATTCTCAATAGTTCCTACTTAATTTTTTTTTTTAAGTATTTTCTAAATATATTTAATTTTTAATATAACTTATTTATATAGTTTATTATTAGTATTATACTTCTATACCTAAATAATATACACAATCCCAAGATACTTGTCAAGTATAATTACCTAATGCAATATCCAAGATATCTATATTTTTTATGTACAATATTTATATTCGATATTCAGTTAACAAAAAAAGACATTTTAATTTATTTCGGTATTAAATAAAGTTGATTACAAATTACAAAAAATACAGATAGATACTAGTATATAGCGTGTAGTATAATAATTAAAACACAAAATGTTAATTGATGTAAATCATAAAAATGCTGCCACGTTTTTAAGAGCTTTGATATAATTATATAAATATAGTTTATTAAAATTATACAAAAGATCGAAAAAAAATTACAAAAATCTATAGCTAGCAATTAGAGTATACCTACCTTACCAAAGTTCTGATTCCTACATAAATTCAAATCGCTAATAATTTATGTTTGTTTCTTGTGGTTGTGGTATGAGCAATCTCATTATATTCTATTTAATATTAGAGCTTAAAGGTAATATATAAATAATAAAATGTTTCCGAATTACGTGCAAAAATCGTTTTTAGATCGAATTACGAGCGTGTTCTCGTGACAGAGCAAAGTTGCTTGCGTGGTTTATTTTGTGACAGAACTGATTTGCTCGAAATACGAGCAATGTATTTAATATTAAGTAAAAATGATTTGATTTTTTGCTACAATACAGTGAAACATTTCAAATTAAAAAAAAAAATATAATAAAAACATAACCGTGTTACAATATATAGGTATTTGATAAAAACAATTTCTAATACTACTAACTAAAATGTAACAGCTAGTTAGTGGCTGATAAAGAGGTAACAACTGTAGATGGTTGACCTAACTCCTATATTTAATTCATCTCATTGTCATGCGATGTGAATAAGCTTGCATAAAACGACCTATTAAGCTTTTCTCCACTTGCCTTTGTCCTGTTGTTTTATTTATTTATTGTTTGTTATTTTTTTTCAGTTTGTATCCAATTTTCGAGAGGTGTTTATTCCATGTTGGGAAGTGTTAGCCCAGATTCATTTGATACGTTACATTCGTATAGCAATACATTCCAGATGCCATTCGTGACGCCATGGTTTCCTGAGCAAGTAAGGAAATACACAAAACATTTTTTCTCCTATTTGTTAGTTGTCTATTGTCAATATGTATTATAATTATAGAGTTATAATCATGTATTGTACTATTGTTGTAATTTAAAAATCATTAAAAATAAGCTTAAAAAAATGATATATGCTTACCACGAATGCAAATATAGTTTTTGATAGAGTTTTGAGTTATAAAATTTAGTATACTGAAGTTGCGTTATCATCTATAAATTAAAATACCGAGACAGATGCATTATAAATATCTAAAATAAAATGGAATACATTCAAAATGACCTCTGATTAGTGTTCGGCATGCTATAAAATTATCAAATATATAAGTTATTATTAAAGTTATTTATTATTAATAAACTAAATTTCTTTACCATTACTTTGTAATTTTTCACTTTTTTTAAAAACTCGTAAGTGTTTATAAAAAATGTACTTTGTATTGATATGTCTTGCACAATATTTTGAATTTATTTTATATCTTCTCAGTATTATAAAAAAACGGGGAAGTAACTGTGCTTATAGACTATTCCGAGCGTACCTCATCAGTCATCAACGAATAAGTCATTAACTGACTATTAGAGGGCTCTATTATTGTAATCTACAATGGTCATACTTCTAAGGATATTTATAATTCTTTTTCTTTTTTTTCTTTTTTTTTTTTTTTTTTTTTTTATTTATAAGGTATATACAATCTGTTCTTTTAGGAACAATAAGAATATGTGATATTTTAAAAGTTTATAACATGATTACGTGATGGGAGGAGTCACCCAGTGGTTACACTACCCTTACTTGATATTTTTTGTTATTTTATTTTATTTTATTTTTTTTTTTTCTATAATGTTTGCTCATTATTGTGTGTTACTCATTGAGAAGATCTCGACACCATTTTCTTCTGAGCCTCCTAGGAGGGTTCCCAGGAATTGTGAATGTGGAAAGGTTTGAAATGAGGGGGTTGGTATGAGAAGGAAGTTTTGAGTGGAAACGTTTGTAAAAGGTTACTGCTTCTTCGTGGACTGTTTTAATTTTTAGATCGGTGTGTAAAGTTAGGTTTGAAATATATGGAGGAGAGTTTGTGATTTTACGAAGGATGTTGTTTTGGAAGGTTTGAATTTTATTAGTGTTCGATTTTTTGGCATTGCCCCAGAGTTGAAGACCATAGGTCCACATAGGCTTAAACAAGGATTTATAAATTAAGAGTTTAGTATTTAATGGAGTGTGTTTGTTTTTGGTAATTAGAGTTTTGAGGATGCGGAGTCGTGCATTTAGGGCTAGCCTTTTAATTTTAATATGATGTGACCATGTGAGTCGACGGTCAATTGTCAGACCTAAGTATTTAGCCGATTGAGAGGAAGGGATTTGAATATTGTCTAGATAAACCATAGGACAAGGAGGAAGACGAAGGGTGAAAGTTGTGTGAAGTGATTTGGATTGGTTAACTTTGATACGCCATTTTTTATACCAATCAGCCATGAGGTCTAGGTGGAGTTGAAGATTGAGGGAAGCTGTGTGAGGGTTATCATGGATAGAAATAATAGCCTTGTCATCGGCAAACTCCGCAACAGATGTGTACGGAGAGGTTGGTTGATCGGCAGCGTATATGTTGTATAATAGAGGAGAAAGGATGCCCCCCTGAGGAACACCTGCACTAATTTTTGCTAAGCCAGAAAAGGATGTGCCAACTCTGACCTGAAAGTAACGATCCGTGAGGTAGGATTTGATTAATAAGTAGTAGGTTGGATGAAATATTGGCTTTATTTTATACAGCAGTCCTTCGTGCCATACCCTATCGAATGCTTGGGATATATCCAAGAAGACGCAGGAGCAATAACTTTTTTTTTCAAGGGAGAATGAGATAGCATCAACTAGTCTGTGTAGTTGATGTATTGAGGAATGAGCGGAACGAAAACCAAATTGAGTATTTGGTAATATGGAACTGGCAGAAATGCATGGAAGAATTCTTTTAAGAATTAATCTTTCTAAAATTTTGCTGAAGAAGGGGAGGAGACTTATTGGTCGGTAGGAGGAGGACATGTCAGGGGGCTTATTAGGTTTTGGAACTAGAATTGTTACAGAGAATTTCCAAAGCATGGGAAAATATGACAATCTTAGGCATGCATTATATATAGCTGTGAGAAAAACAATGGCTCTTTTGGGGAGGGACCTGGCCACTTCTGCAGTTATCAGGTCGAACCCCGGAGATTTTTTGAGACTGTATTTTTGAATTGTAAATTTAACGTCTCCAGGAGAGAAATGCTTAACTGCGGGAGAGATAGAAAGAGGGATATCAAGTAAACGATTTACTTTGTCAGTATGTGAAGGAATTTGTATATCCTGATGAGGCGTGAAAGTTTCAGTTAGATGTTCTTTAAACAGTTCTGCTTTTTCAACATCGGTTGAAGCAAATCCACCGTGGGGATTTATTATAGGAACGAGCGACGGTTTGAATTTTAGAAGGCTTTTGGTAGCTGCCCAAAGACTGCCATTGTTAGGTGATAAGTTGGAGAGATGGTTTACAAAAGATTGATTTTTATGTTTAGCTAGTATTTTTTTCAGCGAGTTAGATAGATTGTTATAAATACGTTTGTGGGATGGAAGACGTGAACGTTGGTAAACGGCCCTTGCTCTGCGCTTATTGGATATAAGGATACGAATATGTTCGGGGACTGAAGCAGCAACATTTGAATGCTGTATTTTAGTAGGACCAGAAGCCCATGCTGCAGATTGGATTACATTTGTTAGGTAGTTTATGGCTTCATCAATTTCTTGGGGGGATTTAAGACTAACTTTGAGATTTATATTTTTATCCACCAAGTCGTGGAATTTAAGCCTATTGGTTGAATGTAGAAAGAGTTTTGGTAGAGAAGGCCGGGTTGGAGGACAGGCACTGACAGTCAGGAGTACTGCAGAGTGATCCGAGCAGGGTTCTAAGAGATTGGTAGTCGTGCAGAATAGATTGCGAGGTGTGTTGGAAATAAATATGTCTAGTATGTCCGGTTTTTTGTGTAAGGAGGTAGGCCAGTATGTTGGTCCAGGGGGCGCAAGGATTTTGTAGCCCTTAAGATTTATAAAATTGTAGAGAACCGTACCTCTTGGGTTGTTTGTACGACAGCCCCAGCTGAGGTGTTTAGCATTGAAGTCACCACCAATGATAAAGTTTTGGCTAAAGGAGCTAAAGTAATCTATATAGTTTTGAATATTAATATTATGCCTCGGAGGGGAATATATTGCTGCTAAAGTTGTTGGAATATTGTTGAGGTGTAGTAAGATAGCACAGGACTGTAAATGGGGCTGACAAAAATTTGGAAGGGATTGAAAGGACAAGGAAGATT
>CARXXK010000001.1:92900996-92969253 GCA_949089665.1 Macrosiphum euphorbiae | reverse complement strand
TAATAAACGGCCTAAATTAATAGACAATTAATGGTAAATAATGAATATTTTTTTGATTATTTTTGGTATATTATAATAGTATTTACATATATTTGCTCTTAGTTAGATTTAAAAATGAAATATTTATTTATTTAAATTTTGTATATTATTTTTATCAAATTTCATCTGTTATAAATTATAATATATGATGATTAAAAGTTTAAACTAGGTAGTTGGTTTCGATTTTATAAATATTAAATTACTTTTTTTTCGACCATCATAACTCTACTTACAAGTTACACTCCAACCTCATAACTATGCATGGGAACTCATCGATGACTTGTTTTATCTACATAGAACATATTCGACAATAACTATTAACTCATACATAAATAGATTTTCTAGGTGTGAATATTTATACGTATTTATGTAGAACATTTCTTCATAGTGTTTCTAAATAAAACTTTAAAGATAAAATACTTGATAAAATCTTTTGTCCTACCATAGTAGTATAAAATACATTTAATCAACAGTATCAAAATTTCGAGTTTATTTTAAAAGTCCCTTCATATCCTATTTAATTTAAATATTTCTTTTCTAAAAAAGTTTCATTCATTTTGCCATTTAAATTTCTTCTGATGCATTATTAATACTCTTCAGAATATAGAGTTTTAGAGAACATTGAAATGGTTAATCAGTTGGAATAAAAAGTAAGGGTAAAGAATACAATCCTTTTAGATTCAAATCTAAATGTTTTTTTTATTATTATCTATTATACACCGATATTATTACAAAGCACATCAAATGTTCGAAAATTGCATTGATAGTAATATATTAAAACGTATCCAATGTGATCACGATTTAAGGTAGGTACACTAAATATTTCTGATCTTTAATTTGATTCGAGGTTTTTTCACCGCATAAAGGATTTAAAATGACACTCATTTTATAAAAACCTTTTTTTCATGCATGCGCAGTAAAACCAAATGTTTTAGGATTTTACCCTTCCCTGGTGTCAACCACTAATTATATTAAATTCCTGGGCAAATATTGGTCAAACACAAAGGCAACTTATCATTATAATATTATTCTAGTACCTAAAGGTTTTAATGTTTTATTACATTTTTTTTAAAGTATTATAGTGCGTTTGCTCTCACACAATTTTATTAATATTTCAAATAATATAAAAATGACTTATTTATTAATTTTACGTTGTTTTTGTTTTGTTATCTTTGATGACATATTGTTTTTATATCATATAAAATACCAATATATACCCTAAACATCAACAATTTCAAAACAACATTTAAATTATTACATGAAGAATTAAGATAGAATTAGATTACATAGGTACAAATCACCATAAAAAATACAAATATTACTATAATATACTATACTATATATATAATATACTATACTATATATACTATACTATAATATAATATAATTAGTTACTTATAACACATTATATTTTCATGTTATTTAATTTAGTTTCAAGCGTCAAATTATATGTAATGTTAGGTATTGTGTATATTATAGTGTATCTACTTATGATTAGAGTGATGTCATTTTTATTTTACCAATCGTGGAATTTACAAAATATTAGGCCGCCCCATCATTTAGTTGAAATCACTCAAATTAAAAATCGATTAAATACTAAAGCATTAAAAAAATGACATTAAAATGTGAAGACAAAGGCGAATTTATGCGCAAAGAAGTATTCGTAGGAAACAAAAGACGCTTTATGTGTAAAGTAAAAATAATACTCGCTAATGGAGAGTGTTCTTTTATTTTTAATAACCATTTATTGTGGAATCACTTGTTAAGAACTAAGTAAAAAAATAATGAATATTTGGCATTGTCCTTCTAGTTTTTTTTCCTAAGAAAAATATAGAGTGGTGTAATTTATTTCGTTTACATTTTTGTGAGAATAGTTAACATAAAAAAGTGAACTGTTGCTGACATTTATTCTTCATTTTCAATCGAATTTTGCAATTCTAGAAAAGTGGATTAAACTTTTATGAAAATTCTATCGAGATTATATTTAATTTAATACGTATACGGTCAAAAAAAAGTTCTTAACATTTATTTATTTAATAATTAAATAGATGTTTTAATTTTATTATGCGTATGTAATTTGCGCCAAAAACCACCCCTCCAAAAAAATATTTATGTAATTTGTGCCACACCTAAAAATTAATTTTGGTAATTTTCGCCACTTTTTAAGGTTGTAGTTTGAACCACACAAAACTTAATAAAAGGGCATTAAGTAATTTGTGCCATCGGTTACCTACAAAAATTGTTATTTACGCCACTTGAAAATAACTAAATAATCAAGTTCATTTTAATAGAAAATCAATAATAATATTATAATAATTATAAATAAATGTATATAAGTGTACCGTATGCGTACTCTATGTGTAATCAATAAACATATTTTTAATATTTTTGGGATTAATATCGGATTACTGTAAATAATATCTGGATATATTCAAGCCTGGGCAAGTTAATGATAATTTTTAACTGAGTTAAGTTAAGTTGATAAAAAACATTTTTAAAGTTAACAGTTAACAGTTAACCTAATTTTTTTTTAACTCAATATAATATGAACATTTTCAATTAACTTATTATTATTATTTTTTTTTTTTTATATCTTTATAAATACCCATTAATGGTTTAAAATAATAAAAATCATAAATATTATTGAACACAGGAAATAACCTAATTAGTTTTAATTAAAAAAATAACTTATTTATGGCTTTATATAACTTAATATTTAATGATATTATGTTCTTAATAATTGTACATTTGTGATTAAATTTAAAAAAGTTAAGTTAAAAAGTTAAAATTAACTTAACTTTTAATTTAATTTTAACTTTTTAACTCATTTATGCCCAGGCTTGGATATACTGCTGTTCAATATTGTTCGATATTTTGACAGTTGATAATTTTTATTAGATTAGACGTAATCGATCTCTTCTCTATTTATTATTAGTAGAACACAATAATAATATATTATATATTTATACTCGGCACTCGTTGGTATTATCGTATTTTCGATGCGATGTCAGTAAATTTATCTGCTGATAAATTCCAACAATTAAAATTGAAAGTGTGGCACAGATTACATATTCCATTCCGTTTTCCGTCGTGGCGCAAAGTACATGTTTAATTTTTATATTTTGGCACAAATTACATACGCGCTTAAATGTATCTATTGGAGCTCAAATTGCAAATTACAAGTAATTAAATTGGCGCAAAATACCAACTCCCCCCAAACAGCATTTTTATACTTTGCACATAGTATATATTTTCAAGATTACAAAGCTTATGTTCCTACTTTTTTTCGCGATGGTGTCAATGAATGCAATGTTGTGACATTTGTGTGCATTTTGATACAATGTTTGAACCTTTTGAAAATATTAACTTCAATTTATAACAGTCCATAATTTCATTTTTTATTTTTTTATGGTTTTTTTTTTAATATACTTGGTTTATTATTTCATATCGGTTTTTAGATACATTTTTTTACTCAATTTTATTTCAGTATTCGTAACTGCTAAGATACAGTTATATAAAAACTAGTGAGCAGGTAGAATCCAAACGTCAAACAAATAGTAAATGTTTGAAGATATTGTGCGCTCAAGGGTGATAAAATTCGTTTGAAATGTAAATATAGATATTAGATAGGTACATATAACAAATGCGTTCGTAGAGTTGTCTCCTCTGTATGTTAAAACCACTGCCCTATTTAGTCATCATTGTAGTTCCTCTCTTTCGGCAATGGCGTCAATCCTTTGTGTTTGTGAAATGTTCGTAGCCCCAGGCAAGAAATCTTAAATAGATAATTTAAAAAGTGTAACGCTAAGACAACACTAATGAGTTTTTGCATGAAAAGGGGATAATACCGAATAATTATACTTTACATAACTTGGTTCATATAACATATTCGTTAGTTTAAGCAAACAAAATATATAAAAATATTGTAATTGTTATTTTTCAGGACTTCTGCGTTTGCAACAGTTATACGAGGCTCTAGACGTTGGCCCAAATAGCCTTAAAGTGGACATGGTAAAACGTATCCAAAATGTATCAGACGCTTTAAATTTTATTCATCAAGTAGAACGAGTGAACAGGTAAAATTAATAAATATTTTTTTTTTTACGAATTATATGCTATAAATTATATTATTATAAATTTCTTTCATAATTTATTAGTTAAGAATTTATGTAAAAATACAATGATAATTTCTTTAACAATCTCTTTGATAACATACCTTTCTGCCCTTTCACCACCAGATAATCATCTAACTTATTGGCCAGCAACAGTGAAATACTGATATATTAGTATGCTTAATAGGTTACTATGTTATATAATATTACTATTTTATAAATTGTGATATTACTTTTGTACATTATTTATTTTAGCATTGAAATTATTATTTTTAAATATTATCTGACGTTTATAAATTAATTATTTAAATAAATTCAGAATAATTTATAGTATATGTGTTAAGTATAATTATACCGGTAAAAAAATTAGAAAACAAATAGGTATACCTAGTAGGTATTAAAAATAAAGATAATTTGTAATTAACAATCATCGTATAAAATCTACAATAGTACTTATATTTAGTACATAAGTAGGTATACATACTTTATTGTAGGTTGGTCACATACTCATATTATATTATATTATATAGTTATATTCAGTGCCGCACAAAACTTTATTACATTTATAATACTTATATTTACCATCCATAAATTGCACATATAATGTAATAATATGCTTGAACTTTTGAAATTAATTAGTGCACACCTTTTCTTTGTTATATTATTAAATTTTAGTCACACTTAAAATTATTAAACAAACTAAACAAGTAATTGAAAAAATTCTATAATTTTCCATTTTTTAATTAAAAATTCTTAAGATTTTTCACTCAGGAAATGAACACATAATACAATATATTCTTGAATATACAAAATATTTTTTTTTACTACAAATTCTTTACTGGATAAATCATCTACATTATTCAATTCTATTGAGCTGCATAAATATATAAATAAATATATGTAAAACCTAAAAATCCGATGTTAATATTACTATGCAAGGATCTGCTGAACTCTAATTTACATTTACGGTTTCAAAGGATCATATTATATTTAATTTTTTTGATTAATTGATAAAACTATTAATAAAATATCTAATTTTATAGCCGTATTAATTTTGTATAGTGTTTCAATAGTTTATTTAACAAATCAATTTTAATACACATGATTTAAAAATGTATGTATTTACTTAAGAATTTACTCAATATAAAGTAGGTATACTGGAATTTACTTATGTAATATTATTTTAGAATTCAATTGTGGACTTATTAAAACATGAGGTCCTTAATTTTTTAATATTTTTTCTATTTATAATTTATTATGTTTAGGAAATCCTCAGTGCGAAAAACAGTAGTACCTACGTAGTATTATTATATTAATATTTATCAAGGAATCTGGCATTTAATATTGATTTATTGAATTTTAATACTACTTTTATCATAGTAGGTGCAATTCCAAATGTATCGAAAAGGTTAGGTACTAAACAGACAATAATATTATTTAGGTTTTTTGTATTTTTGTATTATTACGTTTTTAAAATTAAACTTAAATAACTTGGCAATTCAATACACAAATAAAACGGGTAAGTGGGTAATGCTCTGCTGTATACTATAGGTATCTAGAGAGTCACTGTAATTTATGTACCAAATTTTTATTCAATGATATAAAATCATTGAACTTATACGAAATGATTCTGAGCGAAGACGGTCTGTCAGCTTATAATAATACTGAGTATATTTAATGATATAATTATGATTAAAATAATTAATTTTACTATTAGGCATTAGTAAACAGTAAACTAAACAGTAGTTAGGCTAACAGTAGGTTAAATTCATTTTTGCCAAAAATATTACATTTGACAATGTCAATGAGTTAATAAAATATAATAATATACCTACTCTAAAAGTTTCATATATCCACGAATAATATTTTTAAATTACAACAAAATAACTAAGACCGTAATTCTCGGTTTTAGTATGTAATTTAGTCCAAATATGAATTTAAAATGTATATAAAAAGTAACTGTGTTTATATAATTTTTTAGATTTTTTGGTTACAGTATGTACTATTTATGAGAATCTTCGTTTTAAATTTTCAATCCTTAGCTATATAAATGGAACATTTTCTAATTTTTTAAATACAAAATAATTTGAAAATGTTTAAGATTTTGATAAATGTTGTAAAATTTAAATACTTTAAAATAACTTAAAATACTTATAAAAGAAAATCATTCTGCTATTATAACTACTTATGAGGAACCTTGTTTTTATTCAATTTTAAAACCTTTTGACCGAATAAATAAAATTTTATCGACATTTGTATATAAATAACTAAAAGATCTCAAAAGTCAATAAATAACTCAAAACGAGTCAAAATTCATTGACAACTTTATCATGTTAGTATATAAAATGATAAAATAAACATGGCACTTGAAAATGTCAAGTACTTATGGTTATTAGTTTTTGAATAACAACAAAATAAGAAAATCGTTGTATGAGAATTTGGTAAACTTTTTTTTAGTTAATGTAGTTAACTTAACTTATACTTAAGGGGAATCTTGTATTCAATTTTCAAAGCTTATACATAAATAGAATCATTTTTATGAATTATTCTAACTCAAAATAGTTTGTACATTTTTGTGATTTTGTCAAAATTCTAACTTCAGACGATCATAAAAAATTATTGCGGATTTACACTCAACTTTTTTTTTAATTTCCACTAATAAAAACTTATGAGAAATGTTGTATTATAGTTTAAAGTTTTTTGACCAAGCAAATCATTTTTTATCGACAATAATTAATAATGAACTAATAAAACTGGAAATTTTCTTATGCCTATAAAGCGTAAAAAGAGTTGCAATATTTCAAAAATTGTGTGGTGTATAGAAATTAATTATAGACACATTTAGTGAAAATGCATTAGGTAAATAGTTACAGTGATATTAATAGTAGTTGTAAAATATTCTCTTAGTCCTAATAATACATGACATTTAAATTACCTTCTATGAAAGTACATAAAATCAAAACATATGCGTAGGTATAATATACCTATATTTATTAGAAAACTTTTTCGTGCATGTATTTTGGTCGATTTAACACTACATCGTGTGCTGAATTGGTTTCTCAGCGATTTTTTTCCATCCCGACTCATCCCTCTGACCCAATTCATCAGCCAACTGTGTATCGTGCTTTGCATTTAAAATATGTAAAGTATATACAGAAATCATCCCTTTTTTTTTTAATCGATTCGATTCTACAGACCGAACCACTTACATGATATTTTGTGTGTTTGTGAAAAATATAGAATGAAACCATATCATCTTTTTGATTAATAATAATAAAAAACTTTGTCAGATATTAAAATTGTATTATTACTATGGATAATTTTATAATGTGTAAAAGTTATTTTTTCTCGTTTGTCATACCATTGTTTTAGCTTATATTTTTTTTTTATCATTTACAGATGGGGTAGTAAAAGAATTGTGCTTGACTGTCCAACACTTATGGCTAAGCAGATTGTCGTATCACACGTTAAAGATATTCAATTAGGCAAGAGGACCTATCACTATTTACTCAGTGGATTGGTAAATATTAATTAAATTATCATTACATAGTTTAGTATAACGCTTACAAGTATTATGTATTGGATTATTTAAGTTATTTTACTATATCTATATTATATTATATGAAAATTAAATGAATATGAAAATTGGTATATGTCAATAAGATATGTATAACATAAATAAATAATTATTTATAAATGTAATGTATTTCAATTTTTAAAGTTTTTATTGATGTTCTATTGATGAATACGTTTCAGAGATTATAAAATGTATCATGTAAATAATATAGGTACTTAATAATATATAATTATATTCTATGGAACTTTTTACTAGACGGAGCACTAATTTTGAAAATAGTTTAGTTGAGTAGCAATAAGTCTGCACTAAATAATAATGTTATAGATGGAATAAGTGCATAGTAATATTTTCCACTAACTTCACACATCTCCAGGGGCTAAAATATAATTTTTTGCATACTACACATTTTATATTAAACTTGGAGTTACTGCGAGGGGCTTTGCCGACCCCCCCCCCACCAAAAAAAGAAAGTGTATTGAATCTATACACATAAACATAGAGTAATCAATTTCTATTTTTCTTTATCTACAGAGTACCTATGGACTACATCGCAATAAAACGATTTATGTCCGTATAGCTATTGGTACGATTATTAATTAGGTATTATACATAATGTTACAATAAATGCTTAATGCACAGAACTAAAATAATATTACACTATATTATAGACAGTGAATTGCGAAATAAACATCCCCAATTCTAGGAAAAAACATCCCAGGCTACAATATTAGGTACCTACTCACAATCACATGAAATTGATTGATTAAATGTTTTTTAAAAGCTAATTAATGCAATTACCACATTGTTAATATTTAATTATAAATAAACACAAGGTTTAGGAATACTTATAATTAAAAAATGATTGTATAATAAATAGTTTTCAAACATTAACAATGATATTATTATTTTTTTGATTTGAAACAACATACCAATGTTAATGGTTCTTTTAAAAAAAAATATAGATAAATACATTCAGTTACTATTGTTTGATAATTATTTTTATCGATTATTCGAAATATTTTTATTTTATAATACTTTCAATATTGTATCTATAAGTAAAAATTGTAAAATCGACTGCCAACAATACGTAATAATTATTAATATTTAAAATTTTATCTATCTATTTCCCAATGAAACATCAAATAATTTTTCAATTAATGAAGAAAAAAGTGTAAAATAAAGCTACTATAGATATTACAGGCAATTACACGCTTTTTAATTTCGTATTCCACATTTAGTATTTCATATTATACAAAGTGTGTCGTAGTGTCGTACTACATTTTTTTCTACTTAATTTGTCATTTGATGTTGTTTATTAATCAATATTTATATTATGTATTTGGAGAGTATACTCATTTAGGGAATAATATATATAAATGGAAAAAAGAAATATCACATGCATATTCGTAAAAATTAAAATTAATAATCATTAATTGTAAATATACGTCAAGCTTACATATATGTTTTAATTTATTATAATATAATTTATTCTTTAAACTTTGAATGACATATAAATGCTAATGTTTCAAGGCCGATATAAAAAAAAAATATCTATTAATTTATCAAAGTTGTGATTTGAATTCATGTAGGCAATTCTAAAGTTAAATAGTAATAGCTTACTCTAGGTTTCTGGTATACTATAGTGCAGCAATCAATTTATTACATTCAAGTTTAATTTAATTTTAGAGTTTCCCTAAAATTCTATCGTGTTCTATCACTTGAGTTTATCTTTGTTACATAGAATCACTACTGATTAATTACAAGGTATCCTTGAAGTTAGTGATTCCATATTAACGAAATAGGTTGGGGGCGTTAAATTAATTAATTACCCGAACGTGTTCTTTAAAGTTTCCGTTAGAAGACAAACATTTTCGTTGACAAATTCATGTGTAAAGGAGAAGTTTAAATCCATTCATTAATAATTATATTCCTTTCTTTACTTGAAAAAATTTGTAATATTTTATATAATTTATAAATAAACAAAAATAATTTAGGTACCTATTATTGGATATGCTATAAACAATATTAATCGAGTATATATAAATTTATAAATACAATATTGTAATTAAAGCTGTACTTTTTCATTGCCTAAACATATAATTAATGAAGAAAATATACTAAAAACGCTCAGCTTATAAATTATACAAAAAAATTTGTACCTAAAAATTTACCGGGAAATACCGTACTGTCATGTATCTACAATATAATTCACTAAGTACCTACTACCTATATGTCCACTTGTGGAGTTATATGCTTGCAGCAATATTCCTTTATTTGATTTCCGATTTTTGTTCTAGTGATAATAATTTTATTAAAAGTTTTGGTTCTAATTAAAAAATACAAATTAAGTTTTAAGGTTAGTTTTCTGGTTATAACCTGTATATTATAATGGTCATTAATACTTGTTCAATATTGTATACACACATCAAATAATAATAATCAAATAATCTGGTCCCAGAATTGGTTATTTTCGGTTCAGTTCCAGTTTCTGACTTGCAGTACCTAACTTATTTTAAAAATATAAAATAATGATAGTTTATTCTTTGTAAATTAATTTTTAGTTTTTACACTTATTTTATGCCTATGCATTTTTCGAGTCAACTTATTTTTGTATTTTGTAATGAATTTTAAGAAATGTCAACTTAAAAATAAAATATACGCTTTTATTATCTGAATAAAAAAAACTTGATATAATTATAATATGTAATTAGTATCAGGTACAAACGAAAACCATTTATTTTATTAAAAATTATATATAGACGTGTTGTCTGTGATTAAAGCTAATAATATTTAATAATTTATTGCCTTTCTATAGATAATGGACGATCATTGGGAGACAGAAGTTATCGAGTATGGTGCTATAAATATAACTGGATTTAGGCTATTGGATATGAATCAATGGTCAGTTAAGCATTTTCTATCTGAGTGGAAAAACTTGGATCCCCTCACTTCACCTGGAGCAGGAAAGGACACAATTTCGGTAAAAATATTAATATTCACTAATTACACAATATAGTACGTCATACTATTCCTATAGTAATATGATGTCAATTAAAAATCCAATGTACATAATTGTTGATTTATTTTTATATTTTTAAATAAAATGGTTCACTTTTAACTTGAATTAAGTAAAATGTTTAAATTAATGTGCAAAAGTATATTTCCTTGAATGTATCTATATCAGATGTGCCAAAAGTAATTTAAATTGTTTTTATCACGATACATTTGACTTTGAGTTTTATAGTTAGATCTTTGTATGTTTTCCTCCCAAATTTAACAATAAGTATAGATATATACTAGATAGATACAACAAGGCTAGTGATATATAAATATAGGTAAAATAATCCACTGGAGCATGCTCAGCAGCTTACAAACAAGCTTGAGATATAAATATTAAAATAATTCTAGGACCATCATTGTCATAATAAATAAAAATGTATCATTGTATTTCCACCATGTATTATCCATTTATGTTTTTCTTTTGTTTTAACTCAATACAAGTGTGCCGTATTTTATTTGTTTCAATGTGATAAAGATTCTTTGTAAGAAGCTAAATTAATTTTGGATAAGCCTAAAATATTTGTTGAATACTCTCTTTAAGAAAAGTTCGTATTTGCTTTTGCACTTATTTTTATTACGAAAAAGTATTCACACTTCTCTTTTAGATCAGCTCAGTGATCAACATACCTCATGATTTTTGTTTTATTTATATCAGTTGCTGTTAAGGTTCTATAGGCGTAATATTTTTTTCAATACACTCTCGCAAAGTAACTAAGTTTATGGTTAACGTTTATTTAAAAATAATATTTTTCCATAACAATAATGCAGAAGGGCAATAATATGGTTTATTATTAAAATTATTATCAGAATTTGGATATTGTAGATATTTAAGAATTCGATTTATACAACATAGAATAAAATATATGATATTTTATGTTGCTTTTGTAAAATTTTTTTTTATAGACTTACAAAAACATAACTGATTATAAAACTGCATGTGTTCTTAATATTTGTAGAAGTTATTTGGTTGCTTTTAATTGAAGTACCTACTATATTAACGCTTAAAATATTAAAAACTGTGAGTGACAAAAGGTATGAAATATTAATATTTACAGTCATTAAAATTAATTATTATTTTTATTTAAATACAATTTCCAGTTCTAATTAATTGAATATTTTAATTAAACATTAGTATATTTATAGTTTGTACATTAACTTACAAAATATATAAAGAATAACGATTTATACATTAAAACAATGTATTCCACTGTTAATACAAATAAAAACAACACAATGTCAATATAATAACGAATATAATATCGGTGTATGATCAAGTTGAAAATTAATTTTTCAAAGTTTTAACACATTTCTAAAAAATTTTAAGAAATAATTAATAAGTACCTATTTTTGGTATGTTTCTAGCCAAATTTCTTAAATTCACCACCTAGTACCCACATTATTACATCTCTTGTATAGTGTCAAATGGAACTATAAATAGTAGGTTTGAACAAAAATATGTATTATTTATTATAAATATTCCCCTATAAATATAACTACTTCAAAGAATTTAACAATGATAAACTCGTTGCGTTGCTGTAAATTAATTATTTTGATTTTTCCTTAGGCCATTATATTAAGGGTTTAATGTTTATAAGACATATAATACTTGCTACTATTAAGTATTAACCGACCATATTATGCAGTTCTACTGCGAAACACTTAACAATAATTTGTTAGGTGACTTCCAGCTAATATATGTATATATATATATATTTTTTTTTTCCGGTTTTCGTCCGTTGACAGGTTAAACCAATTTTTTTTCTTCTTCAAACCGACCTTGGTTGATGAATTAGTCCCGAGCATGGGTGTGATTGTGTTTTGGTGCGCTGTGGCTTCTGCATTATTGAACGTAGCTTTCCGTACCCTGCAGGACTCCTCGCTTCTCTCCCGTTTGTGCGTGCCACCATTGCCTGTACCACCGTATCTCCATTCTCCTCAATCGGGCGTCGCACGAAAATGTTCCACTATCAATCATGAGCCAAAGCCCTACTGACAAACATGGCCGCTCAACCGTTTCATCCCCCAACAACAACAACAAATCAATCACACTCAAAAATGTGCACCGTATCCCACCCTCCGCCCATGGTTATACCTTGCGAATACTTATATTCATATATAACTGCATACACACACAAATATATATGTATAATTTTTTTTGTTTATTTTGTTTGCAACGACCTATAGATGAAAAGGTCTCTCGGGTTAATTTTTTGCCCATTTGTCATGATCCGCGCATCGGATTGTCGTTGGCTGACGTATTGCCAGCATCCTCTAAATACACAGACACACAGCCACACATACACACACACACAATTCGACCAAGGATCCTTTTGGATCTCCTTGTTGGCAAAATGTTATACATTAATGGATTGATTTTTTTCTATATTTAGGCACAAGCCGCACTAATGCATGACGCGGTTCTGGTTCTCGTAGAAACCTTTAACAAGCTTTTATGGAAAAAACCAGATATGTTTAAGGCGAACTCCAAAAGAACACTTTCAAACAGCAATTCATCTATGTCTGGTATTTCGTCTTCACAGATCCTTGGTCTGGACTGTAATAGCGGTCGAACATCGGGAAATCAATGGGAACACGGTGAAAAAATTTCACGATTTTTGAGAAAGGTAATAACAATTACAATTTAACTTTTAACACAATAATATTTAATTTGAAGCATTTTTAAATGATTGTAAGAATAACATAATATAGCTAACAGTACCGCATTACTAATTATTTAACTATTTGAAAATAAATCATCAATTGTATACTGTATACATAGTAATATATAAACGCAAGACAACATATTATTATGACCGAAAAATCGTACTATTTTACTCACCTTGGTGGCTTGGGGAAAGATAATGGAACGGCGTGGTTCCGTTCATGCCTTTGATCCACAAATAAAACCTGAGCTATATTCTGGGTATAAAACGCTAGATCAATGTTATTTATAAACTGATTTTTGGACCTATGCATTAGAGAACACATAATATGATGGTCCCGCATATTCTATGCCAGAGAAAACGGCAATGATTAAAGGTGCTATCTCTTAAAAATAACTTAATAAATTAACGGTAAACCAATGTAGACCAACGTACTGGTTGATTTAAAAGATAAAATAAATAATGGTATCAGAATAACAAATCTAGTATTTCGTATTTGTTATAACGATTTAGATTCTGAGTGGAACGATGAATGTATTGATTTTACAATGATGTGTGTGTTTTTTTTTTATTTTTTATTTTTTTTGTGTCTGTTATCACCTTTTAGGACAGTAAAAGTGCTTGGATTTTCTTCAACAGTATCTTTTCTGATAGAAAAGTGAATCTAGTTGGTAATTTTGGGGGTCAAAACTCAAAAGTAAAAATGTCTTAGTAATTTTCAAAAGCTCCGTGAAAAACAAAAGAAAAATTAAGGAAAAACGGGAATTTTTTGAGAAAATCGATTTTGGTTTTTGGTGTAACTTTAAAAAAAATGACCGTAGATAAGTGAAATTTTCACTGGTTGTTTATATTTGCATTTTCCATACACGATAACATTTTCAAAATATTTTGATTTATTTCGAACTGTTAAGGGACATTTTCAGTTTCCAATTTTATTAGTTTTTTTTTTATGAACATCAATAAAAATTTATAAGTTGGTTAAATAAGCTTGAAAATTTAATAGAGGGCTTCTAGTATATTGTTTCAAAGGCAGATGAAAAATATTAAAAATCCTTAGTCACAGTTTTTTTTTATAAGCATTTAAAGTCCAAAAATTGACAAAATATGGAAAAACGAAGGTGATAAAAACTGGGCCAAAAAGTGTAAAAATTTAATACAAGGCTCCTGATATATTGTTACAATATCAGTTGAAAAATATTAAAAATACAAAGGCACAATTTTTTTTATAAGAATTTAAAGATCGAAATTTGACAAAATTTATCAATTTTAAAATTGAATTATTATTTTGTAGTTAATAATTTATAAAATGTTCAACTTTTATATCTAAAGATTGAACATTTAAAACAAGATTCCACGTAAGTAGTTAATTCTGTTACCAAAAAATCTTAAAAATACATACGCACAGTTTATTTTCATAGTTATTAAGTTCAAATTTGGATGAAATTACATAAAAAAAACCTAGAATAACTATTTTAGTTATTTCGTTGTGTTTGTATACCATTCGTGGGTACTTGAAATTTCTAAAGTACACTATTATATATGTATGATAGTATCATATGTTGTTGATGTATAAGGCGTTATAAGTACCTAATGGATATTATGATATGATTAATTTGGAATTTTTTATAGGTACCTATAATATGTTAATTATTTTTAATACCATAGATAAGTATATAATATGCCTTATACCTAGACTGACATACCGTCTCCGCTTAGAATCGTTTTTCTTATACAAAGATATTATATCATTGGATTCAAATTTAATACTATCCATTATACATAGTGACCCACTTGTAACCTATTGTACAGCAGAGCACCTTTTAAAAAAAATATTTTTCAGACTTAATTTATAAATTTATAATCAACATAATATCATTTCTGTTTTAACCATTTCTTCTGCTTTAAGTTGTCTGTAAAATATGAAAAAAACATTAAGCAATGAAAAATCAATACTTAGGTATCTAATTTTTTTCCTAATCAAAATAGTCGTTGTTGTTTATAATAATTTTTTTTTTCAATTTTTATTATAGTCGGTACATCGCGTATACCTAATTATAACAAAACAATACGATTGAAAAATTGAAAATAATGCGATGAAGGAAAATGGTTAAATTTTTTCCCAGTTATATCATGACGTAGTCAAGAAAAACACTCAGTGGACCAAAATCTGCTGCAGTGTGTGCCACCGTGGTCCAGGCAAAACTCAATTACGAAATCGTTCTTTCTCGTTCCTTTCCATTTGCCCTTTTTCATATATATATACCCTATATATAATGCCATATACATGTATAGCGTAATATGTATATATATAGTATAATATGGGGCATGCATATATATATATATTCCGAGAGGGTGGTAAGTGCGTGAAGAGGTTGCGGTGGTAGTGACGGCAGTGACGGTGGTTGGGGGTTATCCAAAGTGGTATAAATGGGCTTGGACGTCCCGTCGCGTTAATAACGTCCGCGCGACATAATCCCTCCTTTTTCCCCTCCCCTCGTCTGTTCCCCACACACACCCTCCCTTCATGCAACGATGTCTTCCGCTGTGTGTATATATATATACGCGTTTAATGTACGAGCTCCGAGCACTCGGTGGTGGCTGCGAGCACTGCCACCACCGCCATTCTTTTTCGGTAGCAGAGTTTTTAATTTCACTCGCCTAAGTGAAATTAGTGAGCACCGGCCGTGATTCACCTACCTACATTGCAGGGCTATCCACCCGGGATGACTCGGCCGCACACGTTCAATCTTCATCGCGACCTCCTCTTCATCCACGTCCCTCACAGACGACGACGACGATGGGAGATGAATCGCGAGGGTGGTAACAGTTGGGGGTGGTAGTCGCAGCAGCCGAGTCTTACGTCACCGCCGCCGCCACCTTGGCGCTCGCTGCGAATTCGTCTCTGTCACCTTTTATTATCTCTCCACCCGCCTCCGAGCCTCAAGTACGGTAAAAAGATCGCACCAAACGTCCCTCTAATAAGAGTAAACGCCAACGCCGCGAGTATATACTACCCTGCAATGTGTATAATGTATAACGTGTATACACACACACACATACACATACTTATATATATATATATATTATATATACACAAGATATTGTGTAACTTGTTCGCTCCACGGGCAATAAACGACGGGACGATATGTCACGCGGACTCACTGTGACGCGGCATGCTATGTAGCTCACTACGTAAATCATATATAATAGTGACTCCAGTGTTTGTATTTACAAGTCGCTCCCATTTTCCACTATGTCGTAGCTTACACACACAATATTTAAATTGCATTTATGTCGAAATAAATCGGGCGACGTCATTTTATATTAATATATAGTTTATCAATGATACTACACAATTAAATGTATGGTACACAATGTTCATCTATCATTATATATTGTATATTGTATACATTATTAAAATATAAAATATGATATTATGATTCCACAAAATCTATAATCTCCCTAGCTTAAAACTTGAATTGCATACCTACGACCTACGTGATCGTCAATATGTTCATAATTTATGCTCGGGTATAAAATATAACATAGGTGTAAATATAACAATGCGTCTTTAAATGTCTATATGTATAAAAATTAACGTTGAATATACCTATACCTATGAATATGATATAATTATAGTTATAATGTGTTTAATGGTTATTGAAAAAAGTCTAAAATGGTATATGTCTATTGTATACCCCGGAATCATCATAATAATATAACATGCATATTTGGTATATTATACACCTGATACACAAAACTTGTTTAGCCTCCAATGGTGGTATATAACGTATTTTCAGCCTAGCCCAAAGCAAAAACCTGCAGTCTATGCCAGCTGATGGCAAGCAAAAATCGTAAAATATGTTCTCTAAATATTTTATAGGTTAGTCAAATTATAATGATACCCAGAATCCAGACCCTTTCAGTGGCGTATTTAGTAATTTGTCATGGGGAGGGTCCAGAACTCCAGAACACAGAGCCACGGGGGACAGAGCCCCCCACACCACCCATTTACTCTTTATTAAATAAAATATACCATATTTATAAGACGATATAAAATTGTCGAGTTTTTAATTATTAAATAATAATATGTACAAAACAAATTTAAAAAAAAGCGGGTGAGTGGATGTCACTCTGCTGCTGTACAGTAGGTTACAAGTGGGTCAATGTATAATGGATTGTATTAAACTTGAACTCAATGATATAATATAATATAATTGTATAAGAAAAACGATTCTGAGCGAAGACGGTTTGTCAGTCTGGATATTTTATATTGTTATTATTTATTATAGCCTGTTAGTTGAATTAATAATGAAATACTTTTATTTTTTATTTTTTTCTATGGTAATAGACAAAGTGCTAGAAATTAAAATCCTATTTTTAGAGGTTTTTCGTAATTTTTTGGTGGTTTTTACAGTGGCATTAAATAACTATTGAGAAAATCAAAAAATGACCTCTCTAAGATAGTAATCTTGATCCAATTTTCTAAAAGATAAGTTACTATATGTCTATACATGTTGAAATCGAAGCACTCCTTCTGGAAGAAATTTTGTATACAGGAAAAAAAAATAAACACCATTGTAGTCTGTAGAACCAATAGATCCCTCAGAATCGAATATATAGTTATATGTTATAACTTTTATACAAATATTTCCTTAATTACATTAGGTACCTACTTCATTCATAGTTGATCTTAGATAACTTTTCAACCTTAAAAAGTTTGAAAAAGATCTCTCTGGAGTGGTTGTAGATACTGGCAATGTACAAAACTACAAAATATTTGAATTAAAGAATGAATTTGGTATTTTTCAACCATTTCCGGTACCCAACTGATAAAAATAATCACGATATTTATTGAAAATGTTGATATAACTATAGCTTCGAAATTTTTTTATACAATCCGTAAAATCGTATGATAAAATTTGTTTTTTAATCATGTAAAAACTGCACAACATTTAACATGTACGAGTCAATGGGAGGGGTCCGCACCCCATGGACCCCCCCCCGTAAATACGCCACTGGACCCTTTAAGGTTTTATTAAAACTTAAAATGAGACTAAAAATAATTTTAAAAAATACGATAATAATTATAGTTATTATAGTATCAACTTTCTTTAAATTTGACCGTATTTTAAAGTTATAATTTTATAATATAAAAGATTCATTTTCATCGAATTCAAAATTTTAGTTTTATCTTATATTATATATGTATTTAAAAAAAGTTGTTGTTAAATTAAATTAAAACTCATAAACTCGCCACTAGATAAAGTATAGCATAATGTATTTATGTACCCGGTCACATTAATCTCATATATTATTGACAGTTAAAAAACAAATTGTGTAACATAGAATAGAATATTATTTGAATAAAAATAGTTTATAAGTTTTCAGTTAGGTACTAAGATTTATCAATATAACAATAATATATTATATTGATAATTGATAAAAAAAAACAATTCGTTGTATTTTTTTTAAACATTTATATAGAAACATATTACATAACATATTTATTGTGGAAAAGTAGGCCTTAACTCGGAAAATAAACAACTCACTTAAATATTTATGTATTGATTCTGCAGAATCCATGGGTCATTATTTACATAGAAAATGGATAAATAATAAAATATAAATACAAATAAAAATAAAATTAACAACATTATAATAACGCGTTCTCGTATACCGGGCAGGCGCGCTGCCGCTACGCGTTACCCTCACAATTATAACTTACTGTACGCATAATGCAGGCCTGTAAAATAGCATCGGTGTATGTATACTAAAAGAAATAAGAAGTATGATCAACTTGAACCGTGTTTTCGTCCTAGTTCGTGCATGTGCATCGCCTTGTGTTTTTGTGCATACTGCATTGCATAAGATTAAATGTATACTCGTGCGTAGCCTTGTGTTTATTGTTGGTTGCCTATTTAAATTATACACTGCCCCTTACAAAAATATGCGCAGTCTTATCATTGAGCATACTTCTTATTCCTTATACAATGGGTGTATGTACATTGTACACACACCGGTATCGTTATTAGTTATTACTAGGGCAGAGGACTTGTAGCTCTAAAAAAGCACTAAATATGCAAGCACTTATGCGCTTAAAACCACTATAATATGCATTTAAAAAATTTCTCTACAATTTTTTTGTAATCCTAATCGAATAAAAGCCTGGAATCCGCATAGTGCGCTCACGGCTCACTGTGGTGGTGATGTCGAATGGTTTACAACATTAGATCGTTTACGATTATCTATCTATTAATAAAATTAATTACAGCAAATTATATTACTGGCTTATCGGCGATCCTCAAGCGCTTGTAGGAAAAATTTGTGCCCGCGGACAGTCAAAATTATTATAAGACAAATATTTTTTAAATTTTCATCCGAACATTTGGACTGTATTGTTTGAAATAAAAAATATTGATGAAAAATTATTTGTGAAAAAAATTGATTCAAGTTAAATTTGTCTCAAAAAGTATAAAATTGAGTATAAAAGTCTAAAATAAGCCCTAAAAACAAAAAAGATTCAAAATATGCATTTATATGCAAAATAAAATTTCAAAACTAGCTTTGTGAAATCATGAAACATATTTGTTTCATACTCTGCTATTTTGTAGCATACTATTGTCAGCATTTTAAAATTATAATAATTTTTAAAACGTGTTTTGATATGTTTGACTAAATTTCAAAAAGATAAATGCAATCAAAATACATATATAATATATATTTTTATTTAGACTTAATTTAAATTTTACAAAATGCATATCGGAACAAAAGAAGTGTGGCTCGACACGGCGCAGTGGCTGAAATCAATCACGCAACGCGATTAAGAGTAAGCAACGGACACTGCCACTAGTTCTCGGATGGATGACTACCCGGGCCCATAGTGGTTTAACCTTGCCACATATACACGTGTTGCCAACCAACCATACCAACCGTTCCAACCCCACCAACCGTAACCCCAACAATAGCTGATGGCCATAGTTGCCGGGCTCTAAACCAATAAAAATTGTTTTTAAAAAAAAACAAACTATCCGACACCGACAACTATCAGTGTACCTACTCAAAATAATAATAATAATAGTTTGAACTAGGATAATTTAATATGTCCTTTGATTTAAATCAGGTGATCGTTTTATAATAAATCTTAAAATGATCTTAATACTAAAAGGATATGAGGGTGTATAACCTATATATGCGAATATGCCTATTTCCTATATAATATATATTTTACATTATCTGCCACAGAATTTACGAACTCGATAAACTAATTTGTTAACTGCTTAATGAGCCGTTAAATTAATTTAATCTATCAGACAATAGACCCATAGTATATAATCACTGCTAATCTAATTTAATTTAGATTCATGGTCTTGCCATTCATTCCTCTCATCAGTTCATATTAGAAAATATATTATGATGATTTTTTGTTATCTCAAAAATTGACTTTTTTGTATTTTTTCTTCACTATTTCCAATTCGATACAGGTCGCTTATATTTTATACTACGCAAATAAAAGTCTAGTAAACGGGATACTGTTAATTTCCAAGAATCTCGTGCGTAAAATCGTTAAATAAATCAAACCCTTCCCCAACATTCTCTTCCGCGCATTTATTCAGCCTATAGGCCAGTCACGTTTATTTCAACACTACACATTTGTTAAATGAATCGAAAACCTCGATCCTTCTCTCCGTATTTGTTTTTTGCAAGCCTATTAATTTAATTTTGAAAAAAAGCCACTCTTTTCCATTATATCCTCAACTGAATAAATTAAAATAACATTTTTTACAAGGAGTTTTTTCTTATTAATTATTTTTAAAAAATGTTACAATACAAACATTTCATATGCACTTATTAAAATACAACATTGGACGTATTTATATGAGTAAACAGTATGTTGTTATTTTTAAATTTTAGGTTGTAATGGAAGGATTGACCGGACATATAATGTTCAATGACGATGGAAAACGGTATAATTATACATTGCACGTTGTACAGATGACGATTGATAGCACTATAACAAAAGTAAGAATTTTTAAAGATATTTATAGATAGTTGAATGATATTCGGTCCTTATTATAACAAACGATATGGTATTTTAATTAATAGTAATCATATTGATAATGCATTTATTGAGTCAAACTTGGTAAAGGTTTATTATTTTTTTTTATAACGGATCAATTATATCATATGTAATCATCATATGTATCATATGTATACATATTGTAATATATTTTATAAACTTAATAGTACTATATAAATAAAGTTTATATTTTAATTCATTGTCAAAAAACTAGATTGCAGAATGGTCGGATACAGATGGTTTCAAAACAGTTGTTAGCAAACCAGAAAGGGTTCACACCTTGGGACATTCACACAAAGGCAACGCTACATTGATCGTGGCCACATTAATGGTGAGTACACACAATACATTTTAATATTTTACATTATGGAATTTTAAAATAGCACATACCTACCTAGTACCTACGTCCTACACACTATATTAGTGAAACTGACTTGTTTAATTGTACCTACTCCAAATTTCGATTACAAATCTCAAATATCGAAATTGAAAGTGATCTCGAGGATAGAGCACTATAATAAGTTCAGAAGAAATCTAAATATATTTATAAACACTGAAAGTATCCGATGAGAAATAAACTGAAAAAGAAGTCTACATTAGTGTTAAAAGTGAAGAAAGAGCATACAGATATTTTAAAAGATAAAATGTCGTAAATCTTTCAAGATAGCTCATTGTTCCGGAGGGTCCCCAAGCTTGGATGAAATACGAGTATCACCGTACTAAAAACTTTGAACATTATCAATTTATGAACATCAAGTGATGAGCAAGAGTAAAGTATAGAGAGTGTGTGTGTTAGAGATAGACTGATGTTGCTAAGCTAGGAGTTGAGAGTTAAATTGGTTTTAGACAAACCACCAGAAGTGGTTGATGTATTCTATACATACGCCACAGTTTCCTTTTTGTGTCGTACTTAAGTACGGTTCACCTTATGATTCATATTTATTGCAAAAAGTTTAAAATTTTGTATAGGGTAGGTATAAGGTAAACATTAACCAAATTCGTGACGTTTCAAAGACTTAATATATTTTTAGTATTATCAACGATTTTATTTTAGATTTCGTATATTTATAACATATTATACTATCTAGGTACATGTTATGTTGAAACCATAAATTATATTTTAATATCAATATTAATATTGTGAAGTATGCCTTAATTTTTTTCATCAATGAAGTATTTTGTGACTGTATTGCATAATTCATTGAATATTTAAATCATTATTCATTTTTTGTTATAAAAAATTAAAAACATTAAATTATGTATACATCTTTAATAAGTAACATATTACGTATGTAAATATATTGTATGGATTAAATTTTCATTATTATTTACTTTAAATTTTACAGGAAGAACCATTTACCATGTTTAAAAAACCCAAGTATGGTGAATCGTTAGCAGGAAATGACAGATTTGAAGGATATTGCAAGGACTTAGCTATATTATTGGCTGATAAAATTGGAGTGAAATGTAAGTTATACTTATATGAAAAATGTATTTATTTTGATAGATTTTCCTACCGCATCCAATTGTGAATCTAAATCATCCCGGTAACCACTCAAACACACACATAACATTTCATCAAAATCGGTCCAATCGTTTAGAAATGCATAAAAGGCATACAGACAAACATTAGTTTATTATTTTTATTATTTTCGGACACCCCATTCATTTATCCAAGACAAATTTTACATTAAATCCTTCCCCGTGACTCGATCGATCTATTAGTGAAAAATGTATGAAAATCCGTTGAGTAAATGTTGAGATATGCATTATATATTGTTAAACGTATTTTTTATTATATAATAATAATTATTTAATTAACGATTAACCAATGATTACAAATAATTATTAATTTAATAGCAACCATTTATAAACAAAAATTTCCATCGAAAATCTCAAAATCCCTGTTTGAGCACATCTACGGGGTTTAATATCTCCTTTTTAAATAAGCATACAACACTCAAGGATAACGTAAATTTCTAATGATGAAAGCATTTTTGAAATCGGTTCAGCCGTTCTTGAGTTATAAATGGTCTAACATTTTTTCGAACTCTCTTATATATATATTATATATAGATTGCTAGAAAATCATGTCAGTATAGACTAATTAATTAAATGAATAACCTTGATTAATATTTTGGTTCCGAAGTTCAATTTTAAACTATTTTCGCATTTTAATTCGTGTTCTACGTTATGTATTTCATTGTGTGTGTGTATATACAGTGTGTTCACTCTAAGAGGTACCACTAAACATTCCAGTTCGATGACCTTGTATTGAAATGGGGTTTTCACTGAATGACATATACCTAGTACTGAAATACACATTTTCAGATAAATTTCAAATTTTTAACTCTTTCGATACTCTCATGCGCGATACAACTTACTTTTTTTTAAATGGCAACATTAACTTTTTTTACATATTCGGTTAGAGTATTTTTTACTAAACAATTTATGTATAAAAGTTTTTTTCTAATTAAAAAATTCGCATATGAAATTTAACGAAGACATTTAATATTTACAAGTAATTTTTTTGACAAAATCTAAACTAAATTCAACTTATTGTTACTTATTAGTTATTAATATCCAATATTGTTAAATACCTGTGTGCACACAGATAAAATAGTAAAAACAACTTTGACAACATTTGACTGTAATATTAAGATAGTATAATTCCTGTTCGTTAAACATTTATTCTTCGTAAATATTAAACTTCATTGTTAAATTTCATATGCCAATTTCGTAATTAGAAAAAAACTTTTTATACATAAATTGTTTAGAAAAAAATACTCTATCAGAATATGTAAAAAAAGTTGATGTTGTCATTTGAAAAAAAAGTAAGTTGTATCTCGCATGCTCGTATCGAAAGAGTTAAAAATTTGAAATTTATCTGAAAATGTGTATTTAAGTACTATCCGTCATTCAGTGAAAACCCCATTTCAATACAAGGTCATCGAACTGAAATATTTAGTGGTGCCTCTTAGCTTGAACAGTGTGTATATGTATAAAGCATTCTTAATTAATTTCACAATAATATATTTTACGATTATTTTCGTTTATTATAAGTAAGTGTTATGATAGTAATTGAGACTATATTCGCACACTGGACATTCTATTATCTAGATTGGATTTTGGATAAGTAATAAAACAGAAACTCGCTGTTATAACAATTGAAATTAAGATAATGAAATGGTTATTGACTATTGTCTATTGTGCTTCATCATAAATGCTTCCTAACTATTTAGATTTTTTTAGATCGTATCTCACATGTATGGTTTTTTAATAGAAATCTTAACAAGGTTATAAACAAATTTAAACATAGTTTGAAAAAAAAAATGTTCATTTTCGTTTCGACGGAGTATTGAACCATAATTTATCTTTGTAAAATAATTATTCAAGTACAATACGCAGCTTATTACAACCTAGATTAATTTGATTTAAAATTAATTTTTGACAAAGTTATACATTTCAAATATTTAATGTTATTAAACGCAATTTTTCAGTCTGAAGATTGTTTTATGTTGTATGTGATTAGTATATGGAATAAAATATAATATTAAAGTTAATAATCAAGTAGTTCGTTTTTAAATAGCAACATTTACAACCTTGAAGTTTTCTTTTATCAGGTTTTTTATAAAGTTAATACATGAAATAAAATATATATTATAAACACGAACAAATACAATTTTAAATAATTAATCAACTAAAACTTGCATAATACGAGTATTATATTTTACTGTGTGATCAATTATTCATTAAAAAAATAACCTTATGGTTTACAATTTTAGATTCTGAGTGGAACGATGAATGTATTGATAATACAATGATGTGTGTTTTTTTTTATTTTATTTGAGCCGATAAGTAGTCGAAATAATGCTTCGATTTTCAACTTCAGTATCTTGTTCGATTGGAAAGTGAATATCGTTGGTGCATTGAGGAGGTCAAAATTTAAATTTCGAAGTAATTTTCAAAAGCGCCAAGAAAAACAAAAGAAAAATTAAGGAAAAACGGGAATTTTTACTCAAAATCGATTTTTCACAAAATCCAATTTGGTTTTTGGTGTGACTTTAAAACAAATGACCTTGAAATTTTCACTGGTTGTTTATATTTGTATTTTCTATACACGATAACATTTTCAAAATATTTTGATTTATTTTGAACTGAAAAATTAGAATAACTATTTACACTATTATATATCTATGATAGTATCAGGGTTTATTGTTGATGTATAACACATTATAAGTACCTAATGGATATTGTGATATGATTAATTTGTAATTTATTATAGGTCAATTTTTTTTAACACCATAGATAAGTATATAATATGTCTTACCTATACCTAGACTGACATACCGTCTCCGCTCAGAATCGTTTTTCTTATACAATGATATTATATCATTGAATTAAAATTTAATACCTTCCGTTATACAGTGACCCACTTGTAACCTACTGTACAGCAGAGCACCTTTTTTAGCTATTGCATAGGTTTTATCGCGGGCCTGGCATGGTGACAAAGTGTGACCGTAAGACGTTATTATTATTATTATTATTATTATCTGCCGTCGTCGGCTATTGTTTGTAGGTATATTTGAAAGTAGCAGGTATAAATGTACCCATAATATACGATATATTATAATAAATTAAATATTAATGATAAAATTAGCCATAAATCGGAGTTATTGACTTGTTTACGAGTTAATCTATCTGACTCGAATTTTTGTTGACAATCTGTAATTCTCGCCGTTCTGTGCTATTTTTTTTTAAGCACATGCAGTGTATACATTTAATATATACCTATGTATAATGTTCCGAGTTCTCTGACTGAATGTCTGAATGTATACAACAACACGTATCTCAGTTTTTATGATTTTACAGTAGAGTCATAAATACGTTGTGTTATTAGTTATTACTTATTACTTATTACCACAGATATAATATAGTATATACTACTATACTATAGTATAGATGCCTGACTCTATATTCTGTTGTGTATGGGTTTTTGAAGCCAAGTAGGTTGGACAATGTTTACAATCTGTTATCAATGTTATAGTATATAATAGATAGAAGATTGATAACATCGATTTGTAAACATTGCCCAACTTATATTATGACGGTTAGCTTCAAGTATGGTCTCCGAGTCGGGCATCTAGTATTATAGCATATTATAATATATTATACTATATCTGTGGTTATTACACAGTGCCGCGTTTTACATGCTGCGTAATAATTTTATTTTGTTATTTACAGTTTAACCAGTTGTCTAAGCCAAAAAGTCTCAAATAAAATATTTCTGTACGGTGTTTATCTACCATTAACAAAAAACTCATATTGTCATTTTCTTTTTGGTCGTCGGGCTCAAAAAGTGTAACTTGAATTAATATCATACAAAAATAAATAGTTATAATTACATGATACATAGCTACAAAATTGCTATACAATAGCTTTACCGCGGCAATCCCCGAGTGCCTCAGACTTATTTTTTATTATTATTGTTATAATTATCAATGCTGCAACCCAAATAAAGTTGTTAGCTTTACTATTTACAAATAAATATATACAATATACATTTAACAATTATACTCGAATTTTTTTTTTCCAATTTTGAACCGAAGACACCGCGGGAATTACTTTCGCATTACTTCCGCGGCGCCGCCATCGTTTATTAAATTTAAATAAATGTTACATTTTATCAATTTAATGTTTTGACACCTTTGGTTTTTGTCCCTTAATGGGCGCACATTTAAAATAATTATACATTTTAAGGATAAATAACATTGTTGGCTTAGGGCCCGCTGATTGCTTTTCTTCACTTCCCGACCAGGAAAGTCATGTTCCTGTGTTCTTGCGGCCCGGCTTCGAGACCCGTACTGCGCATCCTTCTCCTTCTGGTGTTCTGGAGGGTGCATCTCGCCATTGTTGGTTGTCCAGTTTTCCTTCTATCTCCGTGCTTGAGTTCTGTCGTCGTTCCGGGATCCGGTCGGGTCGTTGAGTCACGTGGGTGTCTGCGTTTGCACCCCTACTTCCTCAGTCACCCTGACGATGGCAAGTCGTGCTGTGGGTGTATTACTCCTAGGCCCTCAACCTACTGTTGGGCAGTTTCGGCTGAGTTTTCGGGGTGCTGAGAGTTACCGTTGTTCTGCTGCTTCCCGCTCGTTTCCTGGAATCCGTCTTCGACTGTTGTTGATGTGGGATGGGGGCGATGTTGGCCCTCTCTGGTCGTGGACCGCCGGTGTTGGGTTTGTTCAGTTTTCCTTCTGGTTCCTCCATCTGTTCCTTCGTGCTGCTCGATGCGTCGGGTGCCCGGTCAACGGGGACTTGAAGCGGCCGACCCGAACACCCTTCCCGATCAATCGAGATCATCAGGACAGTGCTCAACCGAAACACTAAAGTAACCTAACCTTAACTACAAGCACTAATGCGAATTCCATGTGTGGTACATAAAGTAACGTGGAGAGCGTTATATAAATCAATGTGTTTTTATTGCAAACGTCGAAAACTCAAAACCACGTCATACAGCGATATGTAATATACGCGTCAAAATCACCTTAATATGTTAGGGGGGGGGGGGCACAATAGGATGTCCATTCAAAATAACAACAATATCAGTAGCTGTACTGATATTAACCAACTAAGTATTAAAGTACTGATAAGTAATATAATACACACGTTTTCATAATAAATTGAATTTAAAATGTTTGAGTATTTAGGGAATAGGGACAAAAATAGACGGGTTTTTCTCAACGTTGAATGTAAGTAGGAAGATCTAGAAAAACTCATTCGATGCCATTTCGTTGTCACCATGGCGCAGTGGAGTGTAGTTCACACTGTGTTTGCGTACGACGCGTTTGTGAAAAACAATGAATCGGTAGTTAAGATTCAGTGTGCATTCAGACGGTAAATAAAGTATTTTCGGGAGTTGTTACAGTACGTTTGGGACCATTTGGTTTTTTTTATTAACTGTTTCCGTTCAAAAACTATATACCCACCTCATAATTGTTTTCCCATTGAGAGCAGCACCACGTCTGAAGCTAAAGTGAAGTCTGAATGCTCGCTTCACCTTTTCTACAGATTCATTATTTTTCACAAACGCGTCGTACGCAAACACACAGTGAACTAAAACTCCACTGCGCCATAGTGACAACGAAATGGCATTATCTGATGGATCGAATGAGCTTATCTAGACCTTCCTACTCACATTCAACGTTGAGAAAAACCCGTCTATGTTTGTCTCTATTCCCGTGGTCCACCCGGTATTATATTTTTGACTATAGGTATATTACATACTCTTATTTTATGTAATTTGATACAGTATATAATATACGGTGTTATTTGATCCTACCTAGTGCCAAAATATCTGGAAAAAAATATAAAATTCATAATACAATAATATGAGATACTTCTTATAATTCCGAAAATAACCATCGATAAAAATATTAATATAATATAAAAAAAATCTTTAAAAATTATGCTCACGGTTTAATACTTTTCCTTTTGTATTAGTTTGTTACGTCTATTAACGATAATTTAATTTTTTGTTTTTTGGATAGATACCTACATCCCCGACTTGTTAATTTTGGTTTTAGTCAAGCTTTGGTTCAACTTTTAAAAGTATATAAATTTTGATACTGTTGTATGGTATGTTCTATGTAGTGTGTACTATTTGACGAATTAAACTCACGATTCAAAGCTTCAATGTTATTAGTTCGAGGTAGTTCCATGATCTCATGTATAAATGGAAAAATTGGATCTCTTCAAAATGTACGACCGATCCATGTGTTTCAAAATAACTTACATTAGCTTGAAGAAGAGTTTCATTATCATTTGTCAGTAAAGGCATTGTGTAACTATATGGACAAGTATAGGTAAAATTATAAAAGTTAGAATAAAGTTTGGCTGACTCCAAATTTTAGAAGTAGAATCATATAGTCTTAACTTGACCATAAAATTAGGGAGGAGGGCTTCAGCTTTACCATTTTTTGGAGAAGTAAATTATTAATAAAATGTACCGGGGCTTAAGAAATTCTGAGGGGACTGAAGCACCCTAGTTACCTCTATCAGTAGAATGAAGGTGAACATAATACACGAAAAAAAAAAAACAAACAATATACAGGGATCGAAAAAAGACCGAACAATGTACATTGTACGTTATGAACCAATACACAAAATAAAACGTGTTAAACTATTTAAAGAGCGTCTCTCATAATTTTAATTGAGTTTTTTTATATTATATCAATTTTTTTATTGATTTATTTTTAGGGAAATGACGTGTCACCGATACGCGATTACTTGGTTGCTATGAAGATATACAATATTATTTTATATGTAGCAAAACTTGATTTATTTTTAGTATGGCAGCTTATAATATTATTGTCGTTTTATTTACATAAAATGTATGAATTTTATTCTTAATTCCAAACATTTTGTGTTAAATAAACATTGTATTTTATTGAGTTTTTGGTGCATTATTGTAAACTAAGTTTATGATAAAGTTGATATACGTACACCTTTTTTATTTTATCGGTTGCTTTAGATCAGTTATTATAAACTAAATATTTCATTCTATTTTTTTAAATGATTCTACAATAGCTTTACTTTTAAATTTAAATTATAATTAAGACACTTTTGTGTTTTCTTTGTATTCAATTTATCCACCACATAATTTGATAATAGTTTTCAAAAATTACAGATTTTCTCAAACCATCAGTTAAACCACTACTCAGATGTTATACAGTTTCATCATCACCATATAACTTTTCATTTCTTTTTATTACGAAAAATAATTTTTCCATAATAAATTTCATTGAAATATATTCCAGTATAAAATAATAAAAGTTAACTAATTTTTAAACTAAAAAACATCTTTTTTTTTTGAACTTAAGCCCTGTAACTATCGTCATTAGTGGTTTTTTTTGTTTGTAGCGGGAGGAACGATTGGAACGGTTGGTTGAAACTTGTTTGTATCATGTATGTGTGGCAAGGATTTGTAGCTAAAAATCCCTGGTGGTAACCCATCCGGGAGCTAGCAAAACCGGCCAATACGCAGAACATTTCCGCAGTTGAGTGTACGGACCTAGTGAAGCTACAAAATAACATTTTGTATTTTAATAAATTAGTAATTCATGAATAACTTTATTTTTCCATGACACATTTTAACACTTTTTTAACTATTTATTTTTGAATAAAATATTCTAATTAGTTAATTTTATAGTTTAAGTTTTATCTAAAAATTATAAATATAATTATTATGAGATATGTTCTCACATTGTTCATAATTTTATAGTTATGGAACACAAAATTATAGCTATTGGAGTCTACAATATTATAATAAAAATACTAAAATAGGTCATGCATATTTTAGGAAAAAGTAAAGAATTTTCGATGACTAATATAAATATTTTAAAAATTATATAATACAGCTGTCATATTTCACTCAGATTTTTGTATTTAAATATAATATCTTACGTATAAATGGAAAAACTTTTAAGAATCTCGTGATATATCCGTGTAAACATAATAATATTATTATTTGAAGATAGTAGAACACATTTCAAGAAAAGTAGTTATCCTTATTGTTAAGTAGATAATGATTTAAAGTTTTGGTGTGATAAATTTGTCCTTTGGGACATCTCGAAAAACAAAATATAAGGAAGTAAATTTTTTACATCTAAAATTATATATTTTTTGTTTATAGACATTTTGTATAATATTTTGTAGGAAATAAAACATTTTCTAATAACCTAATATACAGCAGAGCCCCTCTTTATACGTATATTTGCAGTATATTTATTTTATTTTTCAATGACTGATTTCATTTTCACAAGAGATATATAGAAGGCGGTTCTAAATTCTAACACAATGCAAAAGTCAAAAATAATAAATTTATAAAATTGATATTTTATAATACCTACATGAAAACAGTAGTAAAGAACTAGAACATTACAATAATTTTCTGCGCTTTTTCATTAGTGCAAATGTACTTATTATGTTATCAAAATCAATGGTTTGAGCTATGTTGCTTTTCATGCTCAATATGGGTAAATTTGATAGCCAGTATTCAGTCATAGTTGAGCGAAGGCATGTTTTGAGAAGTTTTGGAAGGCTAAAACTTTTTTCTGCAGTTGCACTAATGACTGGAAGTGTATAAAAAATTGTATACAAAGTATATAAATTTGGATACGAAGAAACCATGTCTCGTGATATCATGAACTTCAATAGTTCATTTAATTTTAAAGGTCCAATTCCTCCAGTTTCAATAGTTTTTTCATACACTTATTGGTAAACTAGATATAATGAACGGTATTCCACTTCTATATCAACTTCATAAAATATATCTAACATATTTTTATACTTGTGTTTTTCGAATTTAGGTACATTATAAATTGATAAGTTTAAGCACGATTTCGTACGCTTTATTTTACTTTATTACTCAGTCTTCATGACTTTATATATACACCTACATCATAATAGCAGATTTTCGATATTTTGATAGGGGGGGGGGCACATATAAATTTTATAATTTTAATTTTAATTAAGAATACATATACATACTATCATTTTTAAACTATAATGATTATAATATATAATAAATAGTTAGGTAGGTAGTATTATTCTTATTAACTGCATTTTTCATTTATATGATATTCGTAGTTACATAACAAATTGTCGATAGAAAATTGACAGGGGGGCACGTGCACCTCCTCTAAATCCACCACTGTACATAATTTTTTCAAATAAAAAAATGTTTATATAGTTTACCATTTCAAGGGGCCACATTTAACAGGGGAAAAAACTGTGGTTCAGCTGACCTCCCGTAAACCGATTTACTGGTGTTTCCTTTCGGCCGTTAGGAGGAGACTCCAGATGATCGACAGGGTGCTGTGATACTAGTCTTGGAGAACCTTTGGTGTGCTTACAAATCACGTCAGTATATAATTAATATAGGTGAGCTGAGACCATAAGCCCGTGTGCAACGAAATAATTTAGGTCCATAAAACATATTTACGATGAATTGGACGGTATGTAATCGCCGTGACGTAATATGTAGAAGAGTAGAAAAAAAAATGATTCAAATGATTTAAATGAAAACCGATTTAAAATAATGAATACGTTTTTTGTATACTTATTAAAAAACCGAGAAATTTCATGTTACCTCGTCGGTAAGTAGGTAATTACAAGTCACTATATTATTAATGTGTTAATTTTCAAATCAATTCATACATAAACGATTCTTAGGTGAGACGAGTGTTAGCCGTGTTGCTATTCATATGTTATGATTTATTTAGATAGTTATTACTTATAAGTAATTTCTTTTTCTTTTACCAATCAGGTAGAACTATTTTTTGACAAAAACACCACATATATCTATATTTTAAAATGTAAAACGAGTTTTTAGTAACAGCTAGTCCTAGAAACTTCCTACTGCACCGATTTCAATAATTGTTATATCAATAGATTCTTGAGGCTCAGACGGTGTTTTAAGCTTCTTCTTTTTTAAGATTTCAAAATACTCATAACTCGCGTTAAAATTAAAATATATTAAAAATCCCATGAGGTTGCCTAGGTAATAATCTTACCTTTAGATTTTATAAAAGGTCAATTTAAATGTACCAACTCTATATGACTCAAACTTTGTTCAATTCGTTATTTAATATTCAGTGTATGGTGTTCAAAATACATCTTAACTTTTCTATTGCCTGAAATAAAATTTCTGTTTCTTAGCGGTATATTATCAGGTAGGTAATCTACCTGTGGTAGATCGCGGGCCTAGTGCTGTTTGTACGTAAGTGTATGATTTAACTCTAAAGTATCAAAGTAATGCCAAGGTTATATTGATATAATACGGATAATTAATATAATCAATTAATACATAATTATAATCTAACTTAACCGTACTAAAATCTACTAAAACCTACTAAAATGTTCAACTCTTTTTTGGTGTAACTCAATGCAGTAAGTGCAACTCAGCCACCCTGGTAGGAAATGTGCAATTTTTTTGAACATTCGATTTAATGCATGCTTGTACCTGATCTGCCCGATTAACCAATAGCAACCAATAATAAATAAAATACTATTTCTATTAATTATTTCTCCCTTAACTAATAGCAACCATTTATAAATAAATATTTCCATTGTAAATCTTAAAATCCCTGTTTGAGCACTTCTAATAATTGGTCTTAGCGTGATGTTATACAGCCTCCCTCGATGAATGGACTATCCAACACAAAAAGAATTTTTCAATTCGAATCAGTAGTTCCTGAGATTAGCGCGTTCAAACACACAAACTCTACAGCTTTATATTATATTAGTATGTAGATATGTATTTAAAAAAATATATATGTAGTGAGGTTGCTAAAAAATTGAAATTCAAAAATGGGGGTCGCCACAGTAAAAAAGGTTGAGAAACACTGTACTCTAGCCGACCAACCATGAGACATATAAAATTCTTTTTAAATAAATGAGATTAATTTTTAATTTATTTTTTTAGTTCGAATGTACAACAAATAGAAATTTCCTTATGCCTGTTGCCTATGTACCAAAAAATCTGGAACCGATTTTGACGAATGTTTCAGGGATTGTTCTTAGAGTTATCAGAAAAGTTTAAAAAGTAGTTTGAATCACGTTTTAAAATATATTAACTGCCATAATTCCAATACACTACAGGTGGATGGCCCATCTTGGCAGAATTAATTCATAAAACGAAGTAAGTATACTGATTCCAGTTTACTATATAGCGATTCCAGGTATAGCGCCGTATTTAAGGTTTGTTCATTTTTTCTTGTGGAAAGTTGGGTTACACAGCTAGTATTATTACAACTTATTATAATATTACATCTTAATATATTATTGAAATTACTTTATAAGCTTCTAAATTCTAGCTATATAATTTGACTTCACCAGGGAAAAATGTACAAACATAAAATACCTTTCTCTGGTTTAGTGTACCTCAGTTGACGGAAAATCGGCATCGGTGTACCTAGCTTTGTGAACTAATTTTACCAAGGGGTCCTCCTGTGGTATATTTTTGAACGTGGTTAGTTGTTCAAACTACTTTTTAAACATTCCTGTTAACTTTAAGAACAATCTCTGAAACGTTTATCAAAAATACTATAAGCTACAAACTTAAGACATTAAGGTACCTTTTGTTGTAAATTTGAATATCGAAGAATAAATTAAATATTATTTTATTTTAATTAAAAAAAAATCAATTTTATTAATAACTGGGTTTGCGTAAATATTCCCATTTTTTCTTAATTTTTTTTTTAGTTTAACTGATTATTTTAATATAAACCGGGAGTTTTCTGATTTTTACAACTCAAAAGTACCTACCAACTAGAACTAATGTTCTATCAAAATCCACCTTCCATCTCTCTCCACTGACGAAAAATATGAATTTTTTTTTATTATATTATCACAAACCATTATCAAACAAATACATTAATCGCTCCACTCAGAATCTAAATAAATAAATAAATTATACTTCAAAATTACGATCGTATATTATAACGAAATGCAATTTAAAGATAAATATTGGTATTGTATAATCATGGATGACGTAAATGATTATTTTTATTTTTTATATCGAGGTGTTAATTATCTTTATACTTGATTTCTGGTTATTTATGTCCATAAATTAATGTTTGTCTATATTTAAGCAACAATGGTTATTGGTTATCAAAAGTTAAATTATTTGCTTAGAGTACAGAAATATAACATTGACATAAAATAATATTGGAAACATGTTTCCAATATTAACAACATTTTATATTAAATTTTAGTATTTTATGAGTATTTTTTTTTTATCAAAAATTGTTTGATATAGGTTATTCTGAGGCTATATTGATAAAACATAATTAAGTTGTTATAATAGATATTTCATGATAAGCGTTGTGTAAAATATGCGTAGGTACTAACAAGTTAAATTAACTCAGTTAACTTAATATTTTAGTATACATTTTTAATAGGTATATGCGTATTACTTCCTATTAATATATTATTAATGATTTAAAATGTCGTTACATATAAAAATATTTATTAGTTTTGTCATCTTATACTTATATTTTAAAATAAAATTTTAAATATTCTCAAATACAAATTAATGTATGAACACTAAATCTATAATATGTCTAAACATTTTTTTTTTTTTTTTTTAAAAGAAAAAAATGTACAGTTGGGATTGATTTGATATCACAAAATAAAGCTACATTTTTGACACGCTGTAAAATGTTTTTTGTTTGACATTTTGACATTATATAATATGTATTAAGTGGGTATTATTTTACTTAACTTAAAAGTGGCCGTACGTTTATAATTTAGGCATATCGCCCAACGCTTATAAACATTAATTTAAAAACTCATTCTTTGTAAATGTCTGGAATTCTGTTGGTTCAATGGCTCTTAAAATTCTTAAACAGAAATATGAGTTTTCGTTATTGTTCACGTGAAATACATTTAAAATTAAAAATATCAAAAAATTATACTTCATACTAAACTTTATTGTGCTGTGTACTATGTAGCACTGCAGTTCACGTATACAATATTGATATTTTACTTATTTAAGTGTACAATTATGTATTATAATAGCGTTAATATTTAATATACAATTTATATGATACAAAAACAGTATTAAAATGATACAATATGTTATAACTGATATTAAATTCGGTGCAGTTGTTGCTATAAATAAAATGTATTTAATATTTATTTATATTTATAGCCATTGGCTATATAGTATTCTAAGCATCATATTTTGACTGCGTTTATAGTTAAAAATTGAAAACAAAAACACAAATAATTTCATAGATTTAATATGGACTTAAAAAATACTCTGTTATTCGTCTTTCATGTTATCTATTTGTCCACAAGTTCTTTTAGTCTATTTCTTAGTCTGAATTCAAAACACCAGTATTCAGTGCAAGCGATCAACACAATACTAGATACGTACACAGCTATATTTTCAATGGGGGTCGGGGATATTAAAAATTGTATACACATAATATATATATTATTTACATTATAAATCAAAATATTATGTTGTTTATAAAATTTATATTTTTATCATTATACAATAACTAATTTCCTAGGGTTTAGGGTTTTGGTTTAACGTATCAGGAATTTTAACATCAAATTATATACCTAGCAATATAAGTTTCCAAATCCGATAGCTTGATAATTAAAAAGTATAGATATAGTGATTACTACCGAACTGCTTGCAGTGTGTCATTTTAATAATAAGTAATAATTTGGACGGGTCGGAAAATGTGTATATTTTATGTTGGTCAACCCTATAGCGTGTGCTTAATGTATATAATATATATATATATATATATATATATATATTATATATAGGGTGTAACGAATGTACAATAGTTCTTTCGTTGACCTCCATTTTAGTCTAGCAATGTTTTCTGTCTCAAATTTACAAATTAAAATACCTGGGTCCAATACACATTTTTTAGATTCTTAGTGAAACGACAAATGTATTGATTTTACAATGATTTGTGTTTTTTTTTTTTTTAAACCTTTTCCGTTTCCAATTTTTTTAGTTTTTTATTCTATAAATATCAATACAATATTGTTTGTTGGTAACAAAAGCTTGAAAATTAAATTGAATGCTCCTACTATATTGTTACAATAGTAGTTCAAAAAGATTAAAAATCCTTAGTCACAGTTTTTTTTAAATGCATTTAAAGTTCAAATCTTGACAAAATACCGAAAAATCACGAAAATTAGCATATTATTTTGAGTTGAAAATTCATAAAAATTTTCTTTTTAAACCTAAGATTTGAAAATGTAATACAAGCTTACTCATAAGTTTATCTACCTTTATCAAAAAAAAATTACTACAAGCAAATCAAATTAAATTTTTATGATCCTTTTAAGTTATTTTTATATTATCTTTTTGTTATTTTATTGTTATTCAAAAACGAATGACTGTAGATACATGACAATTTTACTAAATGTTTATATTTTCATTTTCTATACACCAAAAAGATTTGAAAATATTTCGACTCTTTTTGAGCTGTTTACGGACATTGTCAGTTTTTAATTTCCTTACTTTTTTTACTATAAATATCAATAAAATTTTATTTGTTAGTTAAAAAAGCGTGAACATTTAATGCAAGGCTCCTGATATATTGTAACAATAGCAGTTAAAAAATATTGAAAATACATAGGCACAATTTTTTTTTTTTATAAGCATTTAAAGGTCAAATTTTGAGAACACTTATCATATTTAAAATTTAATAATTATTTTGTAGTTAAAAGTTTATAAAATGTTCAACTTTTATAGCTAAGGATTGAAAATTTAAAACAAGTTTCCACGTAAATAGGTAAATATATAAATTTATTTATTCACAATAATATCTTCAATTACTATACTTGGTAATATCTAGGCTGAATGACCTTTTTCGCTCAGAATCGTTTTTCTTATACAATGATATTATATCATCAAATTCAAATTTAACACCATCCATTACACATTTTAGTGACCCACTTATAACCTACTGTACAGCAGGACGACTTTTTTTATCGAAACCCAATGGTTCTTGTATCCGTGATTGAAAATTTGATATCGTCGGCCTAATTCGCAAAAGTCGTATCTCCATTTTTTGTCATTTTGGGATTATTTACTCATAAAATAAAGAAAAAAAACTGCGTCTGTTGATACAATCAAATTTCCGATTTCATAATATTATCCTCCATGAAATTGATAATTAGAAATCGTCGTATCTCCAATTAATAATATGGCCGTAAAACGTTTTTTTTCTTCTCCTGAACAATTTGTAATTTTGGACATACGACCTTTGCGAATTAGGCCGACGATATAATTAATTAGGTAGTGGATTTCGAATTTCAGTGTGGATAACAATACAACAGTACTGTACACCTCTAACTTAATATCTAATAGAGTTTAAAATGTGTAAGTATCACCTAAACTTCGATTCAATTAATTATTGGCTAATTTAATAGATACATATGACATATCCCATATTTACTAATTGTAAATTGGTGAAAATGGTGAGGACATCGGCTTCAGATAGTAGGAAAGGAAGTCGGAGTTTAAGCGGAATAAGTTCCTACATGCGAATACTAAAAACCCGCGGACTAGAGAGGTGTGTGGTAAGGGTTTTGTGTGCCAATAGTCAGGCTAGGCAATCCTCAGAGTTTAGGGGTCATCACAGATGATTACCCTTTAGACCATATGACTATAATATAGTACATATTATATACATGACCATATCCGGACCTGAATACGAGCGTCACTAATGCTATCCATTAACAACAAACGAGAGCTTACCAAAATGGGCGTGTAGTTCCCTTTTCTTCCTTGTTAGTAAAGATGAGGTATAGCTATATAGTTATAAACTATAAAACCCCCATGTTAGCGGAATTTTTATCAGAAGTGTTAATAGAGTTTTCATAAATGATATAATAACACATAATTGAATTGAATATAAAGACTATATTAAAATGTTAGCTAGAATTAAAACGTTGCAAAATATTATAAGTTACCTTATTTACAGATTTCCATTGCTTAAGAATTTATATCAAACAAAAAAATAAAATATTCTTTAGCCAAAAAATAAAATCAGACCACATGGTGTTTAAAATATTAATTCTCACAGTATTGATAAATGTATATTAATACTTGATTTGAAATTTAATTGTGGTATATTTTTGATACAGTATTATAATGCAAAAAAACTGTTTAGCTCTTCATTTATTTTTATTTTAAAACCCTACATAGTAATTTAGATTAAATAGCATAATACTATAGATTAATTAGAAAACAAAATTGTTTTTATAAGTTTTTATAAATTATCCAAAAACGTAGGGCACTTTATAGAATTCTAATATTATAAAATCTCATAATAATATTACACTTGTTCAAACAATATTTTTTTTATAATATCCAACCTTGTACTAATTTTTTAAGGGTTTTGAACAAGCAAACATTTTTTTATTTACATTTATAGAAAAAAACTTAAATGTCAAATGTCTATAAATAGCTCAAAAAGTTTTAAAAACTGTAACATATATAGAAAATGCTATTATAAATATTTATTTAAAATTTCAAGTATCTATGATTATAATTTATAACTTTCTTGTTTATCACACATATTTTCATTGTTGTTCATTCATTTAAAATAAGTCTAATTTAGCCTTACTGGTGTGGTATTAGTATCTAGTTAAAATAATTGTACAGTACGTTTCTACAGCACATCCAAGACACATTCAGGAAACAAAAGACGATGATATGCTTCGTGATCAGTAGGTATGCAAATTGTTGCCGATAGTCGTTTATTACATGTCATGTCGACTTAAAAGTTTGTCACAAAGGCCTACAATTCGTCCTCGCAATTACTCGCTCTATATAGTTATTACTTATTATCATTGACGATAGGTAAATTAATATCGAAAACTCTGTTTGAGTTTTGAATTCTAGGTATCTGCTAATACCACTTTGAATAACTATCCAGTTAGAAAATAATTCTCAATAAGTAAATAATAAACCAAACGATGTTTATAAAGTTAATTGTTCAATTATGTTCCAGTTGTTTTAACTTTATTCGTATTGGTTGTTAATAATTAATATATTTAGTACCTATATAAATATACCATCATTTAGCTAATATTGCACACTAAACATGATTTTAATTTGTCTTAAGTATAAATATGTATAGGTAGGCACTATATTATATATTTAGTGAATAACATCATAATAGAGTTATGAAGTATGGTTACAACTTTAGTAATTAATGCATTTGTATTAAACTTATTTTTTCAGATGAGCTGCGTACTGTCAAAGATCGAAAATATGGAATGGAGAATCATGAAGTTAAAGGTGGTTGGGACGGGATGGTCGGTGAAATAATCAGAAAGGTATGAACTATTGAATTAATAAAGAGTCTACTTAAATGTTTTATAACTATAATTATCAAAATTATTACTTAAATATTACATTTTTTACTGTTTCCCAATTTACAAAACTATCAAGTAAAAATCATTATATATTAATATAGTTGACCTGTTTAAATGTCTAATTAAAATTATTATTATACTATTAATTTAAATGTCTCTTGCATGTGTATAATAAACTATATAATAACATAACATAAAACTAAATCAGAGTATCTATTATATTTGTTTTTAAACAAAATTCAATGATACTAGGAATCAATTTTTGAATTAACACTGTTACTCATACGAATGGTACTGAATAAACCGTTCAACTCGTATCAATGTTGGTTTTATTAAAATATTATAATATTCTTTATCAAAGATGGTTAATACGCCGACGTTATAAAATCAATTTTGGTCTTTATAAGTTTTTTTTCTTGTATAATATGTATTGTTATAATTAATTATTTATTTTTTATAAACATCACAATTATTTTTTATAATTATTAAAAAGCCAACTAAAAGTCACTGTTGTATAACGAAAGTATAACATTTTATAGCCCTGATTTTTGTCTTTTTCATGCTCTGATTGTGCTATTATTTAATTTTTTGAATACCATCAGTTTTTATTTACTGCAATTGTTCAATTTACACTAACTGAAAAAAATTAAAAACATCTACATCTGTTACATACAATATATGTGGCAAATGTTCTGCTAAGGTTTATTTCACCGTCAATTATGAGAGTATAGTATACTTATTATAGGTCTGTAGCCCGGTTTCTTATTTACCTTCACAAAATGTTTTTAATCATTGATGTAAACATTTTTTAATGTAGTCAATGAATATTCTATAGTTTTATTAAATTTCATTGAATTTTTAGATTCTGAGCGGAACAAGGGAGCTATTGGTTTTACAATGGTATTTATTTATTTATTCTTTATATCCTGTATACAAAATTTCTATCAGTAGAAGAGTTTTGATTCCAACATAAAGTACCTTATCTTTTGGGAAATTGGATCAAAATTGTACTTAAAAGATGTCATTTTTCGATTTTATCAATAGTTATTTGATGCCACGGGAAAAACCACCGAAAAATTACGAAAAAACCGTTAAAAATGGGATTTTAATTTATAAGTGTTTGTATATCACCATAGAAACGAATAAAAAATAATAATATTATAATATTAATTCAACTTACATGATATAATAACTAATAACAATATAAAATAATATCCAGACTGACAAACCGTTTCCGCTCAGAATCGTTTTTCTTATACAATGATATTATATCATTGAATTCAAATAATATAATACATTATACAATGACCTACTTGTAAGTTGTAACCTACTGTACATGAGAGCGACATCCACTTATTCTCTTTTTTTTTATTATTTATTTAATAAGCCACTTATTACATTTGTGGCTATTGTATTACCTAAGAATTGTGGTGTTACTTAGTTAGGTATTTTTGTAATATTATAGCAGCAATGTATTACATATTTGTATGCGATACATTGAATTAAGCTAGGTAATTGAATAAATAACACTATAAACATTACCTAATAATTTTGTTCAAGAGATCGTTGATTATATTTTTTTCTGGTCTAAATAAAAGTAAGTAATAACATCGTTTTTTATACATATAATAGTAATCCTCGATTAATTATGATCCAATTATTTCTAACTATATGAATTAGTTTATACTTTATTTAGGTTTTAATTTTTATAAAAACTAATGAAGACTTTAGATTGCGTTTTAAAACATTAATAATAATGGATATAATTGCACATGGCAATATCATTAAGTTTTGTTTTAAAATAATAGATACTTTTTATCTTTATTTTTTAATTAGATTTTAAAATATACAACCAATGGGTAACCTAACCAAGTATTTGCATGCAAAAACTTTTCCTTTTACTACGTAATTTTGTTGGCAATATTTCAATTAAGAGAGGCACCTATTTTAAGTACGAATATATAATATAGACAATTTAACTAATTTGTTTTGATCGAAAAGTTAATATAGGAGTTTTCCAGTTTTTCAGAATATTTTACAGGTCTATGGAAAATTAAGTTAATGAAATATTCGTTTTTTACAAAATAATTATTGGTTATATTATAGAAGGTATATGGAAATTATTTTTAAATTAATAATCATACTGGCTAAAATTCTTAACCATATTATTTATTATAGTTTTAAACACGATGCGTATTTGCCTTCAGTGAATCGTTTATTATTTTGAAAACTTAATACTGTATAGGAGTTCAACGTTTATTATAAACTGTAGTAATTCTTAGTACAATTATTAGACTAATGTCTAAAATTATTGGACTCAGAATAAAAAAAAAACAAATTGTTCTTCGTATTTCATAAAAAATCTTTACAAATAAAATAGAATAAATCCCAAGATACGATTATTTTATGCAGGAAATTCCTCCAAATGATATTTAAGTACCTATATAATTCAAATTTAATGAAAAACTGATTTACCGATTCTACATTTTTCTACAAAAAATATGATTGGAATATTTTCACATTTATATGTAATAAGATTTTTATAATACCAGTTAATGTATGTTTTTCAATATATCATATTAAATCATAAATTATACATTTTTATATGTTTTGACAAAATGAAATTTAAATAATTTTACTACTATTGTCGTCAATTTTATTATCGTTTGATTCAAAAGTAACAAAACAAAATAATTGTATAAGCCTTATAATATCTTGTATGGTTATGGTTGTTAGAAGCAAGCTCGGGATTCTATTTTTTTTTATATAATATTCAATAAGTCATTCTTAATTCTTTGATTGCACTATTTATATCTTTATATCTTAGTGTGAAAAATACGTACATGATTCGTTTAGCTAATTGTGATAAATACTATTAATTGAGTGTAATGAAGTAGTGACTGAGTGATTAGTATATAATTATAAATTAATACTATACATAAACACTTGTTTATAAATAAGTAGTTAATATTTATTCTGTAATTTAGACTTCCTCTTTAGTATAGAGAAGTTTAGTATCACTAGGCGTTGATAATATTGTTGAAGTTAAGACGATTTTATTTTTATAATTTTTGTAATTGGTGAAATTTATATACATTTAATCCCCCCCCCCTACAACCATGGCCAAATTGCGCCACTGTGACGGTCAGCTTCCAAGGGATTGGTAGATGAAAACGGGGGAGCACGCTTATACTACTGCTGCACAAAACAATTACACTTTTTGAGAGATTTATTGATATTTTCCATCTTTTGCACCTCGACGATAAATTAATACTTATTGATTCTATAAACTTATTGTTATCACTCATATGTAAATTATTGAATCGTCAGCAAAATGGGCTATTATACAGTATATTATGATAGTTATTTAGAATGTTAGCAGCTTGAATTTGTAATATAATGCAGATAATGTAGAGCAGTTTTTTTTTTTAATGAAATATACGAGTATACGACTAATAGCCTATATTACTAGTCTAAGAAAATATTTTTAAAAATTTAAAATTTAAAATTTTGTTGAGTCATTTAAATCACAGAATATGGAGAAAAAAACTATTTTGAAATTTGTTGAATTTTGAATGAATGAAAGCAACTTATATTTCACTAATGCATCATAATATTGTAAAATTATACGGCTTTTGCACTTTGATAACTAATGATAATTCAATAGGTATATAATAACTAATAAGGAACTCACTACTCGTTGAAATTGTATATAATATTAGCTCGTTCAAACCAACAAATAAACTCTTCAGCTTTTTATATAAGTATAGATTTGTTAATTAACGTTTTAAGCGATTTTTAAAAAAATCATTTTTAGACCAAGGTAAAAGAGAGGCTATTAGTCATGTATTACATTAAAAAAACTGTACTACAATTTATATCTGTATTATATTTTGAATTAGAGCTACTGAATTTTTAGTTAATTAATATACTGTCTAAATAGGTGGCGTCTGTGGCCTGTGGGCAGTGTTCGGACTTATCTAGATAATTATTTGATCATCTTTTATCTTGTCTAGATAAATAGTTACAAGGTATCTAAATGTTCATCTTAGATAATTTTTTTACTAATCTAAATAAATTCATCTAGATATATTTTAGATGGAACGATGAATGTATTGATTTTACAGTGATGTATGTTTTTTAATTTTTTAATTTTTTTTTTGTGTCTTACATCACCTTTTTGGACAGTAAAAGTGCTTGGATTTTCTTCAACAGTTTATTTTCTGATAGGAAAGTGAATCTAGTTGGTACTTTGAGGGGGTCAAAAGTAAAAATTTCCCAGTAGTTTTCAAAAGCGATGTGAAAAACAAAAGAAAACTTAAGAAAAACCAAGAATTTTTACGCAAAATCTGTTTTCGAGAAAATCGATTTTGGTTTTTGGTGTAACTTTAAAACAAATGATCGTAGATACATGAAATTTTTACTGACTGTTTATATTAGCATTTTCTATACACGATGTTTTTTTTAAAAATATTTTGACTTATTTTGAGCTGTTTAGGGACATTTTCAGTTTCCAATTTTTTTAGTTTTTTATTCTATAAATATCAATAAAATGTTATTGGTTGGTTAAAAAAGCTTGAAAATTTAATAGAGGGCTTCTAGTATATTGTTTCAAAGGCAGATGAAAAATATTAAAAATCCTTAGTCACAGTTTTTTATATAAGCATTTAAAGTCCAAAAATTGACAAAATATAGAATTCTTAAACATTTTTCTTTTTAAATCTAAGATTTTAAAATGTAATACAAGATTCCTTATAAGATTATCTACCTTTATCAAAAAAAAATGTCTATAAGAAAGTCAAATTAAATTTTTATGAGCGTTTGAAATTCTAATTTTTACAACATTGGATATTCACTCAATTTCTCGTGTAGGGATTTCCATATTTTGTTGTAATTCAAAAACGACAGACTGTAGATACATGAAAAATTCACTGAATATTTATATTAGCATTTCCTATACACTTTAAAATTTTGAAATTATTTTGACTCTTTTTGAGCTTTTTTATTTTCAGTTTTCAATTTTTTTAGTTTTTTTTTCTATAAATATCAATTAAGTTTTATCTGTTGGGCTAAAAAGTGTAAAAATTTAATACAAGGCTCCTGATATATTGTTACATTATCAGTTGAAAAATATTTATCTTTATTTTTATCTAGATAAATATGAGTTACTGTAGGACCAAGTATTGATCATTGAGCAACACCAACTATTTTATGTTGAAAAATATAGAAGTTAAAATTTATTTTAAAAGAAAATTGTCTGTTATAGTATGAAATGAACTCATTATATCAAACTTATTAGGTAGATGTAGTTAGGTATTGATAATTTTAAGGTTCTACAGTAAGTCTTGATATATTTTCAAAAGTTTTGGATATTATATCAATAAAAATGAAACCTGCGTGACAAGTAATTCAAATAAGTTCTTAATATGCTCGATTAAAATTTTTCTTTACATTTGGATTGAGATATTTATAGACTGAACAGATCTGTTACTGTCGGTTTTTGTTTTTCATGCCGAATTTTTTTAATAAGAATACCGTTGGAAAGTTGTGTATATTGAGGAATGCCTAAATTAATATAATATAATATTAATCTGCTTAATGAATATATTTATTTGGCCGATTTAGATAATTAGGTAGGTAGTACAACTGCAAGGTCGATAGGTACCTATAGGACAATTGGAACGATTTTGTAACTGTGTAACAGAGGTTATATTTGAATTCAAAATAATTTAGGGCTTTTAATATGTACTCCTTTGAGATTGATACTGGAAGAGTTCTAATTAAAATGGATGATTTTCAAATTGTAGCTGGTATGTATGATCCGTCATTTTTGATTCGTGAAAACTTTTGTTAATGGTTCAATAATATTGTTGATTGAAGACAGGTTTAATTTTAGTGCGTTTTGCTAATGGAAAATTTGTTGATAATTGTTTTTGATAGTGAGTTATGGAAATGTTCGAAATCTTATAAATTTTTCATAAATATGTGGTATTTTTTGATTAACCTCGGTCATCAGTTGTTGATCTTCGTCGCTTGAAGTGGCTAAGCTCTTATCATCTTCGTTTTTGTTTAAATTTGATAATGGTGTATTATGAGTTTTATTTGCACTGTGTGGGTATACAGGGTAGTATTACTTGGTAGAGTTAGATATTGAAGAATAATGTTGGGTCTCAGAGGACCCAGCTCTTTTCTAGAAGACATAAGGATTATTATTATTACGGTGTAAAATAGAGGAACAGGGAGTAACGGATTATGGTATACGACAGGTTACGAATGACCTTTCGCGTCGGCTACTGATAACCAACTCTGAATTCTATTAAATAGCTTATAAATTACAAACAAACAAATGCCTATAATCTGTGTGCTGAGCCGTTTGTCAGTGATGTCTGTGATTTGAAATATTAACTTTTGAGAATTTTTGGTTTAACCTTTTGATTTTACTATTATTAATATTATTATAGGAAGTGGACTTGGCCATTGCACCACTCACCATCACAACAGAACGGGAGAAAGTGGTTGAATTTAGTAAGCCGTTCATGTCAACGGCTATCAACATCTTGATAAAGAAACCATCCAAACACAAGCCAGGCGCTTTCAGTTTCTTATCGCCACTGTCACGAGAGGTGTGGATCAGCGTTGGGTTTGCCTATGTAGCCGTCGTGATCGTCATGTACGTCGTGTCGCGGTTTTCCGCGCACGCCACTGCCGCGGCGCATGTTAGGCCTGTTCACAATAGCTACGGCGGTGGGGGCGGCATCGGCATCGGCAGTGGCGGCGGAGGTTTAGGGCATGAACTACAGCAAACCATACCACCACCCCCAATGTTCGTTCACAATCCTTTCACGTTGGCCAACAGCATGTGGTTTGCAGTGGCGGCTATCACCCAGCAGGCCTGTGACATCGCACCTAGGTAACTATCATTGTAAAATAATAATATATAACTATCAATAATATTGCCATATTATAAGACTGCATGCTGAATAGTAAAATATTGTATTATTTATACATATGGTACCATGGTGGTGTACATTAGTGGCGACCTAAAGGGATCAACACACCCCTACCCTGACACTGTCAAGTGTAATAATATAAAAGTATACAAATAACTATAAAGTCGAAAACCTAAGGATTCTGTGTAGTGTGTACATTGTGCAATTACATATTATGTTTGTATCATTATTAATAAGATATAGTAAGATATGATGAAAGTTAGAAATATGATGTGGTGATTTTAAAATATATGGTTAGTAATTTCAGATACTTTTTTATTATTATTAATTAAACTTCAAAATGAATCCAAATTAATATTAATTATATAGCGATTGGTTCATTGCATTATAATAAAATATAAAACTATTATATTTATATTAAGATTAATAAGATTTCTTAAAATTTTTTGTGAGATTGCACTAGGTACTTGAAAGTGTCGGTAACACCCTGAGTGTGCATATTAAATCATAACTCATAATACTATGTTCATGAAATTGTCTGATGTCAGATAGTTAATGATTACATAGTATTTTTATTTTAATGGATCAAAATATTCAATATTATTGTTTTGTTGGTGGGATATATTCGTATCTGCTTATAGATAATAGATATTATATTATAATAGATGAACATAAACTATTGCCCATTTAAAATTGTACTAAATATTTGTTAGATTCATTTTATTAGTTTCTGTACAAAGTATTGATCTTACAAGGATAGTCGTGTAATTTTATTTCTTCTGATATCATTTTTCCTAGTAGAGTGAATGCTCCCAAAGTTTTAAGTGACTCTTTTTGGTTGTGAGTTTTATCAAATTGAAACTTCTCGAAGGTCATATTTGATATTCCTTTTTCCTCTTTAAACGGAGGGTAAAACAACAACAAAAATATTTATTAGGCATTGAATGTTGAAAATAGATTTTGGTTATCCTGTTCATTTTTTATAATTCAAAATAGAATTATTATTATGAGTAGAAATATACACTAGTTATTCAAAAAAAAAAAAAAAAATTGTGCAGTTGCTGGACACCTGGCATATGTGAAACTTCGAAATTATTTGGTATAGAAAATATGCAAGCAAATTAAAAAGATGGTTTATTGAAGGAAATAAACATGGTATAATTAAAAACAAAATATTCAAATTTTTTAAGAAAAATTATTCTTTATTTTAAAGGCGTATAGATGGTTCGCTTGCATTGCGCGAGTGGCGACGTGTCGCCATGCCAACACACGGTTTCACCCATTGCATTAGGTGTTTCACATCAAAAATATATTATAAATGCAGAAAGAAATGTTAAAACAGTTCTAAATTTTTGAACTGAATAACACATATTTGAAATTTAACTTTTTCGTTCAGTTTTATTGTTATTAAATATTAAGTACAAATTGTACTTATAAGAATGTAAAATTAAATATAATTTTTGCTTTAAGTAGTGATATATTATGATTATTAGTGTACATATCCTATTTTCTAATTTATATAGATGGAGGTTATATTCTTCATAGTTTTATAATTGTGTGTACTGCAGACCCATTTGTTTTAATGTTTGATAGTGTTATATTATGGTATAAACTCGTTATGATTGAGAAAATCCTGAATTCCATAGTTAAATTTTTTTATAATGGTTTAAACTTTAAAATGTAATTTTGTACATTTCGTATTTTTACATAATACAATATTAAGAGTATGCATAAATCTATATAAAATAATATATTATTAATTTCGGTAAAACCCGTATTGTAATAAAAATAAAATAAAAATATATATTATTCAATAATTGTTATAAATCATCAATAGATAACTATATTTTTAAATATAATTATGTTATTATTCAATAGTTTATCCAAATTATTGATTTTGTTTCTCAATAGCTGGTACCTATAAATTACATTTCTTGATATTATATTCTTGATCATAGAATTTATTAGTTATGACTACAATCAGCCACACATTAATTTAAATATTATGTTTCCGCTAATCGTTATATCTTCGTCATATATTTTTATTTCATCAAGAATATCATTTATTTTTCAAAATTTAAATTGTCAAGTCAGTGACACCTAAATGGACCGTAACTGATTTAATCTGAGAATTATATTGAAAATGATATTTGTCGTTTTGTTTTATACTTATTAAAATAATTTTTAGATTCTGAGCGGAGCTATATGTATTGGTTTTCAATGATGTGTGTTTTATTTAAACATTTTTTTTTTTCATGTCTGGATTCACTTCTTATGATTCAATTTTTAACTTTGAGGGTTGTTTCTAGCATACATTTAATTAAACTAGTACTTTGCTAGGTAAAAAGTAAGACAATTCTTAGAAATTTTTAATTTATTTTTCCATACCCATTGATACAATTTGTAATGTTCGGTCTTAACTCTGAATTCTAAAAAAGAATCTTTTATGTACTTGTCTAACTAGTACTTTGTGTAATTTAAAAATATCAAAATGCATTGGAATACATTTATTTCTAAGTGTTTGAAGTTCAAATTTTGAAGGAACTAGATATTTAAATGAAGAAAAACGATTTTTGTTTTTTGACTAAATTAGTTCATCCTACCGTATTATTATTGAAAATAAATATGATATAAAAAATATAAACTATCCTTTGAAATATGGGCCACAATGATTCGATACCATATGAAAGGCATTGATTTATACACCCAACCAAATATCTTGGTGAAATTAAAAAAAAGTTAGATTGAACTTATAAAACGTTCATTAATATACGGTAAACAAACCGTTTATTGATAATACAAACTAATTGTGGTTGTATCAATACAATTTCCTTGTCACTTTTTTCTATGAACAAATTATTAGCATCAATAAAATAATTGTCGATATTACAAAGAGAGATTTTTAATATTTATACGGTACCTAAACAAACCATTAATTGATGTTATAAACTAACTGCGGTTGGATCAATAAATTTCATTGTTACTTTTTTCTAAGAACAAATTATTAGCATCAATAAAATAATTTTTGATATTATAAACAGAGATTTTTAATATTTATACGGTCAACAAACCGTTAATTGATGTTTCAAACCAACTTTGGTTGGATTAATAAATGTATTTATTGAGAAATCAAACTATTGTTATCATAGATAAGAAAAAATATTTTTATTAAACCAGTAGGTAGGTATTTCAATATAATACATAAACATAGAGCATTAAAAACAAATAATAAATTTAAATATCAAAATGATTTTTAAAAAAATGATACCAATATTGGCTTGTACCTTATACATATAATATAAATATATTGTTTTGTTGAATTATATAATTAAATTCAAATTTAACACATCCATTACTGTGACCTACTCAACAACGAGTTACGCTTGATATATAATATGCAGTCGAGTATCTGTCCCAGTTTTTTCTATAAATTTGTTTTCTATGATAAAGTCATATTATTGTATTAATTAATTCGCGGCCACTTATGTCATTGGATGGTTTTTAACTGTGGGGGAGGGTACTGTAGGTTAAACACTTGTGTTTGTTAGTTTTACAGATTTTTTAGTGGGAACCCGTAGGTATCCGCCATGTCCTGGTGTGGATGGGGGGGGGGGCACTTCTCTCCGGACACCGTGACTTTCTCGAAGAAAAATTCTGTCCGCGGCCGAGGTTTTGAACCAGCGTCGGTGCGCTTCCCCCATATAAAATTATATTAATTGATATTTTATTGTATAATTATTAAAAATAGACTCACATTTTTCTAAATTTAATTCAAAATAAATAATAACAAGGACTGATTTAAATCTATTTATCAATTAATTGTAATGCAAATTAAATTGTATAATATCCATGCATAGAATTTCTGCAGATATTTCTAAGTAATGTAAGTTTGTTTCAATTATTTTCACAATTTACATTTTAAACTTAAAATATTTGCTAATGTAGAAGTTATTAATAAGAGTGGATAAAATGTATCATGTTATAATTTTTATCATATATTCAAGATGTTTTGCGGGTGAAGCATTTGAGTGAAATTATTATTCCCAACTGAACAATATATTACAATAACTTTTAAGCCGTAACAGGTGACAGTATTACAGTCTACGTTATAAGTGCTTATATCCTTTAAAATTAATAAAATATTTTAAAATATATTTTTTAAATATTTATTCACAGTTCACTTGTTTAAATCTTTAAATTAATATTTTTAAAGTAATTCCTTCATTGTATAAACTTCAACTTTTGTAGGCCCCTATTTACTTTATACTAAATTGTAATTAGATTATAATTGTATTTACTACCTACTACAATACTCAATAAAATGAACAAATTAAAAGTATCCTACACTTCACTTTATCGAGTACTATACAAAATAAAATAACTTTAATAAAAAAAAACAATTCAAATTTGATATAAAATCATGTATATCTCTTTGCATTAATAATTAATATATTAAAACAGAGTTATCCTTTAAATATAAGACACTATCATTATTTCAGAAAACACTACTATTTTTTAAAATATTTCTAAGTTACCTACAAAACAATATTTTTTAACAATTTTATATCGTTATAAATGTTTGGTTTTTACTCTTTTAACATACAATTTTTATTGTATATGACAAAACAGAATATTATTCAGAGTGTTTTGATATAAAAAAATCAATTTTGGAAAAGTAGTGTATTAGTATAAGTATTTAAAGTTTTAATGAGCAGAGTAGTTGATCAACATTTTGGGGAATGCCCTTGTACGACGATTCCACTCCGCCTATCTAAACTTAAAAAGTTTAACTTTAAAACCAAAATTTAATTTATACTTATCGAAGTTCTCCAATTTTTTTTCTTTGGATTAAGGTATTAAAAATGTATGTTGTCATTCAAATTTAAAATTTGAAAACGATATAAAATAATCAATATAATTTCTTAAGAAAAATTTTGTATTTTAATGACTTAAAATGATGTAAAAGAAATATTTTAATATTTTTTTAAATAAAAAGTGTCTTACTTTAAATAGATCACCCAATATAGTTTGGCTGTGTCATTATTTAATATAAATGTAATCCTATCAGTTAGGTATAGTTATTGTGTTAAATAATTTTGCTACCGGAATGAGCACAATAAAATCATGTTAATGCCTAACATATTAATATTGAATCATAGAACATAGTGAGGATAATTAATATTAATGAAACTTTTTATTTTATTTATTTAAATAATGAATGAAATGAGAAAAAAATTGAGTTTTGTTTTTATTTCTCTTATTTCTCTTTATTTCTCTAAATTACCTATATTGTATACGACTGAAATTTGCATTACAATATTATTTTATTTCCGAAACTTTTTTTACGACCCTGTACTTACAAACACGTGAGTAAAAAGTTTGGCAATGATAGAGTTTTAACAGTTACAAGTATTTTATATGTACCTAATTGACTCTCATGTTTTTGGGTATAACACTGTAAGTCTGTAAAACAAAACCGTATCTAATAATATCTAGACGGTTCTCCGGTACCATTAAAATTATATTACCACAAATTGTAGTCTTCATTTTAGTGTAATAAAAATGTTCCCTTCTTCTGCACCTACCTCTTTGCATTGTTTAATATGGTTGCACACGTATAGGTATAATATATTATACCTGACCTCTCCGTATGCCCATGTTATGTTACTACCTACGTAAATTTTCATTAAAACTGCTTGTGGTCGGCTAAAGAAAACTAAATCTACCTGAAATTCACAAGTGCTAACATAGTTAACTTGTTTATTTATGTGCTCGACCATCGAGATTGGAATGAAATGCAAATTACATAAATGGATAAGTGTATGGAAATCATTGCAATGTTTGTACACCACTGTGATATTATAACTTAACAAATAAATAGTTAAATATTTCTAGTATATATGTATTACTTTATAGCATGATCATATTCATAAGATTATTTAGATTATACATATTAGGATGGATGAACGAATTTCTGGGGCTTACATAAACATAAATGATTAAAATAAAACTTTTATTAGGTACTTATAAGTTATAAATATTATTTTTTCATTTGTTATATACTTATATCCAGTAACATTGTGTCTGAGCAAATATAGTAATAAATAATTTATATTGAAAACTATGATAAAAACATAAGAAGTGTGCTTAGTTCATAGATTGAATATTTCTTTATATTTATAACAAATAAATATAAATTATTTAGTTTTAAAATGCTAATAGATTCCATTATTAATTATTTTATCAAAGAAAACTATGTAGTCATACCTGGTTTAATTGAATTAATTGAATTATTTAAAAAAGTGATAAATAAGTTTTAACTTATAATATTAAAGTCTTCATACTTCATTAAATTTGACTGTCTTAACCTAAAGTTTCATGAACTTATAGTAGGTATTGAGAACTTTGTGTGATGAGTGTTTACACTAATTGGTTTCATCATAAAAGTTTTACTATAAGTTTATTACCTGTAAATAAACAAAAACTACTTGTTGATGACATTATTAGTGAAAGTCAGAAAATATTAAAATATATTTATATATTATAATGACTATAATAGATATATTAGAAAATCTTAAAATTCATCGGTCATAATTGTTTAAAAAAAGCTTATCATATTATTTTAGTTGTGGGAAAAATGTGTGTGTTCTGAAATATGTTCAACTGTTCAATCTTAAATACATATAATACAAACTAAACTAGCCAATACGTCCAATAAATGGTTTCTATATTGTGATTCAAATTATGAAATCAAAATCAAATATTAATATTCTCTTGAATTATAAATACCCATTCTAAAATATATAAAATAATAATACATAAATATTTATAACAAATAATATAAGTCTTATCCATGCAGCATGGTAAAAACCACTATATTATCATAATATGTATTAATGAATTATGAAATGAGTTATTTTATTTGTTATCAACTTCTAAGAATATCCAAATGTTTATAATGTACTGCCAAGGTGAAACTATACTCATATTATTATTAAGTTTAACAATAATACTCGAAATCTATGGAATAATATTTTTGAACTTTGAATGACACATTTGATTATATCAAAAATTAAATTAAATTATATTTAGAACATTATAAAAATGTATTTAATTTTTAAACTGTTACAAAATCACTTATGGGACATTTTCTGAGGAACAAAAGCAAAAAGGTTTTTGCTGCTCCTGTATCTTGCCTATCACCAATTAGCTCGCACCTGAATGCATATTATATTTATTAAAATTGTCCAAATAACTTAACAATACAACACATTTGAAATATTTATTTACTCGCCAGGTCATTAGTTGTATGTAATGTGTAATAGTTATTAGTTTGTAGGTATGTAAAAAAATCTTAAGAGAGCTTTTCAAAAATAACAACCTATTAAAATTGAAATAAACATAATAATATCCAGTTTAGTATAAAAATCTACAATGTATGCAAAAAGTCATCTATAACTCTATAAATGTTATTACTTATTTTTTATTTTATAAATCTTAAACTACACCAATAACGGCCACTTAATAAACAAAAACGAATCATCCAACTATTTACATTATATTTTGATGCATATCAAATAATTTTGAATAATTTACTTATTTGTTATCAAACATTTTTATAACATTAAAACTTTTTTTAATGCCAATAATCATGTAAAAGAATTTCTCAAATGACACTGTAAAAAATGTCATACACAATAATAAAACTTATTTTCAGTGATCACAATAATTGAAAAACAATTAAAAAATTAGAAACTGTATAATACTTCATTTATTTCTATAAATTACAATTCTAATATTAATTTACTTAATGTAACAAGTTATTAGGGAAAGAATCGATACTCTTTGTGATGAACACTTAACCTAAATAATTAAAAACCATTATATTATCTTTCTTACCTACCTATAAATATATTTTATTAAAAACATGAGATTGATTAGTCGTATTTAAATTAGCTATTTTATTAGTGTTTTTTAATTAACATTAAATAGATTGCAGTAGGTAGTCAGTTCATTATAATTAAAAATTATATGAATATTTACTATATCTATGGTATCTATATGCATATAGTACCTACGTAATTCAAAAGTTTACAATTTGAAATTAACATTTCATTACACATGTTTAATTCGTTAAAACATTTAAAATCTGACACTATACATATTCTTAAATGTTCATATATCACACAACAATTTAATAAAGTACCTAATGAAATTATATTATTAACATTGTTATTTTGTTGTAGAGAATGAAATACTTTTTGAGTTTTGACGTATGTTATTTCTGTATGGTTATTAGTTAATAGTTCAATATTATAAGTATCCACGGTTTTTTCAGAATTTGTGTCGAAATTATTTTTATTTTCTTATATTAAAATATAATTTCAATTAAATAAAAAGCGTTTGCTTCTAACATAAAGAACTTTCATAACTCGTTGTATAAAAAATACACCAAATTCATAATATAAAATATACAACAGAAGCTCTTGCAAATTAAAAAAGTTTGTTCTTCCACGCAATTTGATAACTTACATATTTTCTAAACGATAATATGAACTCGTTAATTAAAATTAAAAAAAATTGAATTTTAATTGTTGATATAATTATTATATATATTGAAAAAGTTTGTTTTTAAATTATCGAATGGCATATTCATAAATAAACTTTAAAAAACCTGCAGTCACAATTATTGTCTTCCTTGTCATTTAGTAGTACTGTCACACATATTGTGTTCAATTTGAATTTGTTGAAAAATAATTCGGAGAAAAGATGGTCTGTCAGCCTATATTTCCAAGTTTTTACTTTTTATTACTATACTGGATGATTCACAAATCTCTCTCATATCCCTCTTTTTTGTATAATTATAGTTACTCAAAATATGATTTTTGGAAATTTTGGAATAAATGAGATTTGTCGTACCATTCACCTGTTGTGATACAAATGTTTTTTTTTACATGGGTAGGTAATACCTACAATTTTTAGTTTAAATTATTGAACAGATGATTTTTTTTTTTGATTTAGGTATCTAAATCAATATTCGAAGGTGCAGTTTTTAAGTTATTAAACATTGTGTATGTACTAAGGATAATATTCTATGTTTCTATGATACTATAGTATGGGCATGATTTAAATGTATAAAAATTTAATATTTGTTTGTTTTTGTTCTTATTAATTATTATTCAGACAATTATAAATAATTTTAAAATGTTGTAGTTTGCATACCAACTATATTTTTAAAATCGATTAAAAAGCAAACATTACATTTTCTTTCTTTTTATTAGAATCGTTTATCTATAATTTTTCAAAAATATAAACTAATCATTAATACATATTACAAGGTAATAACTAATAAGTAACATGATAATAATATATTTTATGTTATTAGTATAACCATAGGTATTATATATTAACTATTATATAATAATAATTATAACTATAATATTAGCACATATAATATTATTATTTACGACCTATAATTAATTTAAAAGTGAATGCCGACATAGTACATCCGTAGGAGGTTTGAATAGGTTGTTGGTATAAATAGCTTAAAATTAATCAAAATGTTTTGAACATTCCATTAGAATAGAAAATGGGTAATCTATTAGGTAATAGATAATTGTTTAAAGTTTCAGTGATTTATATTTTTGAATAATAACAATATAACAAATGGGATAAATCGTAATTATATGTTTGTCGTTTGAATGTCCAATTTTGTTAAAACTTAATAGTTCAATATTGCTTATAAAAAATGCAAGTGAATTTATGTTGGTTTTATTTTTAATTCCTGTTAGGACAACTTGATGATCTAGGTATTATATTCTCAAGGTTTTTGGCGGAGCATAAACATTTTAATCAGCATATTGTATAGAAAAAAATAAAGGCAAAAATTATTGTATTGTCTATAAATAGCTAAAAAACAACACAAACATTTTAAGAATTTTACCATGTCTGGAAAATGTTAATATAAATATTTGTAGGGAATTTAAAGTATCTACGGTTATTCGTTATTGTATATATTATATTATTATTATAAAGTATAAATATAGTACCTAATATAAAATTATTCTGTAAATAGGTATATATTCCCTATTGTTATTACACTTTCATAGTATTTTATGAATATAATAACATTTTTGAAGGGAGGGGGGGGGGTGTTATAATTTATTTAAGCTTATTTACCTCTTGTTGTAAAATATGACATAATAATGTTACAACTGAATGTGTACTTAAAAATGAATGTCAGATAAAAAAAAGTAGTAATAATAATGCGATGAACATAAAAATAATATTTTTCATTAACTCATGTGCCTAGGACTACGCCAGGGCGTATTGTTGGAGCAGTCTGGTGGTTCTTCACGGTGATATTAATATCATCGTACGTATCTAATTTCACCGCTTATTTGATCGTTCAGAAAATGTCCACACCAATCAGCACACCAGAAGATTTAGCTGCACAAACTGAAATTGAATATGGTGTTCTTTCTCATGGGTCTACGTGGGATTTTTTCAAAGTAAGTAGAGCACCTATAGTTGATTTACTGTTTTGAATTCTTCAATTTTTTTTTTAAATACCTTAGATATTATAAAACTATAAAAACGATTAACATAATAATAATTCTTCAATGAATCAATTGATATATTATAGCACTTATAATTTGTGCGTTATCGTTACCTTACAACATTTTTATTGACTTTATCAAACTTTAAAATGTCACGTAAAACCAAATTATATGTGTTTTATATTATTGCATCATCTTTTTCATATAATATATATTTTTGTATAACATTTTAAACTAGATAATAATATTGTTTAAAATAATTTAAAAACAATATTTTTTCACAAAATGTACACTTTTAATTATATTGCTATTATAGAAGTAAGCAACCTGGGGCCAACTTGTTTATACGTATTATTTTATCTTTCTGCACACCACACTATAGTGTATAGCTAGTGACGTGCGTTTCATTATTATTTTTATTATTCTATAAGAATTCCAAAAAAAAAAAATTATTTTTTATTCAAAAACTTTACGTCTGGCAGTGACTTTGTCATCGTCGTCGACATTTGGAATTATTCTCAATACTTGATTGCCCCCTTTAATAAGTTGTTTATCCAACGAGGTCTGCAAACGTCAACACCATTAAATTCAAACCGCCGCCAGAACTATGGAGATAAATTATTCACCGAATTCATTTTGTACTTGCTTTTTTTACTGAGTGAAAATTGAATACTTTTTCTCAATAACCTTCAATACATTTACTGTGGTATACGTCAAAAACGATAATAGAAATACAAATAAAATCCATATAAGTAGGTTCATATGGAAAAGGTGTTGAACTAATATATAATTTTCTCATTACGAGTTCAGGGTTTGAGTTCTATCGACTGTAAATCTTGGGTTGGGGTGGCCACTCCTTTACTCCTGAGAGAACTTTTCGTTTCGGGCCATTCACCACTGTAGTTTCTTATGAATGTTTTTGCTTTACATAAAAAACCCACAAAGAAGAGTAGAAAAAAAACTGGAGAGTTATCGAATCACTTACAATCAATCGACTTAACTAATTTCTAAAATGGATAAATTAATAAGTACATTTAAAAATACATCAGTTTTTTTTTCTATTATTGTAGGTAATCATATTATTATTTGATTTTTGATTTTAGCATTCAAATCATAATGCACTTATAATCCGTATTTAATCTAATATCATTACTAAATTATTATTTTATATATGTCATTAAAAAATATGTATAGGTAAATGGTAAATCAAATAATTTATTGAAATATAAACTAAAAATATAACTAATATTAACAATAGTGTTAAAGCTAGAATAGTATAGATATACTAATATGTTATAACTTATAATGAACTGTATACATCTAAAACATTTCTATAGTTGTAGTTACTCAATTGGAAAGTTAAAATAAACCATAAAATGTAATGACTAATGACTATAACCTATTATAAACGTATTACCTATATTTGTTTTATTACTACATAGAGATCGCACAGTTCGTTATACAGTAAAATGTGGCAGTTCATGAACTCGCGGACACATGTGTTTGTGGATACATACGATGAAGGCATTCAAAGAGTAAGAAACTCAAATGGCAAGTTCGCTTTACTCATCGAGTCTCCCAAAAATGACTTTGTGAACATGAGGAAACCTTGTGATACAATGAAAGTCGGACGTAACTTAGACGTCAAGGGCTACGGCATAGCGATGCCACTTGGGTCTCCGCTAAGGTGAGACTGATCTATATTTTTTATATATTATATATATATAATATTGACAAATCTCGTTTGGGGCTTTTGGGAAATAAGATCACCGACGGGATGTGAGGCACGGGTAAAGGGACGCAAGTGGGAATATTACGCGCGTCTTTCGGTTGAATGACTCTCTCGGATTACATTCCGCGAAATCACATTTTCCAAGACGAGAGTCTGATATGAAAAAAAAAGAAAAAGAAAACCCAATTTTCTGCGACACATTTTTGATCATAAGAAAAATAAATATATATATATATATATGACGTATACACATATTATTATATACACACATTATATATATATATAGAGGGACACACTCATATATTATTATATATGTATACACGTATCTATTCAATGAGATTTGTAAAAACCACTGGTTAACTGACGCCGATCTCGAAACGTTGGTTTCTATATTCTAGTTCTATATTTATTAGAATATTCATTCTAAAAACTGAAGTTTCTCTAATTTTATTTTGATGATATCAGATAAATTTAACGCAATGAGGATGTTTGCGTAATATGCTTAACCAGATTTATTTACATGCTAAGACACAATAGACTGAAATTAACGATGGAAATACTTATTATTAAAATACGATTCATTTTCGAAATGTCGTGTTATAATATGCACGTCCATAGTAATATAGTATAGATTGTTTCATGATAAAAGTATAATAATAGAAATACTCGATAGTATATTAAATTATTCACTACAATCATATACATATTATTTTTATATTACCCATCAAAAAATGTAGATAGGTACTTCAAACATATTATTGTGTACTTATTTACTTTTTAAATTAATTAAATCATGAATGGATTCTAATGGTATACCTGGATTCATAATTCATTGATCAGACGTATACAAACAAGTTATAATATATTTTTTTAAACAATGTATTTTAACAGCGATTTAATTATTTAAATGGTCAATTTGAAATATACGTGAAATAATAATCGCTTCTGTTTATTTAATAAACCGGGAGTTGAATCTAGCGGACAGAAATAAACATTTAATTAAAATTATTTATAATCCAGTCGGAGATTGTACTTATATTAGGTACCTATAATGCGTACGATAAACTGATAAATCGTTGTTGGTACAAGATTTTGTAAATTTTTTATATATAGTTTTTTCATTTTAAAATGTACCTAACTAAAAATAATTGAGTCATGAAATGATTAAAAATTGTTCAATGTTTATTTTTAACTATCTTATGCGTATAAAATATATTTTTATCCAGTGGTACCTACCTAATACAATATTTAGAGTTTATTGATAAATGTCTATAGTAAAAATTAATGATACATTCGATATATTATATTTATTTGATAAATTGTTTAAACAGTTGACGATTATGACAGAAAATTTGACTTTGTTTTACCAATTGTTTACTTGTGTTGTACATTATTTTTTTCGGTATAATAATTATTTTTTTTTGATTTGATCCCACCTCATTTTAAATTACTATTTTGTTTTTTTGTAATTTTATGGGTATCTTATTAATTTATATTTACACAAAAACTTATACAAACCAAGTATATATTATATCCCTAGGAATCAAATTAGATTCCCTAAGGATTTTCAGGACCACCCTCAAACGGTTTAATAAATCCAAATGTGCAAATTCGATCATTATTCAGTGTGATATGTATATTATATAAACACATAAACATTATATATATATATTTATATTATATATAGGAACAATACATCAAACAGTCCATGTTTGAACACTGCCGAATTCAGAAAGGCTATATACTTATCAATGTGTTTTCAATTTAAATGGCGTGGGAGTATATAACAACACTATATTAAACTCAAATTCTCTCAAAAACTCATTTGTAAAATTTAATGGATTTTGTGTTTCTTATGAGTTTTCAATATATCTCATTCATCGCAAGAGGAATCAATGCTATTTAAAAATAATAATTTACTAGAATTTTTAATTACAACATATTTTTGATCTTTAGAATATGCATCATTGATCCAAAGAAATAACTAATTTTATATGGATGTTGATATTTTACATATTATGTAGTAAAAACATGCTTTAAACATTCTCACTCAAGTATCTTTATTGAGAATTGTATAGGGGTCGTAGGGATATAGTTTTAAAAACCACACAATAGATTGATTTTAAATAAATAGTTATTATTAGCACCCTAAATTGTGGAAATGTCTTATTATTGAATTCAGTTTATACCACAGGTGAAAAAAATTAATGAAAACTCAGATTTAAATTATTTTTACAACCGGGTACTTACATGTTTTAAGCCATTCCACCCCACAAGATTTCGTTTAGTATGAAATATTAATATGTTTTAATATTATAGTCCATGCCATCTGGCTATAAATATACATTAAACAATAATTTCAAATATTCCAAAAATAGTTTGTCATGAAATAGTGTACTTATAGGCAAAAATGGCACATAACTGCCTCGTACACGATAACTACATAGGGTGGCAAGGAATTATAGATTCACAATGACATATACTAAGCTTTTATATGCTATAGTTTAATATTAATTTTATAATATAAATTAAATTATAATAATTTATCAATATTATGGTTTAAGAACTCTATAAACTGTAAAACTTGGTTGGATAAAATTCGGTTTCACCCTCTAGATATAAAAATTATATATTTTTACTTTGGGTTTTTGTTCTAGAATTTAGTAGCCGTGTGTCACACATAGATTTAAAATTAAATAATTCATTTTCACATAATGAGAGATTTCTATGAATACATTTAACACTATTTTAATAATAATAATAACATTGCTAATTAAAAGAACTGAGGGTTATTTATATTTTGTGGAGCAAGTTGGTGGCACGTTTGTAGTCGCTTGTGGTGGTGATTGAGTTTGAGTGTTAGCAAAGTTCTTCAGTTAATGAATAGAGAAGTTTAGAGCTTTCTCTAGCATGCAGGTTTTCCATGAATATGTGTGTTAATATCGAGTTGCACTCTACGTGTGGTGTATATATGGTAGGTACGCCACCGGTACCTATAACTTACCTATGTTAGGTTAGACATCAAATGTGAGAAAGTTACATGTGGTCGATGTGAAATCTAGTGGGTTAAGCTTGGTGTTTATTATTGTTGAGATTTATGATAAATACATTAATTCATTTTTGAATTCATAGAATGTAAAAAAATACAATCTAATAAAAAATACAATTCTAAATTCTTATGTACCTAGTAATATGTACGTTTTATTAGTAGGTAAACCAGGTAGGTATGACATAAACTAGTGTTAAATAATTTCAAAAGTTCGTGTCTTAGGTACATGACACATAACTTTTGACTGATAATTAAGTAATTTAAATACTTTTTTTAAACTTAGAAATCAATATATTTTATTTATTTTTGAAAATAGTTTGTTTGTTATTTTTAGTAAGTAATAAATCCTTTGTATTTTTGTTTTAATGGTTTTATATATAAACAATATTCTCGTTCAACATTGTTTTACCATCAGATCGAATCCTATAAGCGATTTATAAGGGTATCAAGAGGGTCCCCGAGGGCCATCGAAAAATGCTCTAGAGCCAAAAAAAAGGGGGGGGGACAGCGGAGAGGAATGGTGGTGCTTTGCAGTTTGATCTATATGATTGTCCTTCCGTTAATTTTATCCCCGCCCAAACGGTATTCTCTTGGGTCTATTCGAACACAACACCTATATTGAACTTATTTCTCTTTTATGCGCTTTGAGCCAATATTTTGTACATCCAAAGGCAATTTATATCTTTGTAAAAATTATTGAACTATACACAAATAAATGTATCAGTAGAAGGTCGAAAATTCAGTCTAAGTGGTTTCTACTCGCAGTGGATAAATCAATTATATTAAAGAATGATATTAAAAATATTGTTTATGAAGTAAAATATTAGACTAATAAACAAATAAATAAACATTAATTAACGTACATGTTATATAATAGTTGACAGTTATTATTAATATAATTATTATACATTAATAACATTATATTTATTATCGATAATAGTTAATGGTATTTTTGTTCCATCATAATTATGTTATTTATAATTAATTTTTTTAGGTTTAACATAGGTAGGGCATACGGACGCTTGCTATCATAACTCCAAAATATTTCTATCTACGCCTGTTAGGCTATCTATAATTATACGATGTTTATTCCTAATATACTCAAAACTTCCATGGCTCGGTCCGAGTCTTTGCCTTGGACGGCCAGGAAGTCTTTTTTATATTTAAATTTTATATTATTTATTATTTATAAAATAATTATTAATATACTTAAAATATAATATACTAATATATATTAATATAGTGCATTTGTTGTTGTTACCGTTTAGGAATCGAATAAATGCTGCAATTGTTCAATTGACAGATAGCGGTGAACTTACAAGGCTAGAAAACAAATGGTGGGTTGATGAGTGCGGTTACGAGGCAAAGGTGAGATATAAAGAACGATACTTTAAATTGTTTTTACAAATTTATCTTTTCAATAAGTTATTTATTTTTTCGATTAATTTTTATTTAGAACTATAACATTATTGTACCTATATGTTATGTGACCAATATTAGGTATTAAATATTTAAAAATTAGCATTGGTTAAAAAAAAATATTTGCAAGAGATTCATAAATTATAGAATGATTAAAAATAAGATAAAACTGTTTATTTAATAAATTATTGTGGTAATTCCGTTGAACGATTTAATTGTTTTTGACGGATATTTACAAAATTATGCACAATTTTCGTTGTTTATATATAACTTCTTTACACGGGAAGTGTCATCGGTTGTTAATTTTTAAACTCTTATTTTTTCCCCTACATTTGTAAGTTTAACAAATGACTCTCAAAAAAATAGGGTACATTGAGAAATTACTCAAATTATATAATGCGATGTTGACTGAATGTTAGCTAAATTTACTTCAGTGATTCGAAAATATATATGTTTGTTTAGTAATGTAATGATCGAAATCTCAATTTTGGGGAAAGAAATAATGTATAAATAAAACAATCCGAAAGTCATTTATTTTTTCAAAAGAAAAATACATGGAGGGTTGGCCACTTAAAGACCGTTTTGAACAAAAACGGTAGTTGAATTTTTAAAACTTTACTTTCAGTCCATTTGCTTGTTCGCAGTTTTACATTACTAGCAAACCCGCAAACGAAAAAAAAAAAAAGAGAAAAAAAATAGGTTATAGCAGCAATTTATGTCCTTTTTATTTTGAACTTGGTGCAGGAGTGCGATGGTAAACTTTTTTCGCTTCTCTCTGTCCTTGTCGTACGCCATAAAACACGAAATATCACTGAATTTTATTAAAAAAAAGTCAAAAATTGCCAACGTTCTACATACCGCACGTCTTAATTCCCGCAGGAGTCTTTCCGCAATGCCGAGCTGACGTTAAACAACATTGCTGGTATATTTTACATACTAGTACTGGGACTCATCGTGGCCATCGCCGTGGCATTGTTCCAGTTCTGCTACCGGACGCATTCGGATCAAGCCAACTCAAAAGTAATACGATCATGATAATATATTTTTTTACACGTTTATAATATTGTTATATTTTATAAATAATGCAATATTGTTAGTGCGTGCATAATTTTACCTCGAGTATCAGCGGTCGAGTGCTCTCAAATTCTAATGGTATAATATGTGCTCACTTTAGGCGTCGTTTTCGGGTGTGTGGGTGTTTTTGACGTTTTCAGATATAATATTATGGCCATGAATGAAAATGTGATTTTTAATGGTAGGCAATAATTCTTTCGATTGTACCGGTTACAATAAAATGATTTTAGTTTTAAAAGGTAGCTGCTGTAGTATATAAAAACCAAATTGTTCAGCATTAATGAAATACTCAATATTATTATACATAATATACAGTTTATTATACAAGTTAACTCTCACGGGAAACCGGATGTTTAATAAATTAATGGAATACAATTTAGTTATCAAGATTTGAGTGCGATGAGTTGGCTCATAACAATAAACGCTAACTTGATTTTTTGTAAATCGACATTTTATAATTTTAAACATATAGTTTTGGGTAAAATACTAATTTACTAGACAATTTTTTAGATTATTTGTTTATTTTTTATTTACCATATCTTGTTAAATTCATATTACAATGTACAGTAGCAAAAACATAGTTTACAAATCATAATTTAATTTGTTCATGTCAACCTAAAAACCTAAGTAGGTAATTAAAATTGTCATTTACGTTACCTACTAATTTGATTTAAATACGCCAATATCTATTTTGATAAAAATTAGATAATATATTGTTTTGAAGGTACGCAATAACTGAGATCTTCTCTTAAATTATCTTTTTATCGACTTGTCGTTATTCGTTGCATTTCACTGTTAAATACCTATAGCGTCTTTTATAGATATGATTATTTTATAACATCGTAACAATGTAATAATGTTATATAGAATAATAATATATTATATTAGGGAATGTGCGCACTACATACTATGCAATTAATCGATTTATATCATTGGCTACTAATAATATGATAATGGAAACTTTATAATTTAATGATGACGTTTATACTATCAATAACTAGGTATTTAACTATATAACTAGTATTATAAAATAAGTATACTTTTTAATTAAATCATTACGAATTAGTGTAATCATTTATTGATATGAAAAATAAATTTTAAATAAATAATATAGTAAACATTTTTAGATTTTATATATTTTTGAAATCCATAGCTTTAAAATAAGCTACTTTTTGTTAGAAAAATTAAATCTATTCATAAGATATTTTTCAAATAGATTTTCTGTCTGTCGTATGTTCATTTTGTAATACGATAATACATTTTAACTTGTATATACTATATATAAACTTCAAAAGGATAAAGATAGTTGGTTAGTATTGCCTAGAGCATTTACCAAAAGTTTACGGTGTTTAGTATTATAGTTCTAGGTAAGTCTTTTAAAGTTTTATAAGATGTTTATAGGAGTTTTAAAAATAACTACAAAGACTATAAAGAGTAAATACACTGAATAATATAATTATCATTATATTGAGTTCGCTATTTTAAAACGTACCTATACAAAACAAATGTTGTAAGTACACTGGCCACATTATTTGAACATTGAACATTAAATTGTTTTTATAAAAGTAGTATTTTTAGAATCACCTACCAATATATTACTTAATGTACCTATGTATAATTTTACGGCATTTACGTATGCTTGAATAAATATTCTGTAAAATAACACAAAATAAATTATCAATCAGTTTCAAATAGATCTCTGTGATTATAGAAATTGAGAGCAGCTTAACTTCATAATCTATGAAGACTACATTTTTTCAATTTTCTAAGTAGTTTCTAGAACTGTTAGAAAAATTACCGACAACATGTGAAAAATGTTGAGGAAACTCATCAAGCGTAGTTTTCAGTACCATTCAACAATAAATCATTGCTTTCAAAGATTTTTAATCAGCTTTTAAAGTGTAAAAGTGAAAAATATTGATATGTACTTTATATATTATATTACCTATCAAAAATAAAAAGTACATTGTATGTTCATTACTTAAAAACATTTCAAAGAATATTATTGATTTAATACAATGTTTAATACAATTGTCTTTTAAATTAAAATACTAAACAGTTCTAAAAGTTTAAATTTGTCATTTGAATCAATAAAAAACATTGTGTCTAATGGTTAACTATAATCAGTTTAATACAGATAAGATGAAAATGAAACATAAGAAATATTACCAAACCTAAAAATTGGTGTTATTTGTACATGTAGATTAACACAACATCGCATATGTTGCAGTATACAAGTATTCAATGTTTCCAGTAATATACTATACTAACATATTATTTCCAAACAAAGATTTTGTGACAGTTATAATTTACACACTAACCAACATACATGCATCGTTGTACCTACTTTTAATGCAAACAATGTAATAATATGCCGACGAATATCATATGAGACATTTAAAACAAATTGTTTACATTATTTTAATTAATAAATGTCTTACCTCAACCACTTTAATTATATGCAAATTAGATGTTGCACTTACGAACAGAAAACATTGTTGTTTGCGTTATTATTACTGTTTATTTCACTCACTAAAACCATGCTTCCAATTGAATCAATTAAAGTTTAATGAGTTGGTGTCAACTAAATTTTGTTCCGATGGTCACAATATACATCAATAAATATATTTTGATAGCCCCAATGATAAACACGTGTATATTAACTTAATTTCATGCGTTAGGTACTATAATAATTGTTGTCTAAGAAATCAAAATTAATTTTCATACTATAGCCCAATACGTGACATTTGTATTTACCTAGCTATGTCAACAACGATGATTATAAGACAAACATTTTGTGAATTTTATACTGATATATTGTAGTAAGTAATGTTTATTTATTTCATTATGTGTTTTATATCCAATATTTTAATTATGGAAAATAAATATATAAATTTAATTACTCGAAGGATTCATCATCATCAAATTGCTATTTTCTTCACGAAATTTAAAACGGTCTTGAATAATAAAAAGTGAAATTATTAGAGAGTAGATGCATACTTTCAAATATATTATTTTTAATAAC
>CARXXK010000001.1:92705095-92900986 GCA_949089665.1 Macrosiphum euphorbiae | reverse complement strand
GTTCCGGCGCTGTTCGGGTCGCATATATGTGCAGCAGTCGAAACGAAAATAACACATATAATATTATATTATGTGTACAGTATATAAAAAAAGAGAGACGGATATAGGTTAAATTATTTTTTTTAAACGTTATAAATATCGAACGACACACCTTCGTCGTAAAAAAGGTTTTCTCCTGTGCAGCTCCACCACGCCGCCACATCACCGCTGGAAAATGGTTAGTGACGGGTTAATGTCGGTGGTCGGAGTGGCTCACTATATATTTTTGTTATTTTTTTTTTTTTAAACGTTCAAGCTTACGTTGACTGTACTATTACTCGAGTGGGACTATTATACGGCGGCCCCGTAAGTATATTTTGTATTTTATGGTTTTATATTTTGTCCAAACGATGTGGAGTCCTGCCGTGCAATTCCGTAATAATTCCAATTTTGATATTATTATAATTTGCCCTAATGCCGATAAATAGCGATGAGTGACGGATTCGTATAATATATTTTATACTTACGAAATGTAAATTCAAAACGCGTCACGTATACCGGAGTGTTCCTAACCTTAGAAGTTTGAACCTTACATATGGTACTGCAGCTGAGTGATTTTTTATTATTTAAGTATACATATCTATTATTATAATTTAATAATAAATCTTTGTGTGGAGGGGTTGGCGGGGGTCACCAAACCGATGGCAGAGAGTAAATTTCTTGTAAACTAACATATTATAATTACTTGAGATAATTTTAAATTTGACATATTATATTTGAAAATTGATAAGTTCTATTTCGATACGTTGTGATTCGTAAAAAGAAATTGAAGTACATTATGGAAAATTTAGTAAGATGATGAATATGCATCATTTTCATTTTCGACTTTTTACGTAGATGAAGTACGCGATAACGAATAAATTGATGAAAAATAATATATATTATGAAACAACTTTGACTATTATAGTGTGAAGGGTGACCTGTAATAGAGATCACAGCTTAGCTTTGGATATGTAGGAGGGATAAGGCAAAACAACGAAAAAAAAAATCGACGCTTACTGCTTTCTTCTGCTGTAGTTTCGTAAATTCTAATGGCACTGTGAACAAACATATTATTTATTATATGCTATATATTATAACATAGCGATTTGCGATTGTGTATTAGTGTAGGTACATTGCACAATGCTGCATAATGGTTGCCATTATTTCGCATTATGTAAAATATACGTATTTACTAGGTACCTATTATATTATATTATTATACTGGATGATTCTTTTAAAGCTGAACACTAGATTTATCAAAAAAATTTTTAGAAATTTTTTTTAATCATAATTTAAGTCATGAAGTACTAAACAAAATGTTTTAAGAAACTGTAACCTACTTTATTTATCGATACAGGTTTTTAACATTCAATTTTATACTCTAAAATACAATATTTTTCTGAGAATTTGAATACATGGAAATTTAATTTTAGACTTGTAGGTAGTTAATTAGTTATAACTTATAAGTATTTCAAGTTTAATCGAGTGGAGTGGAGTGTGGCATAGAGGTATCCATAAACAATTTAGTTGACTACAACTCACTGTTCATCTATACTCTTTAAATACTTAAATACTTTTATATTTGATATTATAACATTTATAATTTATTCATATACATTTTATCTTATACCTAACTGATTAACTACTCGATAGTATTGTTGCGTTATGCAGATAAAGATTTTTTATCTTTTTATCTTATCTAGATAAAATAAATGTACAGTATCTTTCTATCTTATATAGATAAATAAAACCGTCATATGATTATCTGCAAATAAATCGTTACCAGTTTTATTAATTTTAATTGATTTTTTCGTTTTTCTAAAAATTTGATATTTAAAATTTAAGACATAACGTGCCAAATACCACAATTAGTTCACATGGAGTCACCCTGCCTTATTATGATAAAATTATTGTTTTATAAAAAACAATAATTGTTTATAGGTACATAGATACTTAATATTTTCAAGACAAATTATTGATTTCCTCCTCTTCATGCATTAAACATAATATTATGCTATGTGATCGGGACTATAATAATTAATACTAATAATGCACACTTACCGCACATATTGTGCCTTGGGATTAAAATACGGTCTACGACCGTCTGGCTGACTTGAACTACTTAAGTATCATAATAATATCAACATCGCCTATACTGATCGGCCTATATCGTGTAACTCTAAAGAAGTAGTTCTATATTATAATAATAATGTACCTACGCAGTAGGTAAATCGTATTTTGTACACGTATTATCAAGATGGCATCAAACGATGATGGTATTTAGGTACACACACACACACGAATATATATTCTCTCACATGAGAGAAACCATTTGGACTGTGAAAGGTATGTTTATATATATATATATAAAATTCTACTGTAGGTGTGTTTGTAAGCGAACTCCTCCTAAATGGCTGGACCGATTTTGATGAAATGTTTTTGTATGTGCTTTAGTGGGCCCCTAGAATGTTTTAGATATTCACAATCGGACCCGGTAGAGGACCATTTCCGTGGAGGTGCTCAAACCGGGAATGTTGAGATTTATGGTGGAAATTTTTGTTTATAAATGGTTGCCATGGGTTTTAAAGCTATTATAATGATAAATATTGGTTGCCGTGAAATTCAGAAATAATTAGAAATAATTTATAAACAACCGTTAATATGATTAAAACCAACGAACATTTTTTAAATATTGAAATATCATGCAGGAGACACTTCTGTCGGGTTCAGCTAGTCTGTGTATATAGATTTAATAAGGTGGTATATTATATACTATACTCTAATTCCCACATAACCCATTTTCATAATTTGCTAGTAATAAATCACCTGGAAATGTGCTACTTGCGTACCTAGATAATGACCAAACGTCAAATCCGTAAATATACCAATCTAAAATATTATATATGGCATTATTATTTATTGGTATTCTTAATAATTTACATTTTACTAGAATATGCACTATAGTTATATTACTATAAATCCATTATTGTGATTAGTGACTATATACTATTTTATAGTGTAGGCATTGTATATCATACAAATATTACAATTACCTATCATTTACAAGTGTTTAAGAATAATAACTCGTCATAATATTACGTAATATTAGGCCCGGAATGATATTTTAAGAACAGTTAGTAGCCGATAATATTGTGTTTTTAAACTGCTGCTCATACAACCATCTCGGCATGCAAGTCAATTATAAACATGGTAGTTTTGAAAATCGATCATTATTATTAAATATTAGCTGAATGTTAAAGTTAAAATTAGGATTCTAAATTTATTATATTTTAAAGACTCCCTTAGTCCCGTCAGTCGTCATATTTTTAGTAATTTTATATTAGTCAGTGAAAGGAAGAACTTCTACAACAGTTCTACGGTGAATTACTAATTATTATTAATTATAATTATACAAAATTAAATTAATATTTACTTAATTGTAGTTCATAATATATTAGTATAAGTATTAAGTTGTAACCTAGGTTTATACAAAATAATTGTTTATAAGAATGTAAATACTAAATATCTAGTAGGTATACAAGAAATCACTATTAATATTCGTTGATTTTTATCGATCAAATTTGAATCAAAATCCTCTAAATCTTATTTTGAGTTAAGAAAAAGAAATAATAATTAATATTAGTCTAATATTGTCTTAAAAATTATCTTCACAGTTCACGCCAAGTATCTATTTTATTTTACTTGTTTTAATCCTACTGACTATTTTTGATAATCTAAGGTTAGATATTTATCACTATTATTATAGAGTAATTTGGACAACTAGCTTGATAGTGATATCGATAAAAAAATATCTTTAATTCAGTTTAATGATTAAACATAAATTAAATGAGTCTGAGAAATATTCTTTTCTAAAAAATATTTTAGCATATTGAAAATATAAATTTATTTCTTAAATTACATTTTAAACGATTTTATTTTATTTCATTTTTTTAAAATTATATCTGGACGTTACCCATCCTTTTGTTATCGGTTTTACATGGGAGCGATATAGCAAATATTCGTTCACTAGTTACAATAGTGTGCTGTGAGTTTTTATATTAGAGTGTTTTGACCTGTTATTAAACTTTTAGTTAAGAACATTATCTGTGCTTAAGCATCTGCTTTTATTCCATATTTTAATTTTCATGCGGGATAAGAGAATTTTTAATTTGTGATATATCATATCTTGCTTGGAAATTTAAATATCGAATAAAAGCCGACGCTTAAGCACAGCTAATGTTCTAAAATAAAAGTTTAATAATAGGTCCATAGTAAATATTAATAATTGACCATCACCAGTCACTCTGATATAAAAACTAACAGTACATTATTGAAACTAGTGAACGAAAATTTGACATGTCGTAGGTTTGTAATACGGAGACAACAAACGCATGTGTGGTATACGTACTACTGTACTAGTATATTCTTAATAAAAAAAAATATAAACCTTTTAAAGTGGAATTTAATTATATACTACCAAAAAGCACGAAAGTGAAATTTATAAATGTAAAAAATAATTTTTTTTTGATTATTTTATAAGGTTTTAATAAGTTTGGCAGTGTTTGCTATTGTTTTTTTTTATTAATATTATAATTTTTACTATTAAAAAAAAATTAACAAATGCATAAGTCTTTTGTGTGTGTGTGTGTGTGTGGGGGGGAGGTTAAAAAAATTTTACAAGGGTGGAAATATGATAAATGGCCAGGAGCGCTAATGAACATTGCTACGGCTCTGCCTATCTATTAGATTTGTTTTGTTGTTATTGATATTAACCGCGTTTATACCATTGCACAATAGTACAACTACTTCAATCGACCGACCAATCATAGCATTACCTATATATATAATTTTTTTTTTGAAATATCATGTTTCAGTGTGGTTAAAATATATTTCATACTTTACTTTTCATATTATTTATAGGGTGATTTATCAATAATTGTGCTCAAAGACCATATTTTTAGAAACCAAAATCTTATATTATACTACCATTTAAAGAGTACTCTGTTGCACTACTATTTTGTTCTTATTTTTTTTTTTTTGTATAATATGTTGGTGACAAAATAATCAATTTTTAGTTAAAAAGAGTGGTTTTAATTTGAAAAAAAAATGAGTTTGCATAGATATAGGCACTAAAAATGGCATAAGGAATCTAATAATTATTTAAATATATTGTCAATGGTTATTAGTTGTGTATATCATATAATTATGTGTATATTTAAAATTTCCAAAAGTTGGCATTTGAATATATTTATAGAATATCATTTTATATTCATCAGAAAAAAGTGGTTAAGTGGATGTCGCTCTGCTGTACAGTAGGTTACAAGTGGTTCACTGTTATGGATGGTGTCAAATTTGAATTCAATGATATAATATCATATTATAAGAAAAACGATTCTGAGCGAAAACGGTCAGTCAGCCTATGATATTACGAAGTATATTTGATGATATTATTAAGCTGAATAAAGGTCATAATAAAGTAATTTATGTATAACCAATTTACGTGGAATCTTTTTTTAAATTTTCAATCATTAGCTATAAAAGTTGAACATTTTATAAACTTTTAACTATAAAATTATTATTAAATTTTAAATGTGATAAATGTTGTCAACATTTTAACTTTAAATGTTTATAAAAAAAAACTGTGCTTATGTATTATTAATATTTTTGAACTGCTATTGTAACAATATATCAGGAGCCTTGCATTTAATTTTCATGCCTTTTTTACCCAACAAATGTATTTTTATTGATATTTATAGAAAAAAAAACTAAAATAATTGAAAACTTACAATGACCGTAAAGAGCTAAAAATAAGTCAAAATATTTTGAAAATGTTATTTTGTATAGAAAATGTTAATATGAACACGAAGTAAAATTTTCAAGTAACTACAGTCATTAGCTTTTGAATTACAATAAAATAAGAAAATCGGTACATGAGAAATCGAGTGAATATCAAATGTTGTAAAAATATGAATTTCAAACGCTCATAAAAATTTAATTTAAGTTTCTTGTAGACATTTTTTTTTTTGATAAAGGTAGACGAACTTATGAGGAATCTTGTATTACATTTTCAAATTTCTAAAAATAAAATTTTTTATGAATTTCTAACTCAAAATAATTTGCAAATTTTCGTCATTTTTACGTAATTTGTCAATATTTGAACTTTAAATGATTATAAAAAACAAAGTGACTTTGGATTTTAAATTATTTTCATCTGCCTTTGAAATAATATACTAGGAGCCTTCTATTAAATTTTAAAGCTTTTTAACCAACAAATAAAATTTTATTGATATTTACAGAAAAAAAAAACTAAAAAAAATGGAAACTGAAAATGTCTGTAAAGAGCTCAAAATATTTGGAAAATGTTATTGTGTAGAGAAAATGCTAGTATAAACAATCAGTCAAAATGTCATGTACCTATACAGTACATGTAGTACCACATAACCAAAATCGATTTTTTCGAAAACAGGTTTTGCTTACAAATCCCGTTTTTATAAATTTTTCTTCTGTTTTTAATTTTGACCCCCCAAAGTACCAACTAAATTTACTTTCCTTTCAGAAAAGATATTGTTGAAGAACATCTAAGCATTTTTACTGTCCTAAAAGGTGATGACAGACACAAAAATAAAAAATTTAAAAAATCATCACATATTACTGTAAAATCAATACATTCATCGTTTCACTCTGGATCTAAGATATATTATTTAAAAAAAAAATACATTGGTATAAGGGGGCATGCCCAGTCTCATCCTACCTATATAATATATGTATTATGTATACATTTTTATATTTTATTAGGAACAGAACAATAGCACGACGCCGCCACTTGTATAGTGGAAAAGTAACCCTCCCCTCCGACTCATCACCATTACAATACAACAATTTCTGTTGCACCCCTTAGTCGATGGCCGGTACACACATAGGTGTGCGACTTAAACTTCGTGTTGTCAAAAACATTTAATCCCATATAATACTCAAACTAGGCGGTTGGCTGGGGCGGGTTCGAACCGAGTCCCGCGCGTTTACCTCGCCATCCCGTGGCCATCGATATAATATTTTTTAAGTTTCAATAAAAGAGGATTATTACATATTTTTATTTTGGGGCTGGTGATGTAGGGGAAGGGTGGGGGGGGCGAGATTCTGCACTCGTATTTTATTATTGTTATCGTAACCCAAACACACATTACAACCGTATATTATAATATATTATTATGCACGTACCGGGTACGGCGTATACGCACATCGAGTATATGTATATATATATATATAGGTATATAAAAACATATTATGTACGTGGAATATTGTTTTACGAACTCAGTTTTGTCTGGGGCAAAGGCTTGCGGTGACCACCACGACTGCGGGTATTGCGTTTCGAAAAGGCGTGTAGACATAAACATACATTATATACACATTCCGCGGCTTCAGTCAGTGGATCGACAAAATGATAATATAATACCTAGTACATACGGCAACCACGAGGAGCCATGGAGGAGCGGTGGGGGATGATTAAAAAAAAAAAAAAAAACCGAAAACAAAAATGAATGTGCATTTATTTCCCGAGTTCCCGAGGTTCAAATTACCCGATCAGTTCAGCTAGAGTAATACCATATTATTATTGTTTTTGAGGACTCCGGTTCGCCCGAAGTTCGATAGCGACGATATGGAGGATAATAAACAAAAAGAAAAAACACCTAAGGCATCTATAATACCCCGAGCTGTGGCCTACACCTATAGTATAGGTATACCATTTGACATATTTTATTTTATTTCATTGATAAAAAAAACATTTTATTCCGTTTAATACGATATAATATTATTGTGTACGATAAACAATTATTGTTTTTTCTCTTTTTTCCCTTCTTAACTTTATGGGAAAATTGAAAATAAAATTGTGGACCCACTCGGTATGTAGAAAGTTACATTTAGTATCGACATTAAAAATGATAAAAAAAATACGTGTTGTACAAACATAACGGATTGACAAAATTACTCTAAGATATTTCGTATAAGATATTGTTCTAAAATAATAATCTATTCTAATTAATAACTATACATTTGAAACGAACTTTTCACCGTTGTTGTAATATGATTATATTATGCTAATTTGATGTACACAGCAATTTGTTTGGTTTTAAAATACATCATGGTCGAAATTTCGCTAAATCTAATGGACACGGATGTTTGGACGAAACTTCCAAACTTAACTAGACAGTTTATTTCTGAAGTATTTCTAATGATCATAATCTATCTTCTCTAAGTACCCCGGAAAGTTGGTCGGACATCAGTTTTGCAGCTCTCAAAGTTTTGTGCCATCTGGATTTCTTGTCTTCCGATACCAAATAATGACTTCTCCAGTGTACTTTGACACACTTCTTGGTACAGTGTGCAGAACGCTTGTTTTGTTATGGCGTGTCATATCAGTTATTTTGGAATAATTTATTTTAAAAAACAGACCATGATGAGAAAAACGGACCAATATTCGTTGACGCGTTGTCTTTTTACAACAATAATCAATAATATCATATAATACGATTATAATAATATGTATTATTAATGCCCTAAAATTATGTATAGATCGATATTGGTTATCTCGATTTCAGCTCAACTTGGAAACCACTCACCTGGTAAATGTGTACAAACATTGTTTTTATGATCTGTGATCGATAAATGCGGTATAAGACCGTATTAATCTGAAAATCGTTGGTCCTTTCATCGTGGAAAAGAGATAAAAATAATATTATAAGCTTACGAATAAAGCGTTTCAAGTTTTCGTATATAACAATATCATATACTATTCTTGTATCGTGTGATTTCACTGTAAGTATATAATATACGTCTACGTCATATTATATTATTATCATTGTTGTACGAAATGTGTGCATCACGCGTATTGTACGGGTGACGAACGGGTACATAATATTATAATACCGACACTATACATGAGGACGTGTAAGTACAATATAATATTAAATATTTGGCGATTCTGATGTGCACCACGTGTGCACATCAGTTAATCGTCTTCAAAAGTCACCAAGTCTCCTGGGTACTTATACATTATTACATAATAATATATTATACTCTTCTGCCGCGAGTAAAATGCTCGTAATAACATGCGTATAATAATAATAGTAATAATAATAATAAGACGTGTAGAACGTTGTTCATCACTTGTGACTTATAAGCATGTTAAACGGCATATCGATTTTTATCGTCCAACGAGACGTACAAAAGGAATGCATTGTTTTTCTTTCTTGCCATTTCCATTCCGTAGTCGTGTCTGTAAAATATTAATGCATAAAAATTGGCGTAACTAAGAGGTTAAGGCATGTGCTCAACGTTAACCCCTCGTAGACGTTTCCAGCTCTCTCTGCAATATAATATGTATAATATACGATTAGAAGTATAGGTGTTGTCACTGGAGATTTAATATTTCAAAAATGTCCATAAAATATTATCTTATACGGATATTTATAAAAATCAACTTGCAAAATGTATTGTTGACAATCATACTCACAGACGTACCCATAATGTTTTCCATTTTTCACACGCTTTTCTACTTTTTAATTTGACTTTTTCACTTCGTCTATCCGTAAAATAAATTAGTCAGTCATCTCTAATTTAAAATATTATATTATGTTATATTAAATTGTATTATCTGAGTGGTAAATTATATTGTATTGACTCCTTTAATTTGCATTCATTTGTTTCAAAAAGAAATTTTACACAAATACGGGTCAATGACAAAGAATATGTGAACGACATATGCATGCAAGTACAATAATGACTGTAACAATACTAAACTCACATAGGTTATTAGACACTAGCCATTATCCTAAATCTTATAATACAATCGGCAATCGTTGTGTTGGTAAGTAACTACTGTCAACGACAGATAAAATTGTCTGCACGATAATCATAAATATTTTAACGACAACCTAGCCAATGTATCAACATGATTTAATTTATCAAGTAAAATTTATAATTGTAATTTTAAAAAATATAATGAGTAATTACTAACTTTCAAACGTATTATGTATTATTTAACCAGACACTTTTTATAATATCTGGTTTATTGACGGTATAATATAGTAATATGTATATTGTGTAATATGACGTATACGCACATAAAAGTCATGGTACCACTGCTTCATCAATAGATTAGTACGAATTATGATTGTGGTTGTCGTAGGTTCTATAGTTCTTCAATCTGCATTTCTTAACAGTATCCAGAAAGCTAAAGACGTCTTTCGAACACTTAATGAGCTACATCATCTGTACTGAAAATATATCAACTCAGATATCCCATCTCTTATACACTTGATCATTCAAATAAGTCCGAAAATCAGAAACCACACTATCAAAACTCACCTCATAAAAATAGTTTCGAGCCCTCCAATAAAACTAATTCATCAAAACAAACAAATTAATGCATAACACTTTTTCTATAATTAATAATCACTGAACGATTTAAAATAACCCAAAAAAGCATACAAGATCCCTCAAGGACTCTCACCGCATCCAATTTGTATATTTAACAACCTATAAATAGAGTCCAGACAACATAATAAACACGGAAACCATCCTCTCTCCAGTATGGCGAATTTCTATGAACATTCACTTAGATTTACATTACTTTCTAAGATATCTACTTGTCCCAGGATCTACAGAATTCTCCTGAAGTAAACCTTTTGAGTTGCTCAACCTCGAGTCCATACATTTATCGATGCACCCATTGTTGAAGGTTGCATAATATGGATGGCCATCAAATGCGAAGACACACGAATCCAATGGAAACTATCAAACAATTAATGTTCCATATCAACTGCATGAGGCTTTAGCATTTGTCAAAGTTATTGAGTAGTGTAATGTACAATTACTTTATACATAATTAATGTATATATATAAGGTCAAAATCATTAATGTCATACTTTTCAGTAAATCACAGTTCCTCTGAAATTGCTTGAAAAGTATAAACGCTCATATTAGGATATAATTCACTAGTTAACACATCACGCATACATGTGGATCGACGCCTTCTGCAATATATATATAACAAAGGACGAGCTGCGAAGACTGCCAAAGCAGCCCATCCATTCATCGACACATTGAAAATCCTATTATTTTTTTTTTCTTACTGAGTCATCGAAAAAATTATTGAAAGGTACACAGACTACCAGTGAAAAAATAATGGCACAAACTCTTAACCTACCCTAATAAAACAACCTAAACCACCTATATTTTGCCCTTACATAACAACATAATAATAAAACATGATAGTTTAATTAACCACCTAAGGATAGTACATAATATTTGCTTTTCAATATCAACAATAGGTAACGAAAATAGTATGTATCAGCTTTGGCATCTCCCTTACAGGGAAAAATATCTTTACCGAATGCTCAGCGTACGAAAAGGAGAGGAACGTAGGAGAAGTACATAGAAGTACGTAAATAGAAGTATGTAAGGATAATTACGTAATTGGGGAATATCCAAACTACCTTTTAGAAGCTTTAAGCCCAGAACCAAGAAACATTCCCATACAATTTATATCAAGAACAAACCTCATCAAACAAATTCAAATAAAATACAACATAGTGTATAATGTTATACTGTACATAATTAAATTTTTTTAATATCCAGTTTCATCAAAATATAAAATATTACGGCCAAAAGTCTTTATGCCACGTATAAAATAATAATAATATGTCTATAGAACTACGCGGTACTTACTTAATTTTGTCAAATTCGCACATCCATAATATTACGACATTCGTATAGGTTCCGTTTTTGCAGCTTTTTGTTTGCACTTTACATGGTTTGCCGTCATGTTGACGTATTGCTTATAACGATTTTATACACCCCTTGCACGCTTATTATTTGTTTTCACAGCCGATTCGACGAATGTTTTCCACTAAAGAACATTATTGTGTATTGTGTTTCTCTCGAGTAGTCAATCCGCGTTACCATTCGATCCGCACGTTTAATCGGTGGTGTAATATCCGTTTTCTACTTTTTGTTTTAGATACCATATTACCCATGACATCGTATAATATACAAGTTGTTGTGTTCTGTACACACACTTTGAGATAGATCTTGTAGGTGGAATCAAAAATCCATCTTGCGTTTTTTGAACGTGAGATTATAAGGAGTTGTACTAGTCTTCAAAAAATCTAAACTTTTTTAGGAGAATGCATTTTTCATCATACGCATCAAGAACGACACCTAATATGAGTTTTTGCTCAAATCCTAGAAACAATCCATATAGGTAATCATATAATATTATGATATCTAATACACGATTCAATACCATTTTCGATTATATTAGCTTACAATATAATTTATAAATTGCATTTATCTTACTTAATAAAATACGCTGCAGTAGTCGTCTTGTTACTCTGTGCAGTATTATATAATTGATTATTTATTAAAGTCTGAGCAGTTGAACAAGCGAGGGCGTTAAAAAGTCAGTTGCACTAGCGGGGTTAGTCTGGATGGAATGATGGACCGTGTAAAAGTAATCTAGCACGTCTGAGGAACTATTGAAGAGAGAAGATATTAAATATAGAAAACCGCGAAGGCGTTAAAATTAGAGTCAGAGTGTAGAACTGTAGAGGTTTTAAGAGTGTCAGGGATGAGGGAATAGTTATATGAGGGGGATGTTTATTATAAAGAAAGGATATCGAGATATGAGTGGCTACGACAGCAATCTATTTATTCCATATCATAAAGTCAAGTATATATATTATATTTGTTTATACACATTATTATAATATATGATCAGTAGAATTAACTACGGTAAGAAACATTTTACTTTCTTGATTTTTAATCAAGTAAGTATGGTAATTGAAATGAAAAAAGTATGAATTTTGAAAACTTTAAGAATTTGTGTTAGATAGGAAAATAATAAAAATGTAACTTTGTTATGGTGAGTAGGCTATCAGTAGACAATCTACTATAGAATCGCACATAGTTTTTTATGTGGTCCCCACAAAATTCTACTGACCCAGTATATACATTGATTTTGCTGCAAAGTTTGTTATCGATTATTAACGCTACCAACGATGATAATAATTGCTGACGATCGAATTATTGAAAACAACCCTATCCGTGGTCATATACACACTGCGTAGAGATATACACCCGTTGTATAACGTTACATAAAATATGTCGGTATTAAAGTTGTGTGGTATTGATTTGTCTGTAAAATGTCTCTGAATTCAAAACAGTTCGATTATAAATAGAATGGTATAACGCTCTTTCGCCCCGTAGACGAGTGAAACTCGAGAATCGTTTCCGACAATATAAAACAATATAAATTATGTAGTGATATTATAAGTTATAACATCGCTAAAGGGCTCCACTATTCATATCGTGTACGATGTGCATGTACGTTTACTGGATTATATTTAAAAATCAAGGTATTAAATAGCGGTGTTTAGGTTGACTGAGATGATCATCGTCTAATGGCGCGAGGACAGCTTGCAGATGTTAGATAAGAGTTGTTGTTTTGTAGACGTCGGAAAGTACAAGTTTCGAAAACTGTGGTATTTTCGTCCTTATTTTTTGACATTCTGATGATTGTTAATTAGTTAATGGTTTTTGTTTTTAGGTTTGCTCTAAAATTAATTATATTATACAGTGTGTATCATGGAACAGAAGTACGAACGCGGAGGGAAATTAATTGGAAAGCCTGAATGGCGCGGGTTTGAGACGATTTAGTGCCGTTCCAATTGTATATGTATAATATATACATGTATATTGCACACTATAAGCCCGAATAGATCTTACGGGAGATTTATCTGTATAATGGAATTTATGCAAGAAAATTATATTAGACGTTAATTTGTGTAAAAGCGGTTTGTATAATTTAGTAGATACATACACATGTTAATACTTTCAATTCGATTCATTTGCATCGTGGGTGTGAGCCCTTAGCAGTGACTGTTGTTATACATTTTTTGTTTTTTTTTATTTTTACAAGATATTTACAATCTATTCATACACAAAATAATAAGCAAATTAGATAAGAGTATTAAAAACATGAGTATCTAATATGACGGTAGAAGCCACCCAATGATTACACTACCTATGTTATAAAAATGGAATTCAAACAAACACACACATATTATATATAATTATACTTATCGCTTTTATAAGGACTTTATAATCTTTAAACTCTTGTGTGTGTTTTAATTTTTATGTGAATTATTGTATATTATTATTATTATGCTAATATATACATTTTAAAACTTACCGAAATTCGTAAAAATAAAACATTATTCAAATATTTTATTTTATACGTTATAATATTAACGGGTTTGATGTATATAATATATGTACTATTATATATTTAGTGAACAATTTTATAATTATGAATTCAATTTTACAAGAGAAAAATAATTTACTTTCTCAAGTATCACTCCCTCTCTCTCTTTTTATTTTATTTTATAATGAATATTTACAACCTTTAACTATATAAACATGAATCAATTTGATAAATACAATACAGAAAAAAGACAACAGTGAATAAAAGCGTAGAGAGAGAGAGACCATCACAAAAATTGTTGTCAGCTTAGGATTGATTATAATTAAAATGCCCCGGTATTAATGTCTTTTTAGTTAACTTTGTGGGTGGAGTTGTACTATGTTTTGTATTTAAAGAAGATTATAATATTATTATGACATTTTGTGAACTACACGTGGGAAGTTTTTTTGTTACCGTATTAACTTACTGACATTTTAAGATGTGAGAATTGGAAAAACACATTAAAAAAATAATATAAGTATGCAATCATTGATGTTTTCCTATTCGAATATTCATAGTAAACAATGTTTACAAAAATACAATAATAAAATAATATTATGATATTTTTTATAAGAATAAATTGTGGACTTTTGTTTTTGATATGGACTGCATCTATTTAATGTTGATAGAACTCCAAAGGTAAAGTCCAAATACCCTACATAATTGGACAGTGGCAATGTAAACTTGATACATCTAGGACACAACTGGTTTTTCAATGACAAAAACTATAAGAAGTAATTTATCGGGAAGTAGCCACACACTATATAATTAATATATTACATCTCTTGGATGTACTTGAACAATACGTTTCGATAAACTTGGCTGTAATGTGTACCAAACGAAGATGGCACAACAAATCATAGACCAAAATAAAAATTGAAATTATTTGTGACGTTAAGACAATAACGCGTGTACTTAGTAGGTACTTACATGTTAATATTCGTAAAAATGATGGATTACTAAAATATTATATTTGTGTATTTTTTTTCATGTAAATGTATATTTTGAGAGAAAATCATATTTCACAAGCTATACATATTGTATGTATACTCACATCGTATATATTTCGTTATTATTGTTGTTTGACAATAATCATACGATAGATCGAATATTTGTCAACTGACGCAGAACTGACGTGAGCAAATATGACTATGGGATTTCATTTTCCCATCGTTTCACGTGTTGATGGGGGGGAGGTGGTTGGGTGGTGTAGTGTTGCTGGTATTGGTGGTGAAGATACGACTTACATAAGAATACGATTTGACATTCTATATTATCACTCTGAATCAATCTGGGAGAACGTGTATACTGTGAAACCGTTGTACTGACGATTTTAAATTGTATATGATATAAAATTATTATTTTTATACTATCAAACACTCGCTTTAAGTCACTCGTGTTTTTCAAATGCTCAGAAAACTACCACAATAGGCAATGATAATATACCTATATACGGGTTACACTATATAGGTACATAATTATTCGGATACCGGCACCAAGTACACTGTATAGCAGGTGCGTGGACGTCAACGAGGAAATTATCTATAAATTATAATAAAATAATATACATGCATCTATGACCCATACTTACTCATGTTACGTTTCGTTGCGACTATACATACACAGCGCAATGGTATTATACCATAGCAAATTACGCCCTTGCATATTTTATCGTAGTAATAATAACAATAATAATAATACTCAAAATACACACACACACACATAATATAGGCAATGTGCCTTCGCGATATAACACATAACACGTATATATTAACATATTATTATTATATTATATACTATATTGTACATAATATCATACGAGGGACGTGAGTGACGTATTGCACGTCAGATGCGTTACCGAGTTAAATTATTCTCACGTTAATTTTCAAACGGTTTACTGGGCCCAATCAGCGTCCGAAGTCGATAGGCGATTGCTAATTTACCACGCCACAGTGTATATATACCTCGGTGGAGGATTAATACCATTACATAAATAACCAGTGCCGTTCAATTAGTTTCTCATCTCATCACCACACACACACACACACACACACACTCGCATCATCAAACCAGATATAGTAAAGACGTTCGAAATCCGATCGATCGATTAATAATAATATTACTAGTTCTCCCACACCACGAGCGATGATGACGAAGGTACCGCGGTGGCCGGCATCGGATGTTGTATACGTCTAGTACCTATAATAATATGACCCTATTGTTTGTGCCACATCCCTTTTTCAGGTATTTTACACGTTACGATTTTTGCTATAGTTATAGTAGTATAGTATATATGTATATAACGCCAATACTCACAATCTGTATGACTACCAATCTATCAATCTATGTAATTTTGAAATTTTAATTCATCGATGCGACCGATTATTTACAAACGTCGTTATATCCATTTATTTTTGTGTCAACATAAGTCATTGATCCGATGATTCTTAACACTTGAAAAAAAATGTGATATTACAACGTTACACTTGCATTAGATGGCTGCGGGACGTCCTTTTAATTTAAAACAAAATTGAGTAAAAAAACGCACTTCAATTTGTTGAACATATTATCGGTTGTTGATTGTTCGAAAAGAGAACAGTCAAATTCAACAAACGCTCGTTTGATTTATATACATATTTACACACACATATACAAATATACACAAATATACGTATATTATTTTGTTCATTATAAGAGTTTTTTTTTGGTGAAACACTACCTACGCTTTTACCATTATTCGAAATTCACCCTCAACGAGCATTTATTATTAACGCGGGACAGCATTTCGATAATCGATTTGATGAAAATTTATAGTAGGCCGAAAGTGTCATCGTTGACAAATCGATAGCCATATTGAATTCAAGACTTTATTTAATCAGTCTAAAAACCAAATATAAATAAAATATCATTCTTATCATTTTGTCATCATTCCAAGACTATATAATATTATGTATTATTGACGAACCCTTCGAATGTTATGTAAAAGCATTCAACACAACCACCGTCATTTAGTCAAGTTACTAATTTCATACCAACAGCTTCATTAGCATTACACCATAATATAATATTGAGTACCATTGCGAGTGCACTATATATACTGACATTTTTATTTGACTTCAAATTAAATTATGATGAATTTAATTTATCTATAATCTTAACATTTTAAATATTCGTTTGATTTTAAGGTACCTAACAGTTGAAATAAAATTTATTTTTAGAATTTAGAATATATCAATTTTAGTTTCAATTAATATACCAACTGCATTGATTATGACTTATGAGCTATAAAATAAGCATTATTTATTAACACAAAATGTATTCGTTCTTTTTATGTATACATAATTTACAGTTATAATCAATTGAAACTTATCAAACAATTGTACAAGAGTAATATAAAAAAGAGGTTCAACTATAAAAATGTTGTATTAAAAACATCAATATAGCTGTGTACAGTAAAAAATTTAAAAAAATGATTTTTAATATATTTTTAACTGAATAATAAATAGATTGGGGTCTCTTATTGAAATGATTAATTGTATCAAATAAAATATGTAATAATAAATTTATTTCCTGTCAAAAAATCAGCGTTTTAGAAAATAACCAACTAAATTAATTAATAATTTTATAAAATGCCAAGGTCCAGTATTCAATTTATAAAGAATTTGACTAAATATAAAATAAATATGTAGGAAATAGTTCTCAATAAACTATATTTTTAAATAATAATAATAATAATAATTAAATCCATGCCGGCGTGGTGTATATGCCATTTCGGTACACCAATGTGTAGGTGGCTTTTGAATGGTAACTGCTGAAAAACTGAATTGGAAATAATGAAATTGATTTGCTCCTATGCATACAATAATGTAAAAATTACCCGGGTTTGTATGTGTGACTAATGCACTATTCGAAAGTACTATAGAATAATTACTAATAAATCGTAGATTTAAAATGAGGTGGTAATGCCCAGATTTTTTAATAAATTATCCACTTATGGATCTCCAGTTGGTATGTGTTTAATATTAGAAATACTATTTCAACTTCGAATTAGTTTTAAATAATAAAAAAATTCGTAACGAATGATAACTGTATAATTTTTTAAGTCCCTACCTTGTGTATAAAGAATTATTGATTCACTGTTAACCATACCTCCTAAAATAAAATAGAAAAAACTACAGATTTTAACTGAGTTGAATAATTATAATATTATCATAGAACATATTAATTATTTTAATAATTGGATGTTACTTTCAGCGTGTGGTAAATAGCGTGGAAAAGATGATCATCACTCCTTTGGGATGATGCAACAATAGTAGGGTAATAAGGCTTTTTGTTTGCTGGAGCGAGATATTGTGTAACATTACTCAAAGTGGGACATAAATTGCTTATATTACGATGCAATATCAGGCTCTGGAGTGGACGGATGAATGTGTCTGATAACAACAGTCGAGGCTTTCCGATTTGTTTAGATAGGTAAAGTGCTTTGAATTTTATATACGAATGGATGTTTTTCCTATGATTATTAGTGTGTCATTTTTAAACTTTTGAAGATGATTTGGTATATAAAAGAATCATAAGCCTGGCCAAGAAATCCTAATAAAATCCGTGTCATTAGCATAGTCTTACAGTCAACCGCGATAACGAATTAGGGACCGAGAAAAAAATTCGTATACGAAAGTTGTTACATCGAAATATATTATACGCGAATTTTCAAGGGACGGTAGTTTTATTCGTTATACTCAAGATTTTGTTATATCGATATCGTTCAGATCGCGAGTTGACTGTATAGGAAAAATGTTTTTCGTATATTTTTGGTGATATTTTTATTCCTCAATTTTGAGTGTCTGGTGAGCCATTAATATAGGGTCTTCTGCGATTTGAGCTGCAAAACTGGTGTGCGTGATGAATAGATTCGATTTATTTTTTTCGGTGTTTGCAATAGGTGGTGATTGCGGTGGAGAAGAGGACTAAAAATAAAAAAGTGAGTTTAATGTCACTATTTAGTATTTACCATTGTAAGTGGTGGTAATATATATTATGTTCATTTCAAAGGTCTGATCTAAAGTCGTGACTGTGCCTGTGGTATTTTATAAGTTTAAAAGTGTACAAGTAGTATGTGACACGATTCTTTTTATGATAATTAAAATAAAATAAGTAATATTACTCTATTTGGTGGAGTATTTTACTGAAAAAATTTTCCAGGTTGAACTTTAATAGAGGAAGAAAGAGAGAGAGAGAGAGAGAGAGAGAGAGAGAGAGAGAGAGAGCAAGGTACTCGTCGATTGGTACAAATTGCAAAATGTTTTGGTTCGAAATATAGGTACAACTGACAAAATATTATACCCAGCGGGAGTGCTGTAAAACGGAAGCTCACTATCAGACTGCCTACGCGGAACTAATGAAAATTAGAAATGCATAAAAAGTTGTTTGGAAAAAAAATTGTTTTAATTCTTTGTTAGTGTTACCACAAAATTATAACATCCATAGATTTTGGAAACGCTTATTGGATTACGATGTGCCAAACTAATAATTATGCATAAAAATGAGTTGCATAATAATCTGTACTTGAAAATGTAGGTCCTTATTTCAAAAGCAGATATCACATTTTCATTGGAAAGGAGGGTGTGAGGTTTATTAAATATATAATTCGAGTAAAAATGGGGACTAGTCCAAAAATTCAGAAATGAGAATTAAATAACTTTATAGGAATATTGAAACTTTGGACAATGGAATAATGCCAAATATTTGTTTATGCCCAATTTTTAAATCAAAGGCATATAAACCTGTAAAATTAATCCAGGGAAAGGATATTAAACAAAAAGATCAAGCATTCACTGTATACATTATTATTATTATTTACATGTAATTTAAAGTTTAGGTTTGGCTTTTGTAGTTATGACACATTCTTTTTAACACATACAAATTATTAATATAATATTTTCATAGTAAAATCAATTTGTCTTATAATAACTTCGTTTAATTACTCAAGTATATATTATAATAACATTTTTGACTCTGAGTGGAACCATGAATGTATTGGCTTTACAATGTTGTGTGTTAATATTTATTTTATTTTTTCAGTTTTGTGTTGAACGACTTTTTGGATTACAAAAAAACTTATTTTAATTTTCAATTTTGAGGGTCATTTCTGTTAAAAAGATACAGACTGTCCAGAAGTGCCAAAAACTTATACATTTTAATGGAAGATCAATCGTATAATTTTCTTTTCTGTTCTCATTGGTGTTTCATCAATGGATATTGTGGTTAATAACATAGTAAATTAAATTAGTAATAAAACTTAAATAAATAAAAATAACACGTTCACACATAGTATCGACAGCATTTATAATACACTTACCTTAGTTTTAAATGTTATAGGTTCAACAAATATTATGGCTATTTTTTTATTCATTATAGACTAGTTTAATTTGGTAAATTGTTGGTTGACGACTCAAGTATAATAGCACCATGGTAATTTATATTCACATATTAACTCTCACATCTGCTTGATTTTACTCAATATATTATAATAGAAGTTCAAATTTAACAAGTCATTATTTTATAAAAAAAAAATATATTTATAATTAGGTCCATTGTACATGCTCAACATGATCCACAAGAACACATTACTAAAATATGTATAATTCTAGACTGGTAAAGCTACAACGCTACATCAATTATTAACTAGGTATAAAAAAAAACAAAAAAAAAGGAAACAAATATACATTTTTATTATCTAACACTATTATAAATTCCCATTGTTACAGTGAACTAATTAGTGGAGGGATTATTAAAATTAATATTAGTAAAAATTAATAATAGATAGCCGATAGGTATAGGTACCTATAAATATTATAATATATAATATTATGTGATAGTTTATCTTTATTTTTAGCTCTATCAGTGTTAAATGAATGCTACTTATTATGTGCTCTATGTATAATATGTACTATATATAACTTAAAAAAATAAATATACTTCGTGTCGTATCAAATCATGATTAAAATTCATTGATTTTCTGTATACATAAAAGTATATTTAAAAATTATATTTTTTTCTAGGTATATCATGTATTTTAAGTAAATAACTTATCATTTTTTTATGTATATTTTTACGTATCATAAATTATAAATGGTCTCTTTTTTAATGACTTAATATTAATATATCATATTTATTTTATTAGAGAAATAAAATATTGTGTTCTTTTAAATATATCATACACATTAGGATTGAATCATCAGAAATATATCTTATTACAATGCAGTTCTCTTGAATTATTTTTGTTTTGAGATTATGCTAGTTCCTTGGTAATATTTTATTGCCTAAAGTTTACCGTCTTAGTTTATTCAATTCAATTTAGTATTCTTATAATTATATTACGTTATTAATTTATTTGAGTATTCTAGACATTTTTTGTGACCATTTTACAATTTTTAATGTCCTTTTTAATTTTAATTTATTATATGCTTAAAGCATCGCTTATCTTTACAGGATATTAATCAAATACATATTTCCATTTGTGTATATTTTTGTACACTATGTTAACTAAACGCTTTTTATAAAACAATAAACATTATATGAGGTAAGTCAGTATTATTTAAATAATTTAAATATCAAGTACCTATAGTGTAATGCACTATCAGTTGTTTAAAAAAATCTCAATAAAATCATATAAAAAAATACCTTATCATCGCAAATTATCCATGGACATAATATTTCAATTTATTTTAATTTCCAATACAACAATTATAAACCTTAAAGTTTGCGTAACCATGACAATACCAAAAATCAAAAGTTTTGCTTTAGTTAGGGGCAGTCATACTGTCGCAATTAGATTATGATATTATTCTCACCCAGGTATACGAGGTTATATATAATTTTCATCAGATTAATTTTTACAGTAAACGCATCAAAAACTTATTTTTTTTTATAATAATTGATTTGAAAAATGTTCCATTGCTCACAAAAAATTGTTTGTATATTTATCTGTAAGTAGGTAATTATTTAGTTATTTTTGGGAAATGCAATTCAAAATGTTATCTTTGGTAAATTTTGGGTTGTCAAAATTAAAAATTTCTCATTACTTTTCAGAGTAACCAAGAAAAAGCAAGACCGGCATTTAAAAAAAAAATAAGAATAAAAAAATGTTAAATCATTATTATAATAAAAAGAAATTTTGTTTTCTAGATGTAACTCAAGAACGAATAACCTTGGATTCTTTAAATATTCATTAAATAATTATATTGTAAGACTTTCTAAATATTTTTTCTGTTTTTGATATATTTATAGACTTTGAATTTTGAAATTTTTTCCCATAAATATCGTTAAAAAAATGTTCCCCGTAGCTAAAAGTTTGAAAATGTAATACAAGGTTTTTCATGAGCTTTTATTGTTGGAACTAAAACAAAAGTTTATCGTAAATCCACAAATATGTTTTATGAGCGTCTGAAGTTTAATATGGCTTGTATGGCAGCACACTAGAACAAAAAAATTACATAATTTATGGAGTAATCGAACTGAACACAATCTGTTATGTTAGTACCTACTTAATTAATTTTGAAAATTATATATAGTTTTAAAATCATATTGCATAAGCACTAAAAACTAACTAAACAGTACAAGTTTAAGCCCTGTATATTGCTACATATTACAATATACCTGCACTATATTATAGCTAAATATAACTATTTAGCATTATATCATAATATTATAGATTATAGTTAACCATATTGTGATTATTTTGTTTAAGATTTAAGTACCTACATTTTTTAATCAGTAATGATAACGTTGAGAATCATACCAATTGAGCTAGATAAAATGTATAGGTTGAGTGAATTTTATATCAGACTTTTAATCACACGATGCGCGATGGTGCTATCTAGTACAACTATCTTCACTGATTCCTTACAAACCGTCAAATTATAACTAGGACATATATTGCTGAGGAGGGCCAATACATCGATAAAGAAGATGAAAAACTAATTTTTTTAATTAAAATCTGCCGAGTCTTGAATTGTGATGTTGGCGTGTATGGTGGAATTATTGCACATCTCGTCTTCGTCTAGGTTTTTAGAATTTTTCGGGACGATGCGACCAACAGAAAATCAAAGCGAAAAATGCAATGCCTCATCTCATCCCACAAGGCTTATCCAATTACCTGCTAGTATGGGCTTTAACTTTTAACATTCAGCCAAAACTATTGGTAATTTATCTGTTGATCCGTTTTCAGTACTATTATAATATTAAAAAACTTTACATCGGACGTGGGCATATATTATAAACAGATAATAATATGTAATGTAAAATTTAGTAACTATTTCGATATGCTTGTCTTAGAATGTACAGTTGTAACAATATAATTGTAGAACTATTATAGACTTAAGAATTGACAAACATACGACCAAATAGTAAATACTACCCGCGTGCGATTACCTTCAATATTTTGACGTGAAACATTAAAGTATAACAATATTATGTTATTGCAGCAACAATATTATAATACCTATCTTTGTTAACGTTTAGTTTTTCATTTTACCATCGGATTCAAGCAGAATTTCACTATAATATTATACCTAATATCGCACATTCCCCTAATATTTTAATATTATCCATAGCTCGCCGCAATAATATGTAAATAGACTTTTGTTTTTTTTACGGCGGTTGGCTCCCATATAATGGCCGTCGTTACAAAGGTACGCGTAGTCCGTGTCGCGGTGTATGTGTAATGCGATTTTATATTTTATATTTTGATTGGTTATTGCCTGTTCTCTCCGCCACCGCCGACTGCGGATCGATGGTGTACAATTCGCGAATACAATGCACTCGTACACGATATTTGCTATAGAGCGCAAGAGGTGGTGCCGGTTGCGATCGTCAGCCAGAAAAAATATATAAAAGCTCTATAGTTATAATATAATTTATTATTATACATATACTCCGGAAGTATATAATATATGATATAGTTGACGATCGGTGCTTAATGATCGCGCATATAGGTGCCTCTTTAATATAATTATGTATTTCTTCAAAAAACAATACATTTTAGTATTTCAGTTTATTCTTTACACAACATGCCTTTCTGATTTCATAACTACAAATCAATTTCCAGTGTTCTTCATTCAAAATAGCATACTTAGTGAATAGCTTTTAAATTTATATTTTGTGATTTTAAACTTACAAATACAAAAATACTCAAAATAATCGTAGTTTATTTTAATGCTAAATTGTGTAGGGATTTCTCTGTTGAATTTGTCTCCTATAAAATAAAAGAATAAAAAATACTTTATTGTTATAAAAATAATATTTATGAATAAAAAAAATAATTTTCAGAAAAAGTGTCTGTTTTGAAGAGCTTTAACAGACAAGTGAGTATTAAAAATTATATGCCATATATTTTTTTTAAGAAGGAACAGTATTGTATTGTTCGTATTTTGTATTGGATATATTGTATATAGTACCAAAATCTCTTAAATTGTTATTATTAATATTTAGTTTGGAAATCATATCCTCTTTACCTATGAAAGAATCGGTATTGCGCCCGAGAGAGTTAGAATAATTATCACCACGTACTTAGAAATCTAAAATATAGTTGGCGATGGACAATATCATAATAACTAAGAAGGACTAGAAAAACGTGATTTACTAAGTCCAGCGATCGCCGCTTGCGTTTCTAATAACGCTTAAACTTTAATGTCATGTCAAATTGTCAACACTCAAATGATGATAAACTTATACGGTATAATAATATAATAATGATAATCTATGATGTGCAAAAATAATATTTATGCAATGAGCGTCTATAATATATTATGTTATATACATGCTCACGTTTACAATTATAATATTATTATGTGTTACACTGTTTTTATAAATTTATCCGAAACGCACAACGATGAAGTATAATGAAAGTACATTTTGTTTGATATATTTTATCTCTTTAGAAAATGCTATGTTACACTGAGAAATTAAAAAAAATACATATATATAAACCATATTTTTTAATAATTTAAAACACTATGTTATGTCATCCGAGTGGTTCAGCGTGAGTTTTATCTCTAAACACGCGTTACTTAAGAATATTGGAAGATGGCATTAACCGTGGTATTTCCATAATCTACTCGAACATAAGCTGGTTTCGTATACATTTTTTTTTTGTCTTAAGTTAATTTTTAAAATGGCTTTAAACTTTTTTTGTATGTTTTTAAAATTAAATATATTTTTGTCACCTAGATGCTCGTGTGACGCGACGAACGTTTGCCATTAAATTAGTATGCTATGATAAGATGTTATTAATCAACACACAACAGATAAACATAATATTAAAAAAAAAAAAAAACCCATTAATAATTTTAATTATGTAACAATTTGTAGACGTGACTTCACGACAAACTGTGATATACTTTCCAAAACACGTATTTATTTATAAGTTTGACTCCTAAAAGTAATATATTAATTATTATTATTTTTGAATAATTAATAGAAGACTTCAGAGAAATAATAATATCGTTGTTTTAAACTATAAAATATTAATTATGCAACGTCTCGTAATTCGCATTATAATAGAATACTAATTATTTGAAATGAAAGAATATTCGTGACAAGAGAGTCTAAGTATACGTCGAGTAGGAGTATGAATTCATTTTCGGTTAAAATTTGATATAATTAATTAAATAATAAATAATTTTCATTAATTGTCAAAGGAAGGTATACCTACTATTAGGAATATATCGGACAACAAGTGAGTTTGTTCATAAGTCATTTTAATTATACGTCCATACTCAATATAAATGTATGATAAAATATATTTTTCGTATTGGAATAATGAAAAATATTCGAAATATTTCAACATTTTTATTATTAAAATGTGATAAGTACTACAACTACTGAACTACTATACATAGGTAGGTTAAGTACAATTCCACGATTGAGTATTAATATGTTTGGTGGACATACTAGTGTTAAATGTTTGTTTGGAATGGAACACAAACTGTTTTTATGATAAAAATGTAGATACAAATTACATAATATTTTAATATCTATATTTAAGTAAGGAATTATTATATTGCATCAACACGTTGTCATTATAATTAATAGTAAATTAAATATTAAATAAGTATACAAAAATCAGAATTTATAGAAGTTTACCCGGTCAACTTGTTCCATTCCAAAACACACACACACACACTCTCATATTAATTATACAATATACATACTTTTACTTTAATCCGTACCAATCTAGGATAATATAGTATCAACCTGGGGTTTTCAACAACGTGCCGTGTTTTATAATTAATACAATAATACTATTATTGTACTTATCTACCAGCATAGAAAGTTTGTTTTAACTGTGCAGTATATAATTTTATTATTATGGTGTACATACCTATGTATGGTTTATTTATATATTTATATATATACATACACCAGTATAATTTATATACGTATACATTTGTACGTTGTATTTAATACCATGTTTAATAAACGTTTATTTAGTAATAGATAGCGTACTGCAAATTGAAATTTGAATTTGGTCCAAGAGTGAGTAAATCATATTTCTGTTTTTATTTTAGTATGATAATTAATTAATTTGTATAAATGTATTATAAATGTTTACCGTTATTATAATATTCTTAAGTAGATTTTCGTTCGAAAATAATGATTTAAAACGTTCAGATTAAACAGATAGCCAAACAGCGTGAAGGCATACAGTTTTACAACTTCTACTGCGTATCTTCCTCACTTATTTACGACGTTTTGTATCGAAGAAAAGTAAAACTTTTTGGGATAAGAAATGTTGTATACTATATCATAATTATCAATAATCGTGATTAACAATATTGAAAAATACATTTTAATAACTATATGAATAGGTAGACAGATTAAAACAAAAATCGATTTATTATAAGTTATACATTAGGTACGGTTAAAAAATAATAAATAATAAGCGACGGCATATAATATAGTTTTAGGAACAAATAAATATTTTTCTTATGATTATCAAGTAGGTAGGTACCTCCCTATAAATGTAATTTCAGCCTAATATTTCGATGAAAATTTCGTCTTTTGTTCAGTCTTTAATTGATTTATATAAATATATGATTGAGGTCTTACTGGTCTTGACCAGGGCCGGATTTATCATTTGACGGAGGGTTTAAGGGAACTAGCCCCGGGTGGCATATGTTTGGGGGGGGGGGCATGCAGATGCCGAAATACTATAAAAAAATTTAATACCTTTTGACCCTCAGTTTAGAATATTTATGAAAAAAATAATTTCAACTTCAAAAAATAAAAAATGATTTGTATTTATATCGTTTGGGCTTCGAACATGGGAGAATGGCATTGGGACATTCAGCGAACACAAAATACTTTGGTATATGTTTAGGAATAAACGTTCAAGTGGTGATATGATTTATTTTTAAACAGCATGCTTGAAAAACCCGGGTTTTATAAGGCACGACACGGACTTCTGCTTCGATAAGGCACGATATGGATTTCTGCTTCTTAAGGCCACCAGATTTTTTTGACATCATTTTGATTTTACTATTTACAGTAAATATAAATTTGAAAGTATTATATTTAATTAAACTGTAATATTACAATTTAAATGTAACGATGTGAAGGTTTAATTTCAAAATGATAATAAATAAAAAGTGATGAGATTAATATAGTATTTTTTACTCTTCAAACTATGAAAGCTTTATAAGATTATTATAATATTTCTATCTTTAAATTATATTTGAATAGCGGAATTTCAAAATTGAAATAACACGTTATGGGTAGATAGTTAAAACGTGCAAGTGTGCAAATTTTTTATTTTTTTTTTACTCTACTTTAGGGGCCTCGAAAAAAGATTTGCCCTGGCATCCGAAAGTCTAAATTCATACCTGGTCTTAGCTATCATGTAATAATTTTAATAAACTATTAACAAGTCACCAAACCCTTAGTAATATAAGTAACTAAGTAAAAAAAAAAACTATAAAACATATTTTACCGTGAACTATATTATCATCGTCAACGATTTTGAAGGTATGTAGTACAATGTACCTATTGATCTATACTATTCATATAGTAGTATTAATATCATCTGAAACTTTCAATAAGATAATAAGTCGTCGAGATCACAACAAGGTATTTATATATATATATATCTCATTAAATAGGTTAAAGGAAGACGAAAGTCATATGCATGTATATAATGTTATAGTGTTAAACAAACATTGTACATGTGATTGATGAAGGGGCCTTAGAGAGGAAATTTGAGATGTGTGTTAGTTAAATATTCTGGTGAAATTGCACAATATAACTGTAGGTATATATAATATTATACACTCGCGGATGCCAGTTGTTTAATCAAATTCGGGATTGTTGAATTCTTGCAAATGAACAATGTCTAGGCTTGACGTGCACTGTAAGTCACCGAATTATTTCTCATTCAAAGGGGCATAAGCACAATATACATTGTGCGTATATATCACTAGGTGGATAATAATATCGTCTCGAAATGCACAACCGGTAACGCAAATCTAGGAGATTTAAGCGCATATCTCGAGAACAGAAAAATAACTACTGCTATTCAAGCATAGTATTTGAATTGCAATAAGGAATGTTTCAATGTTATGTATTAACTATTAATATTACACAGTTTTCGTGTCAAAAAACAAATATTTCCTGTCATATATTAAATCGCATGAAAGAGAATCCATTACGTGATATATGTTGTTTTATACTGGTCTGTTTTGTTAATAATATGATATTGATAACCTCAGCGAAGAAGATTGTAACTTAATTTTTGTCACTTTGAGTTACCATCATGACATCTACAGTCCATATTGGTCTATTGTGTTAAACGCATATTATAAATTCACAATTGCCATTTAAGACGATAAATATCCAATTTCTAAGCTAAAAGAAAATGTCACATTCGTATATAGATCGACTGTACAACGAAGTTTACAGAAGCTATAAATGTACATAATATATCTCATAAAAAGTGAGTAATTTCAATAATAACTTCTATAAAATACGACCCGTGAAAGTGTTAACTGTTGGGTCAGTATAACATTTTTACCTGTCCGCTGTTAAAGAAAATTTATTGTGTTCACATTATAACGTATGGACGCTTAAGAAAATATTATTTTTTTAACTAGATTTAAATAATTCATTACCTACAAAACTTACAATCTTTATCATTTGGATTTTTTTCTGAATGAAAATATGCATTCATTATGCATATTCAGAAGAAGAATGTATCTTTGTATGGGGTACAGGGTACTTTGGTACTTTTAGATGAGGGAAGTAGAAGACCAATTATTGGCGAATCACACCTCCAAATTTAAAATAATTTAGAATAACTTATCAGTTATTGACGAACTACGATTGTTCAAAAAATTCGATCCTTATGTGTATTACAATTCTCAGAAAAATATTCCTCTTAAGAATATGAAATAAAATATGTAGGTATGTTGTAATTTACTTCAAAAGTAAAACTTAAAAAAATACTTATAAAATATTTATTTTTCATTTTTTCAAATACATTGTTTGATGTCAAAGAACGTTTGTAATAAACAAGGTAAGTATTTCTAATACCGATATTATGATATAGGACGATATAGTACGATCGTTTGGATAAATACCCTATGTTGATGAGTGGCGACTGTGGTGCACTGTCTTCACATGTGATGAAACACGAACTGGTTATAATACTTACAAAGAGTGAGATGCATAGATAATAGAAGATTATTGTTAATCTATTATCTATGGTGAGATGTTTTTAGTACGGTTTCGATGACAGGCGTTACCTACAACTGTATCCTAACTTATATGGTTCTTGAAACGTGACAGTAGGCCATCCATCGATTTATGACAACTATACTGTATTACTGTGTAAATGTCTTTCGTGCCCGTCATTATATTGTATGCAGTAGTCCGAGGAGTCGTATTGTGCACGACACTTGGTATAAGGTATAGCTGGGTAGTAATCGGTATGTGGTTGTGAAAAAAAACTTGATATTATTATTGTATTATACTCCAGGGCAACGGTGTGCACACCGACTCACGATTTATACGTAAGAATATGTCTGGAAAACGAATCAATTTCGATATCGGCAGCGGGCGGGTCGGACGTTAATCCGCGATTGCGTCCAATGAATAAACAGCACACAATGACCATAACTTTATTATATTGTCAACGGCAGAAGTATATATATTATATCGCGTTATATATATACGTTACCTGTGGTGGTAATAATATACGTCCGGGCAGGCAGCCGCCGATAAATCCGATCAGTACGGTGCCGCGTCGGCCGACGTGAATTATTGCGGCGGTCCACCGGTGGAGTTCGCGCGCGTGTAAAACAAACACGCCCGCCGGCGGCAAACGATAATAATTTACCACCGGAAACGTATATTATATATATAATAATAATAATAATAATAATATATATATATACGTGAAACGGATCGAGCCCCAACAATATCATAGAAATTTATTAATTTTGTTTTCTAGGAGACCGTTATATTGCCGACGCGCACCAGAAAGAAATACAAGCGACGAACGGTCTATTACACACACCCGGTTACTTTGTTTCGCCAACGAGTTTCGCCAATTTATGATCGTTTAGTAGTAGTAGTAGGAATTCCTAAGTGTGCGACACACCGCCACGGGTCAGACGATTTATACTTTTCAGTTGTTTCTCCACCACCGCCTCCTTTGCACCACCGCGGAGCACATATTATTACACACACACACACACACACACACACACACACACACACACACACACACACACACACACACAAGTACAAACACATAATATACCACGCGTATAGTGTTTAGACGTCTATATATATATACAAATAGTGTACTACCCGTTTACGCGCCAAAAAGTTGTTGACATACCGTATTGTCGAGGCCGCGGGCGCCGTATATTTTATGTATACAGAACTTACCAGCTATATAGTGGGTAGGTATATTATATATATATATATATATTATAGTTTTGTCAAAATTAATCGGCGCCCGACAAAGCAGCAGCACCCGTTATACAGACAAAAACGGCGAGCGATAAACTCGTCCGCGTTTGTGTTGTATATTGTGTTCTTAAGCGATTCGTCCTATTGCTGTTGCAGCCTTTGAGTCAGTGCGTACCTATACCTATGGCCTTGTATAGCATTTCAATATGTTGACACTAAAATGGCTCGTGCCTATATCGTTCACAGACTTATATTGCAAAGTATATTATTATATCCGAATGAAATCGCACCTGTGTGTTAATTTTTTATAATATAGTTAGGTATGTTGTATAGAAGAAATTGGACGTGTAAAGAATACAAAATTAAAAAAAAAAGGTACTGCACAAACTAATATATATATATGAGGCGATACGTGGCAAAGTCAGAAATCTCCACTTTTTTTGAAATAAATGTTTCGATAATATTCATATAATACTTCTTACGATTGGTAACACTAATTTTTATCACAAATAATCCTCCATAAAACGTTTTAATACTAGCTGATCGCAGCAAAGAGAGCAATCTATAATCATAATATACCATATAATAAATCGACAATATCAGCCGATGGTCCACAGAGACAGGATTCATTTTTTCACCCTCAAAATGCCAATCCATTTTATTCAATCGACAGAAGAAAATCCAAATTCCCGATATAAAAATGCAAGGAAACACTCTCCCTAACACAAGAAGTCTCCGCCTTCTAGGATTAACTTTCGATCACAAACTCAACTGGAAAGAACACATAAAAAAACTGAAAGCAACGTCATCCAAAAAACTAAGTATAATCAAATCCGTGTGCCACTTTAAATGGGGCGCTGATCGCAAAACACTCTTAATTCTATACAACTCTTTGATACAATCGACATTGGACTACGGATCAATCATTTACAGCCTCACCAACCAAAATACCCTAAAAACACTCAATATCGTACAAAACGCCGGCATCAGGATGTCCATCGGAGCTTTCAAATCAAGTCCGGTCGACAGTATGATGTGCGAAGCCCACTGCCTACCATTGTATATCAGACAAAAGTACCTAATTACAAAGTTCGCAGCCAAAAAGATGTCTACTCCCCAAACTGGCATAATAAGGACAATCTCAAACCCCCATCACGAACACCTCCTGAAACCTCTTTATATAAAGCTCCACGACATCCTTGAAGAGATATCCTTCAACATCAGCAACATAAAACCTAAAGAAACTTTCTCAACAATCCCTCCATGGAACACGAACCACATTGAAGCCAATACAGAACTCATCAAATTCAACAAATATAACACACCTCATAGTCTGATCATCAATACGTTCTACGAAATAATAAACACCGAATTCAAAAATTATTACCACGTCTATACTGACGCCTCCAAAACAACATACGAAACCGGTTTCGCCATTACCCACAGGGATGAAAATAGTCTCCATAAATTAGACCCCTTCTCCAGCATATACACAGCTGAAACTTTCGCCATACTCGAAGCTACATTAACCGCACTCTCCTCAAACCACGATAAAGTTCTCATCATAAGTGATTCTATGAGTGCAGTCACCTCAATAGCAAACGTACATACAAAATGCAACCTCGCCCAAAGCATTCAAAACGTTATCCACTCAACCGTCAAATCCATCAAACTCATGTGGGTTCCATCCCACATCGGCATCCCCGGCAATGAACTCGCCGACGAACTGGCGATGAAAGCGGCTAACTCCCCGGACACCAAAATATACCCGTATGTAACATACGACGATGCAATCCGAGCCCTCAAATCGAAATTTTATAGTCTCTGGCAAAATCAATGGGAAAATCAAACCAACCAAAACAATAAATTTAGACAGATAAAACCATCAACTATAAAATGGCCGGACCCACCTGTTAAGCTTACACGACATGAAGAGACCATGGTTACCAGAGTACGCATTGGACATACTAGAATCACACACTCCTACCTTATGCGTAAGGAGCCCAAACCCACGTGCGAAACATGCTACAGTGAACTCACCGTTCATCACATATTCTTAGAATGTCCCATTTACCAAAACGCCAGAACAAAAGCGAACATCAACACCACCTCACTAAAAGACGCACTCGGACCAGGACAAGAAAAAAACATTACAAACTTTATCAAGATGGCCGACCTCACCACGAATATATAAAGCAATGGATCAACGACGCCACACCATAACCATTAACTTTTAAACTGTATTTATAAATTATTAATGTAAAAAACCAAATTGTAGGCTAATAAACTTTGTATTTGAAGCCTTATATTAAATAAAAAAAAAAAAAAAAATAAATTGTCTACGTTTCTGTGGCAAATGAGGCAATGATAATATTTATTATATATTATTAATTCAATATTTTTTAAACTCTTTAAGATTGACTAATCGAATGAATATTAAAAATATTTTGTTCAGCCGATTTATAAAAATAAACGTACCTTAGCCTGCAGAATTAGGTACGTTGAAATCATCGTTCCAGACGTCTGTTGATAAAATTAAGATGGTAATCGGATGTAGAAAAGAGAAGAAATTTGTAAAATTGCCCCACGCAAAAAAAAAATATTATGGCACAATCATTAATATTATAAAATATAAACAATAACGATAAAATATTTATGAATATTTTAATTTTTAATCACCCACTTGTACACGCTGGGGGATAATTTTTTTTATGCGATATTTTTATTTCATTATTATACAATGCCGTAGTTTATACTTGCTGATATTACACCAAATACAATTATTATTATTCATTAATCATTATATAGGTATATAAGTATATATTCAATTCCTGCACATTAAAGCATTGATTTCCTACCTACATCTGTGTAAAAATCACGTTTGAGTTTTAAATCATAATAAATACGACCAATTTCATAACAAAAAGTTATTATTGTTTTTATACCAATTACTATGGTCCTGGATAAAATATAAATCAATATTGACAGTATTAACAATATATATGTACGATGGAAATCATTTAGTAAACTAACTTATTCATAATGTTTAAAGGTTGAAACGTGACGATGATAAAATAAATCAAGTCGAACAGTGCTTTATAAGCTTTTGACATTGAACGATACCGTCAGTCACAAATCTTTATGTACTTAACACAAATATAGAAACTCGACGATTAACAGTCAATCAATAAAATTCTCCTTACATCAATTACACCTATAAGTACTCGAGCACTAATTATTTAATGCTATAAACATGATCTATAAGTATGATAACTTGAGTTCAGTTTAAACTTTCAAGTTAAGAAACTAACGTCTGATTGGAATGAGCTTGTTTAGATTAATTAACTAATGACCATTGACCAAATGTTACAATGAAAAGATTGTATTTGCCCTATTATTCTTTAGCTTTTTATATAAAGTATACCTCATTGCAAGCATGTATGTTGATTTTGAGTAGATAACATTGTACTATAGAGTTCTCAGCCAATAGACTTAAAATTTCAACAATGGACTAGTTGTCAATTTGCTAATTGTGTTCGAATAAGATAATACAATATATACACGCATTTTCTTCTTTTTTTTTTCCAAAAAGCACCATTTCGGGAATTTCGTAATAACAATAATCTAATTTCGATTGAAGATAAGTAAATAATGTCATATAAAGTTTTTTCGGAGGACCATTATATAATAATCATAAATGTTGTTTGGCAGTGTTGTTCGTTATCTATAATCAAAATAATTTATCTTTATAAAAAAATCTATCTTTTTAACTTTCATCGATAACTTTTTGAGTTGATATATTTAACGGGCGACGAAGTGCACGGGATCAGCTAGTTATTTTATAAAACTTTTTTTACATAGATATGATTTTGGGCTTAATAACTTTCTTCTAACCAATTTTGCTTAACGTTTGTTTATCCCCATAGAAACGAAAAAAAATAAAAATAAAAATATATAATTATTAACTCATTAAAATCCTAATGAAATGTAGCACTATACAGTGTATATACTGTACTCAAAAACATAATATATATTATGATTCCTCAATTTTCCTCGAAGAAAAAAAATATCTAGTTGCATATTATATGCTATATTTTGTTAGGAATTTAATGCATTTACTAATATAATGTTTTTGGCCGGACGAGAGTTGGTTTTTCCAAAGTATACGTTATTGCCTTTAGCCTATTTTTTAAATTTTATTTTCACGCTCTCTTTATTTCTGTTCTCTTTTTCTCAGGACACACACCTGGCATACACATAAACATCCTATGGATAAAACAGAGTTTGAATCATATGCACTACTTGTGGTTCTGAAAACTCCATAGAAAATCTACTACTAGAATGTAGTAAATTTAATGGGGATTGATCAAAATACAACATCCCAAATAACCTTTCCGAAACAATGAACAAGTTAAACATCTATAAACCTACTTAAAATTATCGAAGACACGAATTTTATACAAAACCATATTATCAAAAAAAAAATAAAAACGTAGGTTCATAATATCTATTCACTAATAATTTTTAATTGTTACTTAGTTACTTATTTAATTCAATGTTTTTTTTTAAAAAAATGTATATTCTATAATGAATTAAAAACCTATTATGTAAAACGCTAATAGCGGCAATGACCAATACAGTCGAGGTCTTGTATTTATAATATTTAAAAATAAATAAAAAAGAATATATTCATCGTTTGCTTAAAATCTAAAAATGTTTGCTCTAAGAGACGTATTGGTTATAATATTTTATTACCTTTTTACGTAAGACATTATTTTATTCCTGATAGATACCGTACTTACATTATATATTTAATTGTACATTCACGTTTTATAGTTTATTGCCTAGTATAATCAAATATCAACTTGAATGTCTGTTTTAGATTATGCTTGAACATAGTCAACAAAGTTTGCTGATAAAGTTTCATAAACATATTTCATACAAATATAATAATTAATTTAATCTTGGTAATTGTTATATAATCAATCAGTTATGCTGATAAAATCGGCAAACATCACAGAATAAAGTGATATATAAACGGTATAATGTTTTATGAAACAAAAGAGCAACAGATGGCAGAGATGAATAAAAATTCGTATGAAATTCAATAATGAGATAAATAAAAACACACACATACAGTATATGTGTGTTAATAATATACATCTTTGTATTGGAAAATAAATGACAGATGGATAACCAAATAAATCAGTAATTATATATTGTCCGATTGTTCTGCAGCAATATTCAAATGTATTAAAACTTTTGGAATGGAACCAATTAGTGATTATAAACTTTTCATTCGGATAAAAATTTCAACCTAACCACTTATTCATACTTTTTAGTATCCACAAGAGATTCCTACCAGACGATCATAAATTTAGTATAACTATGATTTATGATAATTAAAGTTTTTAAAACTTTTATTAGTCTCCTAACCCCATCGTTAGTGTCCCTTCCTACATATTTTCATCTGTGGAAACGTACAGCTATTGTTATTCGCTTTTTAGAACTGAAAAAGAAATAGACATATGGTTTTTAGATTAAACTATTGATTTTATTAAGGCTTGTCGACAAATGGTGTATCTTTAACAAAAGAAAATGTTGTCATTTATGACTTATAATATAAAATAGTGTACCAAAATCTATTTACTATTACGGTTGCTATTTAAGTACAGTTACAGGATGATAATAGTATTATTAACAATTCAGGTATTTTTAATGGTTTTTTTTTAAGTAGCATAAATGTCTCTAAGTTTAAAATTCAAGGATAAAATTATATTATTATTAACACTTAATTTATTGTCATTATAATGTAGTTAAAGTTAATTTATTGAGAAATAATAAAGTTAAATCTATTTCTAACAGTATCCATATGTATAAAATTGAATATAATTTTCTATAGACCGATTAGTGTGTATTCATTTTGAATACCAAATATTAAATTTGAAGGATTTGAGGGTAGAAAATTGTTGCAGTATATCATCATTGCGTTTTTGTAAAATATTGTCTATTGAAGGAGTTAGATGTTAGAACAGTATAAGTAATGTAATAGCATGATATAAAGTAAAACGCTATAATTTCTTCGTTAGACAATAATATCATTCAAAAATTATATTAACGAAATTATTTTTAAACTATTCTATAATCTTAAAATTTGGTAACAATTGCCACACTTTAAATTTTACTTAGTAGTAACTAACTAAGTTTGTGATGACGCTATATGAGCGCAACTATAGGGAGAGAGGCTCTAATATTATATTTGAATAATCATAGATTTCGGTACTCCCTACAATATTTCTCCATTTTTAAATTATTTCCTGTAAATTACATGTATAAAATATACAGAGTAAAGTAGTCTACCATAATGGAGTAATATAACCGTTATTGTGTACAATTTTTCATGTTGTTGCACGTTGAACAATGTTGCTAGAGAGTCTTGAAGAATTTGGTCTTCTTTATATAATACGCATGATGAACGGTGAGATTATTTTAAATACATGTTCATTGTCAGACAAATTATTGTTGATATTTAAATTATTTTATACGAAATACGATTGTTAATGATAATAATTACAGTTTGTTATGAATATTTTAGATTTTGAGTGGAGCGATGATCGTATTGATTTTACAATTACGAATTTTTGTTTGTGTCTGTCATTGCGTTTTGAAGTGAAAATGAAAATGCTTTAATACTCGACACTGAGAACGGTTTCTGGTGGTAATTCGATATAGTTGTCGGTCTTTTAGAAGTCGAACAATATACAATTCTACGATCACACACACACACACACACACACACACACATACACACACACACACACACACACACACACACACACACACACACACACACACACACACACACACACACACACACACACACACACACAAGCGCACGCATATATTTATACATTATTATAACGTCAGCCATAGCTATAATATAAGAAATGATTTTCATAACTTTTTCGCAAGTTATACATATTATCATATCATAGTATGATATTCGCGTAGCAACCATCGTCCGTAGACTGTATCGTATCATGTTATTTTCGATAAACCGCGTAATGATGCGACCAGAAATCACACGCAATATCGCATAAATATATCGCATAACGGCAACGAAAGTCTGCTAGCAGTGTCAAACCTCTCGGCATTTTGCATATACGTGCACGCCTAACCAGGTATAGGTATCGCGGTCCACGGCGGTATACAGCAGAGTACAATATGTGTTTACACCGGGGGATAGGGCGGCGGTGCATAAGAGATCTCGTGGGAAATCATCGTGACGTTTTACGCCGGTTAAAATTTAGCTGAGAGAACCCGACTCGAGTGTGCCACCGAAGCTAGGGGCGGGGGGTGCGTATCGCGTGGCACTCGGCCCCGGCACCCTCCCGCTCACCCGATTTTCTACGGTTTTCTACCCCCAAGCCGATGCACACCCCCGTATATACCGCAGGTGGGCGCTAGATTTTTATTTCCGCTTATTATTATTTCTTACACACATCGTTGCTGAAATATAGGTACCTATAATGTTATTATATATACCTACTGCGCTGTTCCTCCTCTCGCGACTTGACTCACGCGATGAGATCCATTCGATATCCGCCCGCATTGCGTCTCAACATTTATCCGCCGGTCGCTATTTCGACATGTTATTATTTTCAGTTTTTTTTTCCGAGTACTTCCGACGTGATCGTCTACATGTGTCTTCGGGGAGAGTACGATATAACCACTGGAACGGACGATCCATCGGAGCACGTATACGTGCATTTTATTGCGCCATCGTCATCATTACTATGCAGGTAATATTATTATTTTTATCTTCACATTTGTGTTTGCAGCCCATGAGAGAAACTCAGGGAAAATGCATTCCGTTTTTTAAAATAAAACATTGTTAATTAAAACCAGTTGGATATAGGATAATTGAATGTATTGGATGTTTGGAAAATATTAAACATAGGTCGGGCACACATCATTTCTGGTTTGTCACATTAAACTTGTACAAGCTGCCAGGGACCGATCTAGGGGGGGACCTACGGACCCAGCCTCCCAGACATATTATTTCTCAAATTTTCATAGGGGAATTCACATAAATATTGACCTAATATTTGACTGTTTTGGAAAATACGACAATATGAAAAAACGTTTGGATTTTGTTATTTAATATAATAATATATATAATCATTAATTGATTTATTGCATTAAGATTTGACTAATATTTTGAAAAAGTTTTAAATTAAGAATAAATTGTATATTATAATTGCGTTTGTGTAGTAAAAAAATTGTTAGACCTCCCCCCCCACATTTTTTATCAGGATCCGTGCCCGAAAGCTTTTATGTAGAATGAACTTTTAATTTTTAATTGAAATATTATATAATATTTAATGTTTATGTTTAATGTTTACGGATGATTGGCATTTTTAAATTCCAGCCAATCAATTATTAACGTTAAATTAGGATTACATTCGAGCTTTACGTGATATAAATTGTTCTTATTCACAAATAACAAACTCAATTAATTTTTTATTGTTTAATTAAAATATTAATACCAACCTAGTAATTCATTTAAAAATAGACGATTAGCCCAATCGCTTTTATACAAATAAATAATATTATCCTCCAAAACCAAATCAAATACTTAAAAAAAACATCGAGTATTGTTCATTGTATTGTATATTTTGTTATTCTATGGGTATTTCAATAACATTTTTGAATTTTATGTTATGCTTTCTATTGTTAAAAAGATTAAAAGCAGCTACTTAGCGTTCGTAAATTCATTTACTCAAGTGAAAATAACAAATTATTTATTTAAACATAATACAAGACGTGTACCTAATGGTATGTTTTAATGGCCATTGGTTGGTACCTAGTACTGTGATAGAAAATAAAATAACTAAATGTGGTAGGATTATGAATAATAATATTAGGTGTGAATTCATTATGAATGTAAATTATTTAATATTTGTTCTAACTTATTTAAAATGGATTTAAATATTTATTTCTTCAAAATATTTAAGACGTATATTTGTAATACGATTATTCGTAGTAGGTATTCAGTAAGCACATATAAATATATTAATGTCATATAATAAATAAATAATTAAAATTATCCTATAAGATATTATAATATTATCGAGAAAAATCGTTATTCATTATCTACTTTTTACCAGAGTACGAGGTACCAAAATATGGATTTATAATATCTTATCATAAAATGAAATACTTTTTTTTTATTATTATTTTATATAAACTATGATATTTAAATTTAAAATTAATTATGACAACACATATTAGATAATAATAAATAGGAATTTAATTTTAATTTTAATTTTAATTTTCAATTTGCACCTAATAATTTCTTACATAACAATATAATAAATACCGACCTAACTTTATATTCTAATTTAATTATTAAACTTAATAATATAATTGTCATCAAAATGTTAAGATAAATACCCAGTTGAAGACGCCTTTATGAATGTGTCAGGTCTTTGCTTAAGTCATTAATGATTAATGAACAATCTCGGAATTAAAATGAATATTACTTTTTAATTTGTTTGAAAGATTTTTGAGTTTCATATTATGCTTAAGTGGTTTTATAATAATAATTATGAGGGATCCCCCCATATGTTTGTTAAAGCTATGTAAACTTTTGATTTTCAAATGGAAATCAAAAGCTTATGTTTGAGTATTGCATTAGTTAAAAAAATATGGGAAACCTTAAGGTTAACCAATTCCGGTAAAAATCGTTTTTTTAAACTCTATAATGGTTGTCGTTTAAATTTTAAAAATTAAAAATTTTTAACTCTATGGCCTCGACTATAATGCTGTAAAAAAAAATTATTTAATTTATAGACATTTCGTTATATTAATTTAAATTTTAAAAACTCAAATATTGGAATAAATTGATATTGATGTTTAAGTGTATTTTATGACTGTTCTCAAGAGATTTTTTTTCCTGAACCTTAGTTAATTATATACGTCGTGTATAAAAACACGCTACTCCTACCGATCGCAAACAAACCAATTTATACCATACATATTGTAGTACACTTACGTATAATAATAAACCAATTATGTAAATATCTCCAGCATATTGACTTGCCTTTGAACAGGAAATTTAATTACTCAAAGTTAGTTTAAACTGCATAATATAGGTACAATATATAGGTAACTGTCATAGGTGGGGAACGAAGTGGCTTGTAGTGGACTAAAGTGACCGTTGCAATGTGGACCATTGATGGTTCGAACCCGGCTATATGCATGGTGCAGTGTTATAATAACTACCAAGTTTTAGTTGTCTTTATTAATGAGTAAGTTTTTTTACCTGAATCATTAATAAATACTAGGGAAAAAAACAGTCATTTTCTTAAAATGATCTTGGCAAAAATCTAAAACGATTACCCAAATAAAAATGCTGTCAAACAGGTATAACTGAACTACACCTTTGAGCCTACCATCTTCTAACAGTAAAGTGTTGTGTTATTTAACTGCCTGTGAACTAGAAAAAATAAATATATAAAACATCAAACAATTTACTAACGTGCTGTAGAAAAATAATTTAAAAATAATAATAAATGTAAAGAGGCTGTAAAAGGTGAAAACCGATGTTTGTACGTACGCAGTGGTATATATAATAAAATTGCATATTTTAAATAATTTTTGTTTATTATAATAAAATGTTGATAATTTAATTAAAATTTGAATACTGTGTCGAGTTCGTACATACATACAATACATTTACAACTGTATCCACGTATTTATTCGTTTTAATCTTTATTTTTATACGAATATACGTATACTTCCAATATTAATATTATTAATATAGGTACTTCCAATATACGTATCAAACTAGAATATAGCTAATGCTGAATTTCCATTATTTAGGTGGTAAATATATTGAATACTTGATTTATTATTATTTTAAAATAATTATAATATTTATTACTTATTAGGTATAATATAATCTGTGTTATGGCAGAATGTAGGTAATGATTTATAAATGTATATTTTGTATCTAATTAATTTACAAATAAAACCTTTTAAATTATTTTTGAGCTATTTTTATTGTTCTATATTATAGTATTTTCAAACGGAAAAATAAATACCAAAATACCTTAAGCTTTAATAAAAAAAAACGGTTATTTATATAGTTTTCGTTATAGTATTAAAATGCAATGTATCACGTAAGTAGGTAGTATAGTCTTACTTATTTTTAATAAAAAAAGTCAAATAGACCTCTGTAGTTTGAAACTTAAATGTATGTCAAACAACCGCTAAGAAGGATTGCTGTTTAATAAGTGACCTTTCTAATAACACTAAACCAAGTGTATACATAATGTTACCGACAGATATAATATTAAAGGCAACTTTCATGTATAAGCACATGGTCTTATACCTACATATAGTTAGGTAATACTTAATTGGTATTATGCAAATCTATAGGCAAAGTTGAGACACAGGAAATATGGTTATTATGATATAGGGATTTTTATTTAGATATTTTTATTAACACTTATATACTAATGTAAAAAATATTATTGTTATTGTTTAGAATGAAAATTTTCGTAAACAACGTTCCGTATAATCTGGCAAGTCAAAAAAAAAAACTCATCAGTTCTAATGAGCTTAAGCTTAACTGTATTGATAGATATGGTGCCTATGCATTAATCTACCTACTCGTATTATATATCATATATTTTGTAATTGTCTTAATACGTCACGTCGTGGGGATAACGTTTGTTCATTTTTTGACGTTGTAAGTATTTCACAGTAATCTCCGATATAAGACCGTTTAACAGTTCGATAAAATTATAATTTGCAACAAATAGTATACAATCATGCAGCTGTCACCAAGTTTTAAACAAATACAAAATATTTTAAATTACGTTGTGGGTTTATTGTGTGTTGTAAATGCGCGCGTTCTTGAATTGTATTATTTTTAGATTCTGAGTGAAACGATGAATGTATTGATTTTACAATGATGTGTGTTTTTTTTTTTATTTTTTTATTTTTAATTTTTTAATTTTTTAATTTTTGTGTCTGTGTACACGTTAAGTAGTCGAAATAATGCTTCGATTTTCGACTTCAGTATCTTGTTCGATTGGAAAGTGAATATCGTTGGTGCATTGGGGAGGTCAAAATTTAAAATTCCCAATAGTTTTCACAAGCGCCGGGAAAAACAACATAAAAATTAAGGAAAAACGGGAATTTTTACGCAAAATCAGTTTTTGACAAAATCGAATTTGGTTTTTGGTGTAACTTTAAAACAAATGACCGTAGATACATGAAATTTTCACTGGTTGTTTATATTTGCATTTTCTATACACGATAAAATTTTCAAAATATTTTGATTTATTTTGAACTGTTTAGGGACATTTTCATTTTCCATTTTTTTTTAGTTTTTTTTCTAAAAATATCAATAAAATTTTATTTGTTGGTTGCGAAAGCTTGAAAATTTAATAGAAGGCTCCTAATATGTTGTTTCAAAGGCAGATGAAAAATATTAAAAATCCTTAGTCACAATTTTTTTTTATAAGCATTTAAAGTTCAAAAATTGACAAAATATGGAAAAATCACGAAAATTAGCAAATTATTTTGAGGTAAGAATTCGTAAAAATTTTTCTTTTTAAATCTAAGATTTGAAAATGAAACACAAGATTCCTTATAAGATTATCTACCTTTATCAATAAAAAAATCTCTACCGGACAGTCAAATTAAATTTTTATGAGCGTTAGAAATTCAAATTTTTACAACATTGGATTTTTACTCGATTACTCATGTAGCGATTTCCTTATTTTGTTGCAATTCAAAAACGAACAACTGTAGATGCATGAAAATTTCACTGAATGTTTAAATTAGCATTTTCTATACACCATACAATTTTGAAAATATTTTGACTCTTTTTGAGCTGTTTATGGACATTTACAGCTTTCAATTTTTTTTAGTTTTTTTTTTTACAAATATCAATAAAGTTTTATCTGTTGGGCCAAAAAGTGTAAAAATTTAATACAAGGCTCCTGATATATTGTTACAATAGCAGTTGAAAAATATTAAAAATACATAGGCACAGTTTTTTTTTATAAGCATTTAAAGATCAAATTTTGACAAAATTTATCAAAATCTCAAAAATTATCAATCATTGTAATTAATAAATTATAAAATGTTCAGTTTTTATAGCTAAGGATTACAAATTCAACACAAACATAGGCGTGCGCAGACTTTGTCCGCAGGGGGTGCCTCCTCAAAATTTCTGAACCAAATATTCATGTACTAATGACTACTAGACACTAGTATAATCATTAAATATTATTATAAATTATTATTTATTATTACAAAATATAGTATAATAAAAAAATCACACACAATTTATACATAAGATCCTTATTTACATAGCTATTTACAACTCCATCCTTCTGTCCACGGGAGTAAGGTTTTTGAATGTATCAATTACATCATCAATATTTATATTATAAGCAAGTTCTTGCTCAATGAATACAGTAAGCAGGCCGTCCAATCGATCCTGTGTCATGGTACTGCGTAGCTTGGTTTTCACAATACTAAGTTTAGAAAATGAACGCTCGCAAGCACAGCTCGTTACTGGTATAATCATAAATGTTTTCAATGCTTTAATAACATTACAAAATATAGTTTCCCTTCCACAGTTGGATTGTGTAAGCCAATTTATCCAATCACCACATTTATTCTTCTCGCCTTTCGGTATATTATCTGTATGTTTAAGAAGATTAATTTCTGTTTTCAACATATCAGAATTTAAATCAAATGCTGTGGACAAGACTGAAATGTCGTTGCTATTTATATTTAAAACTAATAAATTTCCAATGCTTTGAATCATATTCATTGTTTCTTGGTTAAATCTAATATTAATTCCACTAATCATATGGTCCAATGTTGAATAGTATACAGAAACCTTCATTTCTTCTTCTTTTGAAGACATATAGTGCTGTGTACTACTCAAGCAGTCAATTTTGGTTGACACTTTTCTTTTTTTCAGTTGTGGAATTTCAATATCATAATTTTTACACATTTGAATGGTTTTATGATAAATATCTGTGAAATCGTCTTCAGTATTTCTCATAGAAACAAGTAATTTTTTTAATGACTCAACGATTTCTACAGCAGTTAATAAGTTTATGTTGGGTGACTGTAAAAAAGCACTTGTTTTTAATATTGAAGAAAGAATAGGATCTAACATCAACATGGCAAAGATAAATTCAAACGTTTTCATCTGATGGAGAATTCCCTTGCCTTTTGCTCGAACATCTGATTGTTTTGTATTATCAATAATTTCTTCAATTGCTGCTAATATTGACGAATAATTTTCTTTTACTGCACTAATAGCTTCTGAGCGGCAAGCCCACCTTGTGGTAGAAATTGATTTTAAAGTTTTTAACTTTGTACTTTCTAGTATTGTATAGATTATATATTAAAGAAAATGCCAGAGGCCGCAGGGGTGGCCGCGGCCTACCCGGCCCCCCCCGTGCGCACGCCTATGAACACAAAGGTTCTCATAAATAGTTCATACTATAACCAAAAAATCTAAAAAATATATGAACACAGTTATTTTTTACAGACATTTTAAATTCAAATTTGGACAAAATTACATATTAAAAAACCTAGAATAACTATTTTAGTTATTTTGTTGTGATTGAATAATATTATTCGTGGGTTCTTGAAACTTCTAAAGTGTACTATTATATATCTATGATAGTATCACGGTTTTTGTTGATGTATAACGCGTTATAAGTACCTAATGGATATTGTGATATGATTAATTTGGAATTCATTATAGGTCAATTTTTTTAATACCATAGATAAGTATATAATATGTCTTATACATACACTGACATACCGTCACCGCTCAGAATCGTTTTTCTTATACAATGATATTATATCATTGAATTCAAATTTAATACCATCCATTATACAGTGACCCACTTGTAACCTACTGTACAGCAGAGCGACACCCACTTGGCCACCTTTTTTTCATTTATACTGTCACACTCTGTATACTAGATACGTTATACGAATATACATAATTATTAATTTGAATGTTCACATTAAAATTATATTTGACTATGATCCATTGATCCTATACCTAGTTTATTATTTCGATGATTAATTAATAGTTAGGTTAACTGTTTAAGTCTTGCTAATACCAAATAACATAACGTACCTAGTCTAATATATTTTAACTATATTTCCGAAACCTTAATTTTCTAAAATATACAAGTATCTATATTAAAGCCTTTCAAAATCACCTTTTAAATATGATGGTCAAGTAATTTTAATATTTGATTTTATCGATGTGGCAACGATCAACAAATTATTAAATCTACACTAATCTGTATATACTACTACTGTATTTTACTACTCAGTACTATTGCTATATTAAGGATTGTAATATTGTATACAATTTGTTGACATGTCAAATGTTATAAAATATAATACATTTGCAAGAATTTAAACTGGTAAATATAATATAAACATATAATAATAATATATAATTTAACGTGGATGGTATTAGAGTTCATTGAATGGTGACCTGGTGAATCGCGGTGATTGGACGCAGTCACTAATATAATGTGTGCAGAGGTCGAGCAGGCTCCCAGATGGGTGACCACCAGGATTCTTTGCGACGATCTATCTGCCTCACATAAAAAACGCGTACCAACCGTAGCCGCCACACAAACCGAATGGAGTGTCAAAAAAACGAAGTTCATTTTATGATTTATTTTTGAGCTTCTCGCATGACATATAGTGAATTGCAAGTTAAAAATAATGGTGTGGAATATTGTCCACAGTAAAAACTAGCTAATAACAATGTAGCTTGAAGTCTTAAAAACAATGATACTTTAACCTCCTATAGTTATTTACCCAAAGACTTCTCAATTGGCTGTGATGAAAATAGTGTTTGCATCTTTTTATCTGCTAGTCAGCAATGTCAAAAAAAATAAAACACTATATGTTTCTTTAAATTTAAATAGTATTCGTTATAAATGTAGTAAAATGTATAATAGTATAATAATTTGAGATTAATTGATATTTTTTTCTCAAATTAAATCTAAATTGACAATAGCAATGAACACATATTTAAATTATTAAAAAAATAACCGTCTAGTTTAAGTCGTGATAAAATGTATTTGTTGTAATGATTTATCGGTGGTGGGTTATTGGTGGTTGTTGGATGACATCCCACCGCTTGATGCCCGATGCCAATTCTATTACTATTATACAGACAGTATCCATTATAATATAAATATTGATATACTTCAGAGTTTAAATTTTAGGATCAGATTATCAAAACAAAATACAAACGAGTCAACGCGACTAGTAACTGTCCTTGTAATTCTCTTGTGTTCTTGTAACCTAACCAATATTTGTGTTATAATATATTTTAATTTATTACTGGATAACATTTTAAGATATTTTATTTTAAAAATCTTTATCTAGATATTATTTTAGTGAGCTATTCCCAACACTGGAATCATTTCGCTTAAACATTTGATATTAATTTTTTTTAATTGTACCTATTAACATTTAAACATTTTTTTTAATATTGTACAGGTAGTATTATGAATTTTTTGATATCATTATGTTAAAATGTCGATACAATATATTTGATATATGATAATACATTTTTAATAATGAATTTAATTTGTATTGGTTATTCATTATATTTATTCGATCTATATGAACTGATTACTGTATAGAAAGAGGACAATGCTTACTTTAGAATTTAAATTTCAAACTTTAATCTACCTATCAGTAATTGTTTTAAATGTATTGCATATTATGATATTATCATATGTAGTTCTAATATTGGCCTTTGATTGTAATACATTTGGTATCCCCCTCTATAGTGATCACTACAGTGAGTATATTGGATTTAATTAATGGTATTAATTTATGATAAACTTTAATATAATAGATTAATTATTATAATTAATAAACTACGCATGATCAATGTTCAAAACCAAATCCACACATGAAGCAAAAGCCCAATGCAATTATAATATTATTTTAACGATTCACAAATTGCTATTCATTGATACCATGCTGGTATAATCCATCCATAATATTAGTTCTTGATTTTTTTATAAAACGTTAAAATGAATATAAAATACTATAGATACTGTTGTTGTTCTATAGAAAATACAATAAATGTGGAATGATAAATGTCGACGCTAAATTATAGATGTCTTTCTAGAACACTGTACGACATAATATTTGGTATAACTATAAAATGTGATGAGCTTTAGGATTAAGTTACAGTACACTATCCAATAACGATTTTCATTCGTCATTTTTCGTGCTAACAAATTATACCATCGTCCTCGGGTTTTTGTACTCTGTGCGAATGATTTCCGTACTTTATAATTGTACGTACTCCGATTAAGTGCCTAAACAACTCCATAGATTTTCCGAAGTTCGTTCATACGACGTACAAAATATTATTCTCCCTGATCGGAAATAATGTATACAGTATATTATAATATTATATAATATGGTTGACGATTAACAGAAAAATATAGTCACGTACCCGTGTCACTATAAATTATAGAAATATATTGTATAAATATGAAATCTTATTCAGTTATAAGTTATAACCCAGCAATTATAAAATACATAGAGAAAGAGAGAGGGGGAGATTGATAGATGGTTTCGTTTTCACCGATTCGTGTATATTATAACTAGAATTAGATTATAATATATTACTGACAACTGTATGGACGCTGGCTATAATAATTTAAATAGGTATAGAAAAATAAGATCTAATTAGACGTAACATGAGTACCAATAAACATTTTAAATCATAATTTAACAGATTGAAAATAAATTGTGGACCAAGTTTGTTTTTTTTTTTGTTTACACCCTTTCTATATTAGATAGGAAATATTTCAGTTTTACACTTTTATTTTTACCTTCCTCGTTTTGTTCATTTTTAACGGGCCAAACGCAAATATAAAATATATATCGTTATATTGTTAATATTAAGTTTTATCGACACCGTTTGAAATTCCGTTCTACTTCCATGGTTGTTTTTATTGTTGTGAAGGGAGGGCGTTTTGTTATTCCTAGCGTTTATGATGTTCAGTGGTAGCTTGAAGTTATATAAGGTAAAAATTAATTCTGTATACTGAAAATGAACAAAAAAAAAAAAAACGTTTGTAATAAACAACGTTTTAAAAACTCAGTTTGTTTACGTCCTTCAAATATATATAATATAATAATTAAACTAATTATTTCCTCATTTGAAGGTTTATTAAAAACCATTATTTTTTTGATTGGAAATTTGATTTTTAAGATAAAATATAATAATTTTGATTAAACCACACAAAATTTAATTCCTATAAAATAAAAAATAGATTTTAGTATAATTCTGTAGTTTGTTTTATTACCTTAGTACCTTATAATTTTTTAATTTTATATTTTGTACCGTTATAGCCCCCCTGACTATGATTTAGCCCCCCCCCAAATATCCCTTGTTGATTTAAATGTAATCCCCCTATGGGTTATTTTAAATAAAGAGTTTTGTTCGACCCCCTCCTACAATTTGATTTTTTGGATTTCGAGTGTTGTCAATTATTTTTGTTTTTTACTGTGGTCAATCTACAAAGAATCGAATCTAATCGTATACTTTTATAACGTTAAAGTAACTCAGATGATTTACGTGTCAACGTTAATAACATATTATCTTTAATAATATTTATTATAACCGACGTCTACCGACGCAACCGACGCCTTAGTCCGTTCGGCCACTCCGTCCCCCATTAAACATTTATTTGGCACTCATTTTATTATTTCCCGTAGTTTTCCCGATTACCGAGTGAGCTAAAAATTTGAAACCGGTCTGAAAATATGTATTTAAGTGCTCCCTATCACCTCCCGAAAACCCCATTTCAATACAAAGGCACCCATCTGAGATATTCAGTGGTACCTAATATCGTGATCACACAGCTGTATATCAGATATCTATAAAATATTATTAAATTAAATTGGATATACTGAAAGGTTTTGAGCTACTCTTCGTAAAATTCTGATTATGTATTATAATCTTAGACAGTTTTCAAAATGTTCTCATTTATATCAACGACATTTTTCTACATTAACTATTTTTGGTTTCCAAATGATTATAGAATAAATGCCACCCAAAATGTACACGTTTAATTTGTAAAATCACATTTTGTGTGTCGTTGTCATCTATCTTCTTTACGATTAACGTTTATATTTTAAGATATCTAGCATAAATATGACTGTCATAATATTCTGAAACTGACTATGAATTATGAAATAATCAAAAATCTTACCAATGCGATGAGTATACTACGATCTTATGAAATTACAAATTTAATTTTGGCCACTAAAATATCTTTACGTCTAATTAATGTTAGCCAGAATAACTCGTAGTCTGCTAAAATAACAATAAAATAATAAATCTTGAATAATGTAATGGATTTTGATTCTGAGCAAAGAGATGAATGTGTTTATTTTACAATGATGTGTGTTTTTTTTTAATTTATTTAAATTTTATTTTGTATCTGTCATCAGCTTTTAGGACAAAAAAAAGTCCTTGGATTTTCTTCAACAATGTCTTTTCTGATAGGAAAGTGAATCTAATTGGTACTTTGGGGGGTCAAAAGTAAAACGATTATGAGCGAAAACGGTCAGTCAGCCTATGATATTACTAAGTATTATATTTGATGTTTTTATTGTGAATAAAATAATTTATATATAATCTATTTACGTGGAAATTTGTATTGATATTGTACTGATATTGTAACAACATATCAATAGCTTTGTATTACATTTTTACACTTTTTGACCCAACAGATAACACTTTATTGATATTCATGGAAAAAAAAATAAATTGAAATATGAAATTGTCCGTAAAAAGCTCAAAACAAATCAAAATATTTTGAAAATTATATCATCTATGAGAATTGATAAAATAAACATTCAGTAAAATTTTCATATATCTACATTCATTCGTTTTTGAATTACAGCCAAATAAAAAATTCGCTACATGAGAAATCGAGTGAATAATATCCAATGTTGTAAAAATTTAAATTACAAAAGCTCATAAAAATGTAATTTGTCTTTCTTCTAGAAATTTTTTTTTTTTTTAAAGATAGACAAACTTATGAGAAATCTTGTATTACATTTGAAAATCTTAGATTTAAAAAGAAAATTTTTTATGAATTTCTAACTAAATGAATGTCTACAAGAAACTTAAATTAAATTTTTATGAGCGTTTGAAACTCATATTTTTATGACATTTGATATTCACTCGATTTCTCATGTACCGATTTTCTTATTTTATTGTAATTAAAAAACGAATGAATGTAGATACTTGAAAATTTGACTGCACGTTCATAAATTAGCATTTTCTATACACCATACAGTTTTGAAAATAATTTGACTCTTTTTGAGTTGTTTACGGACATTGTCAGTTTTCAATATTTTTAGTTTTTTTTTTCTATAAATATCAATAAAATTTTATTTGTTCTGTAAAAAAGCGTGACATTTAATTGCAAGGCTCCTGATATATTTGTTACAATAGCAGTTGAAAAACATTGAAAATACATTGTCACAATTTTTTTTTATAAGCATTTAAAGTTCGAATTTTGACAAAATATATAAATTTTAAATTTAATAATTATTTTTAGTTCAGAATGTATAAAATGTTCCACTTTTATATCTAAGGATTGAAAATTTAAAACAAGATTCCACATAACTAGACCTATACTTGGATTCCTGTATTGAACATTCTGTGCCTTTACCAACAGTGAAGCCGTCATATAAATGCTTTTGAGTAAGACGAATAATTTAAAATAACAAACATTTATTTACTTTACATATATAATATGTTAATCATATTATAATAGAGAAAAAAATGTGTTTTACATTTTGTTGTAAAAAATATTATTACATTCCAACTGCGAGTAAGCAACACAGTTTGCGTGTAAAACGTAAAAGTAAATAATATTGTGAGTGTGACATTTTATGTTATAATATTTTGTAAATTCACACAATTTAAGTTGATTTTGAGTGGAAAGAGTTTTTTTAAATTATTACATAAAAACAAAGCATTGCATTCTGAGTATTTTTTTTATTGATTGTTATTCTCTCGAGGTTCGAATGAAAAAAGGCAAGATTGAACATTTAATGCTATTATATTCCTCATACAGTTGGCTTATACAAATTATTGAAAATTCAGGTGTAACTCAGTGTTGTCATTTCAGTTTTTAATAGAGTGGTTCAAAAGTTTTGACTAGCCCAAAAGGATAACATAAAAAACAAACGTTCGCTTTACTCGCAAGCACATATTAATATATTATGTTTATTTTCCTTCATAAAACACACATATACATATCAACCTTCATGCCCGTCTTCGCATGCGTCTAAATATAAATTTGTACCACGAACCTGTTCACACCATTCTACGATAAGTAAATGGTAATATTCAAAATGAAAATGTATGTAAATTGATTTTAGAATAAATACTAATATTGTCATGTTTAAATTCAACATAGCGTATAATTAATAATAAAATAAATTGCTATGGTAAAAGTAAAAATATATAATAAAATGTGCATAGTTATATAGGCTGATAAACCGTTTCTTCTCAGAATTATTTTTGGTGTGCAATGATTTATCATCAAATCCAAATTTAACACATCCATTCCAACAGTAAACAACTCAATGATGACTTACAACAGTACAACAGTACAACAGAGCATTTGTCTACTTGCAAACTTCTTGTTGTTTTTTTTTCGTGTACTTATTATTGAAATATTTCTTATTGTATTATTAGTTATAAAAATGTATTTACGATAAGATTTACTTATTTATTAATTTAAAAACTATGTTAAATATTTAAACAATTATTTTATTGTTATTAATTTATATGACATTTTAGTTTATTTTTTTTTTGAGATTTAGCACATCGGCCACTACCACTAAAATTCGATCCTAACAAAAACACTCCACCAAACTCCGTGTAAAAGAGAACACTAAATATTAAAAAAAAAAAATGACACTAAAATTTGTGATTTATAGCTAAGTCTTTGAACTATAGATATAATTTATGTTAAAATAGTCTGACAAATAGTTTAACTTAGCTTGATGACTTTAAAACACTTGATTAGTAATACAATACTTATTCCAATGATAGTAGACTATATTATTATTATGTCAACATGCAATAGTATTTTTAATTTTATAAACTTAAGTCGATAGGTAATATGAGTTTCTTTATTTAGCAGACTATTTTAACATAAATTATTTCTATAGTCCAAATACTTAGTTATACAATTATATCAGAACTTTTAGAGTATTCTTTTTATATTTAGCTTTTTTTACACGTAGTTTGGTGGATTGATTTTGTTGGGATATCATTATTTTTTTGTCGATACCATATTATTTGTAATAATTATAGTCAATATAACAATAGCCATTGTTACGTGACTAGAAATAACTAATAACATGCTTTAAGACTGAATACTATTTATACTATCAACTACCTAATAACTTCTTTTAATAATACTTACTTAAATGTATTATGGTACATAAGAAATGTATCGAGTACTTCACAAGAAATACGATGTTTTAAATTTTAATAATAATATGTATGTTATCGTGATTGAGAGTGAATGTGTGTTGGAAAATGACTTGGAGGGGCAAATACCGTGGCAACATCATAGATATTAATGAATATAATACCTAAAATATCTATGGTGACACGTGCATAAAGTATCGGTAACTCTATCACAATTTTATGCTGTGGGGGTCCTCCACCGATCGTTAGGTCGGATAGTGCATTGTAATGCGGACCGCGGGGAATATTATCTAATAAAATGTTGAAAGTACCCTACAATAATTTCTAGTTAAATTCGCTAGAACTCTGTTGATATTATTCAAAATGATTTGAAAAATACAACATGCACTTCCACGTGAAATTTCCATTTAGATGATTTTATTTCAAAATTTGATTATTTAACTACAAATTTTCTATGCTTTTTCAAGAAATCGTTTCCTTGAATCGGGTTTCTTCTTGTGATTATGTTTCACGTGCGTTTTGTCCCTGTTTGCTTTTTAAGGTGCTTTTTTCTTTTTATACTTAGCGCGACCCTATACCGGATCGTTGGATGGCTATTTCATACCTTGCCACCTTAAGAAGTATCAGTCAAATATCTCAGACTTCAGAGTTATATTATTTGGACAAAAGACTTACATAGTGACAATTTAATTATAATGTCTTTATCAATCAAATTAAAACATGAATAACGGAGTAGGTACTTCGTATATTAAAGAAACTCAATAATATTATACATAACGAGTATCACAACTTACTATAGTATATGAGAAAATACGATATCCACCACTTAATTTGGGGACATACTTATATTATATTTTTTTTAGATATTTCAAATTTTTATTTTACCAAATAAGATGTCCTAGTTATAATATCTGTACCAGGCAAATTTAATTATGCTTTTATAATTTATAAAACGCATATAGTATGGTAAAACTGTTTTTTTTCATCTATTTAAATTTAAAAAAAAAATTGTTTGTACAGGGGAAAAATTTAAATTGATTGTGCTAGGGGCAAAATCATGAAACACAATAATAATTTGTTTTATGACATACCTCAGAGTCGATGGACGTCACTACGAAAAGCTGAAACTACATGAAGGGTTACGGGAAAAAAACGATAATAGTCAATATTCCTAAAATGTTCAGTATTGCAGTTTTAAATTGGGACTCTGGCCTTTTTTCCCGTTATGGTAATATTTAAACCTGTATATCATTATCTGTATTATATCATTGTCCATAATTATTTGATTTTTTCTTTTTTTTGACTATGATCGTTTTTCCCCGTAACTCTTCACATTTTAATAATCTCTAGAGCTGAGGTCTTAGATAATAACAACTCAAATTCGTTCTCCACTGAGATCTGAAGAATGAAACCACCACTATATAATAGTTTTTGTTTTTGTTTTACATACAATAATTATTTTACCTCAGTCGTTGGTTAAGGGTTGATTAAAACACACTTTATTTTTCCTAAGGTTAGAAGATTTTTAGCAGTTTTCACATGAAGGCTGGAGAGTTGAATAATAAAATAACATAAATAAATGTGGTATAATATTTTATACTTTTATAGGTTTTTAGAGATGTTTTACATTTTTCAAATTAAAATTGTATACGCTGAGTTCGATATATTTTAATATTTAGGTACATGACGTTTTATTGCAGAATTGTACTAAAATTAAAAAAAAAATAATATCATTGATGAATAAAATTCCAAACTCATAATTTGAAATAACTGATATACAGTATGCCATCATATTGTTATGAAATTCCAAGTAACGAAATAGTAACATACATTTTACATACCACATCTGGGTTAGTGTTAAAGGTATCTCATTGTGATGATTAATTTAGGTATATTGGCGGTATGGGCTAATTTCAATAATTAATATATTTAATTTAGTATCGATCAGTGCTGTGCATTCATGTTAGTTCTCAGAAGTAAATTATGTGTGGTAATGTGTGTTATAAACCGAATCAAACATGTGTACTATGTTAATGTGCTTTAACGCATTCACGTATCCAAAACTTGTGGTCTAACCGATCGGGCATATATCGATTCCACCGAGCCTTTAATTGAATATAATGTAATATGTACACAAATATTTAATATTTAAAATAATTATAAACTTCAAAAGTGTTGGTGGTTAGTTAATTATACAAGGCACTTACCATTATCATTAAAATCAATATTTTGAATTGTATACGAGTGTAGGATGCTTATAAGTTATATTAATACATTTTTAAATAAATTATAGGTACTTAAAATATTATAAATTCATTGTATAACGTACTACCACTTATCATAAATCAAATAAATAATAATATCGGGATTTTATATTAATTATATGTATAATATTATACATTCATATATTATTATATAACATTATGACTTGTGTTATGAACTATTTTTAATTTTTAAACCACTCTGTAAAATATTAATACAGTTTTAAACACTAATGAGTGGTTTTTTCAATCTCATTCTATAATTTTTATAAATTGAAGATTTGCAGGATCCGGTAGATAGATAATATGAATAAAGCCATCGGAGTTTTTAAATTCGTTTTTTTTTTTTTTTTAAACAGAATGTTTTGATGGAATTAATAAATCACCTTAACAGAATTAAATAACAATAAGTCCGAAAACTGATATGAATTAGACCTACCTGAAATTTAAATCTCCTAAATCGTATAGATATAGATACCTGTACGCTGTATTTATTTCTTTATTTTTTAATTCTATATAAATTAGGATCTGAACTTAAAGAACATAGTAAGGGATAGTTTCGATAGCACAAATATTTAGAAAGTCAAAATCGATAGTGCACTTAACGATGGTTATAAATTGGTTTTCACGTGTCTTATCACATTACTACGTCTATTGATAAAAAAAAACTATCAGTTCCCGGCAACACTTACAAAAAGTATATATAATATAAACATTATAAACACATATTAGAGTCGATGTTTATATAATATATTACTAGTATACTATTATTATTAGAATACTCGAAGATCTATACTAATCAATTTGAACTAGAACACAACTGTTGTAAATATATATTTTGCAGACATAGAATAAAATGCTTTGGAAACTGTCAATCGTGATGAATTGTTTGAGCAAGAAATAGAAATTACGATAATGTTCAAGAGCTAACAATTGGTTAAGTTACAAGAATGATAGAAATCAAATGGCTTGCGTGAGTACTTGATTTGATTCCATCCAATTGGCGATTTCAAATTACAAAATGGAATAACCACACAGTTATATTATTTAGTTCAGTTTTATATATATTATCTAATAAAGCTATATAATATAGGTACTACTCATTTATTAGATATCATTTACAGTCTACTGTATCGTTCAATAATTTACCGCAGCTATTGCAAAAATTCAAATTTGACAATAACTGTTGTTATGTTTATAACGACAATTATTTAATTCAATATTTTAGGTGTGATCAAATTGGTTTTAAACGTCATTATAATATTACCTATATCACTATCATTATGACTTATAATAATAAGTTTATGATCATACATTTTATTTTTAAACAATAACCGAACAATTAAATTTAAAACAACAATGGTGCCTGCCCAATATTAGGATATAGTAAATATGAAAACGACTTTAAATATGTAGGTACTCATATTAATATTTGTAGTATCATAAGCAATAAATAATTTTCAGACTTTTAGGTCTATTTCATTGTGAATAAATCACTTTAACGTGCCCCTTCAAAAAGGTAAAACTACACTCCTGCAGCCTCTATCCAATAATAAATATTAATACGATGATAGTATTCCACTGTGTTATTAGTGTTTTAAATAATTCCATGTATGTATGTGTGTGTGTGTGTGTGTGTGTGTGTGTGTGTGTGTGTGTGTGTGTGTGTGTGTGTGTGTGTGTGTGTGTGTGTGTGTGTGTGTGGGTGTGTGTGGGTGTGTGTGGTATTCAAAGTATGTTGCAATTAATAACTTTCAAATTTAGATATTTTACAAACTAATTGTTTTTTTTCTAAACAAAATGTATAGCTATAGCTATATATATATATATTTCAATATATTGAATATTTTGTATGATTTATTGCAAAACAAATATGATTATTATTATTTTTTTTTTTCTATAGAAAATAAGATTTTTTCATATTTACCGAAAGTTAAATGAATATTATGTTTATTGTTAATTAATTTTTTTAAATTCCGTTATTATATTTTAATATAAAATACGTTGTTATCCTTTAATTTAAATTCTAAAATTCTGTGGTGTTATGAAGGTAAAAATTCTTAGAATTACCGATATGTATTATAAATGCCTATTCGTCTATATTTCATAAAATATTTAACACTGGCATTTTTCTGTCACCAATTTAATAAAGTCAAGTCTAAATTATTAATTATCCAATGATCTATGAAATATTATTAATACAATAATAAAAATTAATATTATCGTTCAATTTTGATAAGCTGTACATAGCTCAAATATGTGACTCATTTTTTGTAAGTTAAATGTCTTGTAACGTCTCTTCTTCACCTGAGGCTCGCATCCCTCAGTGTCGTTCTGTTTATATTAACGAGGTCTCGGAAACTCGACCTCGGTGTGTGATATTATTACTAGGGATCAGGGTTACCTTATGTAAAGCAAAGTACTCAACGTATAGAAATATAAATATGTAACTGTTATTAACTGTCGAATCTTATCATGTAAAGAACATAAAATAATAGTTATTAGATATACTTATAAATTAGCTTAACTGAAGGTTACCGATCGGGCCATGGGGTGTCGACGTGTCGTGGGTGCTGATATCTGATGTGGGTTTATCTGGCCGTCCACAGGTCCCCTTCAGGTCGTTGTCAGCTCTCGACTTCCACTGTCGACCATTCACTATGACTCTTGACTCTTGACTTCTGACTCTAGCCTCGTTCCATCGACTATCGACTGCCACTACTGACTCTATCTATTTTCCGCCAGGGGTTCCGGTCGGTTATTAACACGATGTCAGCTAAACATCGCTTCAGCATAATATATATTTCATACATATAATATACACATTTTCCATTACTAACACTCAGCATATTAGCCATGCTAAACGTAGGGAGTAATGTACGATGTCGATGACGACATGTTCGTTACATGTACCCCTTGTCCGTTTAAATCTGGACCCAAGATTTAGGAAGTCAAGCAACTGTAGCTGTGTTAGTGGTAGTGTTGTATTTTTTTGATTTCATGTTCATCAAAAACCTAGAATAACTATTTTAGTTATTTTGTTGTGATTGTATAATATTATTCGTGGGTACTTGAAATTTCTAACGTACACTATTATATATCTATGATAGTTTCAGGGTTTGTTGTTGATGTATAACGCGTTATAAGTACCTAATGGATATTGTGATATGATTAATTTGGAATCTATTATAGGTACCTATAATAGGTCATTTTTTTTAATACCATAGATAAGTATATAGTATATATATATATATATATTTATATTAAATATGTCTTAAACCTAGACTGACATACCGTCTCCGCTCAGAATCGTTTTTCTTATACAATGATATTATATCGTTGAATTCAAATTTAATATCATCCATTATACAGTGACCCATTTGTAACCTACTGTACAGCGAAGCACCTTTTTTTATTTAGTAATTTAAGATTATGATTACATGACAAACATAGATTTTATTAATTTTAAATGCCGATAAACTGCACAAATATGATTAGGTAGGTACAAGACAACACCACATGTCTTCAATTACATAATTATGATTTTAAAGTATTACGAATTAAGATAGGTTGTAATGTTTCAACACAATATGGTTTTCCACTTATTTTAACACGATAAACAAAAAAATACAAAGTACATTATTACAACTTATTGAACAATGACTATAATTTTACCAATTTTACCAATTTTACATCAGACCTTGGAAAATGGCAGAACCATTCTTTCAATTTCAAATTCACCTCAATAATATAGGTATATAAAATATAAAATTAAAACAATACAATTTATGTAAGTATACTATTATTATAATAAATGCATATACAATTATATTTATATACGCACAGTAGTTGACGGAAAACAAATGGTAGGTGTTCAGTAACAAAATTTCAGGAAATATTATAGTCCAAAGTATGTGCCACCAGTCCATAGAACTAAATGGAATACTGCCCTTTTCAGACCTATTCTCCTCCCCCCGGGGGCACTGACTATAATACAGTTGCCCTGACATTTCCATATACGTAAAACTAAAACGTTTTTCTAGTCGCAATGGATGACTCGAAAAAGGTTTCTAAAGGGTCACTCTGGATCATAATAATTCTCTCTTTATTTCCCTCGTTCTTGTACACCCCTCTGCTTATTTTCTTGCAGACTCTTTTTTTTCTGAGCATTAAAAGCGCCACTGATGTACTCGAGTGTTTGGATAAGTCATTATTATTATTATTACTATTTTATTTTTATTTTATTTTTTTCTGTTAGTTTTTAGACTCTGTTTATAGTTGTATAAACGTTTTTTTAGTTTCTTTTATTTTAATCAGATTACTGAGTATTTTTTTTATTTTTTTTGTTAGCATAACCTAACCTTATAACGAATTCAAATTAAAATTATAAATCTATTATAACTGAATGGACTGCATTTTTAAGATAGTAGAAAATTAAATTAAAAAACAATTAAGTCTAGAATCGTTGAACTTGAAACGATAATTTAAAATTATTTCAGATTTATTTCAATGTAATAAAAACTCTATTTAATTTTCCAGCGTATGCACTCTATAAATTCAGAATTCAAAGTATTGGTTTATCGATAATTTATAATTATAACTATTAGTATTAATTTATATTAGAACCCATAATATAACCTCTATTAACACATTTTCAGTTAAAAAAATAATGTGATACTTAAAAAATTTGTATTATCTTCATATTATTTATACGTTGATTATTAATGACTAGGCTAGGTATTATTATATGTTTTGAACAACAGTGTTTTTAATTTTTATTTGGCTTTCGAATAAAAAAATAATTTGGGGACTCCAGACCGGTTATATTATCATTGGTTGTCCAATGATAATAGTTAGTTAAGAATAATCATCTCCATGTTGTAATGAACTTAGTTCATCTATAATCTGTTTTTAACATATTATACACTAAGCATTTACATTCGTCCTATTTTAGAATGATAATTAGAGATATATAATTGATAAGTCAGTAGGCTTAGCATATAAAGATTAATATTATAAAGAGTTATGTTTGTATAAATAAGATTAATATAAAGGGTCCAAGGCAAATCTATTCTAGAAATATTGTAGGTACCTAATGACCACTGGAACTGGTCATCCGCCGCAGCACTCGTTGCCTACAACTAAAGTAACATCGTCAATTTTATAATCGTATATTGTTTATTTTTTCACCATTTGTTATTATTGCATAATACGTAAGTAACTTCCAATGTTTATAATGTATAATCTACATTTTATATTTATTTTCATACTCGCTTGACTGCTGAATGTGACTTTTTATGACCGACAGGACTCGATATGAATACAGATTATAGAATTTAGTATAGTAATTACCGTAGTAGTTGCTTATATTGTGCGAGAAAAATTGATCTATTTAAAGAAAAATATGTTTGCGTAGAAAATATTCACTGTTGGCCTTCATCGACTTTTGTTCACGGCACCGGAAACACGGATTGTTCGAGTTCGCAATCACACTCGCGTACACACTAGCCGCATTCTGCACGCGCTCACCCTCACACGTATCCAGGTTAATCCCATGCGGAATTTAATGGGCCTGGCGGCACACGTTCACTTGGTACATGAGGGACCGTGCGAGTCACATTAACTTACGCCGGAGACAATAATTATCGTTATTAATACAGTCGTTATTAAATAAGTTTTAGTTAAATAACACACACACACACACACACACACACACGGTATAATAATCACCGAATTTCGAATGGTAGGTAGGATAGTTGTATGTGCGTGTATAAACTCAAAGTTTACGTAAGATGGAGACCGTGGAGAGGTTACTGAAAAGGACCTAAAATTACTGGCTGCTAAGGAGAGATGCGACGTGTGTATATAGTGTATTATAAAACGAACACGTGTAAATATAATATATGCGCTGGTTGAGGGAGAGAGAGGGATAGAGTGAGGGTGAAATGGGATGACAAAAAGCAAGAGAGACATAGGAGAGAGCGTGTATGAGTGAGTGGATGGAGGAAGAAGAAGACACTGCGGGCACACGCATCACGTCTCTCTGTCGCGCGTGAACCACGCCTGCTATAACATTATCGAAACGCACCTGTTACACGTGGCAATGGCGATAACAGAGAGGGAAAGAAAGAAAGAGAGAGAGAGAGAGAGAGAGAGAGAGAGACAGTAAGAGTGGACTACTCTAACGCCACCAAACCTTCCCAACTAACCCCACCCATGAGAACTGTGGGACATGACGTTAATAATTCGACGTGTAAAACCTTCAACTTATATTATATATATATATATTATATACGTGGTGTATACACTGCATCAGCGAAGTTTGCCCTTCGCACGTTTTCCGAATAACATTTACCGCCGTTATTCATCGTTATCGCTTTCGGTATAGGTATACGCATATATATATATACGTGAACGAGCCCTTAAAACATTCATAACGTGGTGAGGAGCAGCGAAGATTTCGCGCGCGCGTCGGACGGGTATGCGCGGGAGGGTAGTAGTTGGTATGTATGTAGATGTGCGTGTATAAAAAAAAAAAATATGAAACACACCCAAGTAATGAAATGAGTTTTCGAAAAGGGAAAAAGTTTGGCGTGCAAATAATGTAAATAAATTACTGGAAAGGTGTAAAAAAAAAAAAATAAAATAAAAGTATAAGAGTAAAAAAGGAGAAATAGAAAATTGCTTTCTCTCGAATCTCTTGATTTTTTTTATTTTATTTTACTTTACTTTTTTCTCCTTTGCACACATCAAAGCATGACTCCGCTAAAGGGTTGTTTTTATGTTTCACCAATTTTAATATGAGAACTCACCCTATACCTGCACCCTCGCTGTATATAATAATATAATGTACGGGACACGGGTATATGTATTTTGTGTGTATATATAGGTATAGGTACAGGTATTCAGGTATATATACATACGACAGTTCACTCGGTTACGACCAAATTCAATTTGTCATTTTCATGGTAATCTAATCAATATCTCTCTCTGAAGGTTTTTAGTTCTTAATTGTAAGTTACTTTGCGTAAATTCGTAATAATTAATCAAATGATGAATATAATATTATCGAGTTAAATAAAATTACGCCCGGTACATTGTTTACATTAAGTTGTCTTAACTCTTTTCTTACTAACTTTTCAGACGAGCTGCAATATCAGTTTTAGACAGTGTTGTTTTATAACCATTTTACTCGGCATTTCTGTAAAAATAGTTGTGCTTTTACTATAACAAAATTTCGACATTGTTCGACGCCTAGCGGTGTTTGAAAAACAAAAACTTAAAAGTTGAAAAAAAACAACAAAAAACGTTATTATACGGTATCTAATAATAGAACAAGGCACGTCTCGTAAAACGCGTTTGCCCGTGTATTCCTTCATTCGTTTTTATTAACAAATTGAGTATAACGAATTCCGAGTTTTCCTTTCCGTCCATTCTGAGTGTATAATTGCTTTTTTCTGTTTCTAATAAAACACGAAGAGATATTTTATTTTAAGACCGGAAGGAAAAATTCCGAAACACCCGGTGATCGAGAGCAATGGTTTTCGTCTCGTACAATATTATCGTGTGATATTAATTATCATATGATTCACGACAGTTGAGATTTCCCAGTCCAACACGAAAATGTGAGTTAAACGAATGAAAAACCCTGTCACTTATGTTGCGTGCTGCTCTGCCAGCGATCCTAAAACTAAGTTGTATGATAGAGTGATTTAATTGGTTTGGACTATTTCCATCAGTTGAAATCAAATAGTTGTTTATTGAATAAAACACAAGTTCAAACATAACAGAACCTACAATTATATTATAATTGTAGTCATGTGGCGTGGAGGTGTTCGGTACTCGTCTATATTATATCCGAATATACTTTACTACGGATTCCTAATAAATAATATGATGTCCCCGTCCACGTGACTTTTCTATAATTTACCAATTTAATTATAATTCACATGTGGGAATTGGGAATCACGATTTTCTAAATCAGAAATCCTATAATATTACAGGTATTCAGACATTCAGTCGACTATTGGTATCATTTATATAGGTTAGGTCAGATTTGCATTATTCGGTCAACCACTTTGCAGCTTAAAATCGTACATAAACAACAACATATTGTTTACTTGTCTTACCAAGGTATAATATTGGTGCGTCATTCTTATCGTAATTTGAATTGTGAAATATACATATTAAGTCCCTGTAGGTAATATAGGTAGTAATACATTTGGTTCATTCTTTGAGTCTGTAACACTTATTTACCAAGGAAAACATTGGATTGGACTTAAAATAAATTTAGATTATACGACAATAATATATATTATAATACCATTACTCGACAAACAAAAGTTATAAAAACAAAAAAAAACATATCAAACTTATGTGTCATAAAAATGTTGAATTATTTATTCATATTTTATTTTTTCAGAAATTCTATAAAATATTACAAGAATTAATCATTTTACTCCACTAAAGTGGTTGCGTCGGTAAACTTATGATTTTTGAAATAATAAATAACTTATTAATTATTATATTATAAGATGTGCTAAGGCGTACAAAAAGTTGCAATAAAATTAAGTAAGAGAGAATACGTTTATCATTATACAATACTATTTATGTAATTTTGAAGTACCCTGTGATCTGAAAATATGACGGGATCCACATTAAAAAGTATTACCTATGTATGCATAGTCCTTAAAATTGGTAAATTAGAAGAGTAGTTTGTCTAGTGATGCGGAATACAAAAACTGGATCGTTGGATAAAACGGGGAACACGTAAGACTAAATAATAATTTATGAAGAAATAAGTGTTTAATATTTTAATCTTCTTCTTTCTCGAGATTCTTGATACTACCCATAACGAAGCAATGGTTCATAAGAAGAATGGGGTTGTCCAGGAATATCACATTTACCACATGAAAAACGAAGAAAGAAGTAATTTTGAAATAGATACACACTACACGGTATTGTTGAATGTATCAGTGAAGTACAATAAATTGTTTGAAATCAGTCACTATACGGAATAGTAAAACACAGTTAATTATATTGACAGAAATTATAAAGACATAGTGATTTATATAATTTGTATAGGTACCTATACTGTTAAAAACTATAATAATTAGTTCATTTTATTTTAAAAGGTTTCGAGGTAGTAACGTTTTGCTTCTTGTTCAAACGCTTTTCATTTTTAAATTTATATTTTATTTCAAATAAAATGAACAAATTGTTGCTTACTTTTTACGTTTAATGAGGTTGGTTTATTTTTTCAATTACGCAATTTTACCTTTAAATATTTTATACAAATAGCAATATTTTTTTTTTCAAAGTATAGAGGTTTGTTTGGTCAATGTGAAATAAATTAATTTGCATTTAAATAAACAGGATCAAAACATTTTTAAACTAAATTATATTGTATTAATAAATCAATGGAATGCACAATTTAAATTAATAATTCAAATTTGTTTACGTTGTAGTTTATTACGGATATGAAAATTAAGCTATTATTAAAGCCAAATTATCATTCGTTTTCAAGATGAAAAAATTGAGGTTATGTAACCGTTTCTGGAAATTTTTTTTGGAATTGTCATCTAGTCTTAAGGGTTTTCAGAAAAAGTGGTAATCTGTTACCGGTAACTAAAATAACACTAAAAATTGTATTATCGGTTTGGAAGTGGTTATAAATATACAAGATTACCAATAACTACTTCGAAACATATTTTTCGTATTCCTCCTGAATTTTTCCTTTTTTTTATGGTTTTATTTTTTAAGAATACTTTATAAAATAATAAAAGAAATAAACAATAAAGATAACTACATAATACGCATAACAAAATAAGTAATATATTTTTTTACTAGTATCAAAAAAAAAAGGTGGGCAAGTGGGTGTCGCTCTGCTGTACAGTAGGTTACAAGTGGGTCACTGTATAATGGATGGTATTAAATTTGAATTCAATGATATAATATCATTGTATAAGAAAAACGATTCTGAGCAGTGATGGTATGTCAGTCTATGTTTAAGGCATATTATATACATATCTATGGTATTAAACAAAAAATTGACCTATAATAGGTATACCTATAATAAATTCCAAATTAATCATATCACAATATCCATTAGATACTTATAAGTTATAACGCGTTATACATCAACAAGAACCGTGATACTATCATAGATATATAATAGTACACTTTAGAAGTTTCAAGTACCCCCGAATAGTATTATTCAATCACAACAAAATAACTAAAATCGTAATTCTTGGTTTAAATATGAAATTTTGTCTAAATTTGAAATTAAAATGTCTGTAAAAAATAAGTGTGTTTATATATTTTTTAGATTTTTTGGTTACAGTATGAATTATTTAAGAGAATCTTTGTTTTAAATTTTCAACTCTTAGTTATAAAAACTGAACATTTTATAATTTTTTAATTCCAACGATTGATAATTTTCGAGATTTTGATAAATTTTGTCAAAATTCCAACTGTAAATGCTTATAAAAAAAAATCGTGCCTATGTATTTTTAATATTTTTCAACTGATATTGTATCAATATATCAGGAGCCTTGTATTAAATTTTTACACTTTTTGACCCAACAGATAAAACTTTATTGATATTTATAGAAAAAAAAACTAAAAAAAATTGAAAGCTGTAAATGTCCATAAACAGCTCAAAAAGAGTCAAAATATTTTAAAAATTGTATGGTGTATATGAAATGCTAATATAAACATTCAGTGAAATTTTCATGTATCTACAGTTATTCGTTTTTGAATTACAACAAAATAAGGAAATCGCTACATGAGAAATCGAGTGAAAATCCAATGTTGTAAAAATTTGAATTTCAGACGCTCATAAAAATTTAATTTGACTGTCCGGTAGAGATTTTTTTATTGATAAAGGTAGATAATCTTATAAGGAATCTTGTGTTTCATTTTCAAATCTTAGATTTAAAAAGAAAAATTTTTACGAATTCTTAACTCAAAATAATTTGCTAATTTTCGTGATTTTTCCATATTTTGTCAATTTTTGAACTTTAAATGCTTATAAAAAAAAATTGTGACTAAGGATTTTTAATATTTTTCATCTGCCTTTGAAACAACATGTTAGGAGCCTTCTATTAAATTTTCAAGCTTTCGCAACCAACAAATAAAATTTTATTGATATTTCTAGAAAAAAAACTAAAAAAAAATGAAAAATGAAAATGTCCCTAAACAGTTCAAAATAAATCAAAATATTTTGAAAATGTTATCGTGTATAGAAAATGCAAATATAAACAACCAGTGAAAATTTCATTTATCTACGGTCATTTGTTTTAAAGTTACACCAATAACCAAATTCGATTTTTTGGAAAATCGATTTTGCGTAAAAATTCCCGTTTTTCCTTAATTTTTATGTTGTTTTTCCCGGCGCTTGTGAAAACTACTGGAAAATGTTTACTTTTGACCCCCCAAAGTACCAACTAGATTCACTTTCCTATCAGAAAAGGTACTATTGAAGAAAATCGAAGCACTTTTACTGTCCCAAAACGTGATGACAGACACAAAAATATAAATAAAAATATAAATAAAAATATAAATAAAAATATAAAAAGGTGGGCAAGTGGGTGTCGCTCTGCTGTACAGTAGGTTACAAGTGGGTCACTGTATAATGGATGGTATTAAATTTGAATTCAATGATATAATATCATTGTATAAGAAAAACGATTCTGAGCGGAGACGGTATGTCCTACTAGGTATAAGACATATTATATACATATTTATGGTATTAAACAAAAAATTGACCTATAATAGGTACCTATAATAAATTCCAAATTAATCATATCACAATAACCATTAGATACTTATAACGCGTTATACATCAACAAAAACCGTGATACTATCATAGATATATAATAGTACACTTTAGAAGTTTCAAGTACCCACGAATAATATTATTCAATCACAACAAAATAACTAAAATCGTAATTCTTGGTTTAAATATGAAATATTGTCTACATTTGAAATTAAAATGTCTGTAAAAAACAAGTGTGTTTATATATTTTTTAGAATTTTTGGTTACAGTATGAATTATTTAAGAGAATCTTTGTTTTAAATTTTCAACTCTTAGTTATAAAAACTGAACATTTTATAATTTTTTAAGTCCAACGATTGATAATTTTCTAGATTTTGATAAATTTTGTCAAAATTCCAACTTTAAATGCTTATAAAAAAAATCGTGCCTATGTATTTTTAATATTTTTCAACTGATATTGTAACAATATATCAGGAGCCTTGTATTAAATTTTTACACTTTTTGGCCCAACAGATAAAACTTTATTGATATTTATAGAAAAAAAAACTAAAAAAAATTGAAAGCTGTAAATGTCCATAAACAGCTCAAAAAGAGTCAAAATATTTTCAAAATTGTATGGTGTATAGGAAATGCTAATATAAACATTCAGTGAAATTTTCATGTATCTACAGTTATTCGTTTTTGAATTACAACAAAATAAGGAAATCGCTACATGAGAAATCGAGTGAAAATCCAATATTGTAAAAATTTGAATTTCAAACGCTCATAAAAATTTAATTTGACTGTCCGGTAGAGATTTTTTTATTGATAAAGGTAGATAATCTTATAAGGAATCTTGTGTTTCATTTTCAAATCTTAGATTTAAAAAGAAAAATTTTTACGAATTCTTAACTCAAAATAATTTGCTAATTTTCGTGATTTTTCCATATTTTGTCAATTTTTGAACTTTAAATGCTTATAAAAAAAAATTGTGACTAAGGATTTTTAATATTTTTCATCTGCCTTTGAAACAACATGTTAGGAGCCTTCTATTAAATTTTCAAGCTTTCGCAACCAACAAATAAAATTTTATTGATATTTCTAGAAAAAAAACTAAAAAAAAATGAAAAATGAAAATGTCCCTAAACAGTTCAAAATAAATCAAAATATTTTGAAAATGTTATCGTGTATAGAAAATGCAAATATAAACAACCAGTGAAAATTTCATTTATCTACGGTCATTTGTTTTAAAGTTACACCAATAACCAAATTCGATTTTTTGGAAAATCGATTTTGCGTAAAAATTCCCGTTTTTCCTTAATTTTTATGTTGTTTTTCCCGGCGCTTGTGAAAACTACTGGAAAATGTTTACTTTTGACCCCCCAAAGTACCAACTAGATTCACTTTCCTATCAGAAAAGGTACTATTGAAGAAAATCGAAGCACTTTTACTGTCCCAAAACGTGATGACAGACACAAAAATATAAATAAAAATATAAATAAAAATATAAATAAAAATATAAAAAGGTGGGCAAGTGGGTGTCGCTCTGCTGTACAGTAGGTTACAAGTGGGTCACTGTATAATGGATGGTATTAAATTTGAATTCAATGATATAATATCATTGTATAAGAAAAACGATTCTGAGCGGAGACGGTATGTCCTACTAGGTATAAGACATATTATATACATATTTATGGTATTAAACAAAAAATTGACCTATAATAGGTACCTATAATAAATTCCAAATTAATCATATCACAATAACCATTAGATACTTATAACGCGTTATACATCAACAAAAACCGTGATACTATCATAGATATATAATAGTACACTTTAGAAGTTTCAAGTACCCACGAATAATATTATTCAATCACAACAAAATAACTAAAATCGTAATTCTTGGTTTAAATATGAAATATTGTCTACATTTGAAATTAAAATGTCTGTAAAAAACAATTGTGTTTATATATTTTTTAGAATTTTTGGTTACAATATGAATTATTTAAGAGAATCTTTGTTTTAAATTTTCAACTCTTAGTTATAAAAACTGAACATTTTATAATTTTTTAAGTCCAACGATTGATAATTTTCTAGATTTTGATAAATTTTGTCAAAATTCCAACTTTAAATGCTTATAAAAAAAATCGTGCCTATGTATTTTTAATATTTTTCAACTGATATTGTAACAATATATCAGGAGCCTTGTATTAAATTTTTACACTTTTTGGCCCAACAGATAAAACTTTATTGATATTTATAGAAAAAAAAACTAAAAAAAATTGAAAGCTGTAAATGTCCATAAACAGCTCAAAAAGAGTCAAAATATTTTCAAAATTGTATGGTGTATAGGAAATGCTAATATAAACATTCAGTGAAATTTTCATGTATCTACAGTTATTCGTTTTTGAATTACAACAAAATAAGGAAATCGCTACATGAGAAATCGAGTGAAAATCCAATATTGTAAAAATTTGAATTTCAAACGCTCATAAAAATTTAATTTGACTGTCCGGTAGAGATTTTTTTATTGATAAAGGTAGATAATCTTATAAGGAATCTTGTGTTTCATTTTCAAATCTTAGATTTAAAAAGAAAAATTTTTACGAATTCTTAACTCAAAATAATTTGCTAATTTTCGTGATTTTTCCATATTTTGTCAATTTTTGAACTTTAAATGCTTATAAAAAAAATTGTGACTAAGGATTTTTAATATTTTTCATCTGCCTTTGAAACAACATGTTAGGAGCCTTCTATTAAATTTTCAAGCTTTCGCAACCAACAAATAAAATTTTATTGATATTTCTAGAAAAAAAACTAAAAAAAAATGAAAAATGAAAATGTCCCTAAACAGTTCAAAATAAATCAAAATATTTTGAAAATGTTATCGTGTATAGAAAATGCAAATATAAACAACCAGTGAAAATTTCATTTATCTACGGTCATTTGTTTTAAAGTTACACCAATAACCAAATTCGATTTTTTGGAAAATCGATTTTGCGTAAAAATTCCCGTTTTTCCTTAATTTTTATGTTGTTTTTCCCGGCGCTTGTGAAAACTACTGGAAAATGTTTACTTTTGACCCCCCAAAGTACCAACTAGATTCACTTTCCTATCAGAAAAGGTACTATTGAAGAAAATCGAAGCACTTTTACTGTCCCAAAACGTGATGACAGACACAAAAATATAAATAAAAATATAAATAAAAATATAAATAAAAATATAAAAAGGTGGGCAAGTGGGTGTCGCTCTGCTGTACAGTAGGTTACAAGTGGGTCACTGTATAATGGATGGTATTAAATTTGAATTCAATGATATAATATCATTGTATAAGAAAAACGATTCTGAGCGGAGACGGTATGTCCTACTAGGTATAAGACATATTATATACATATTTATGGTATTAAACAAAAAATTGACCTATAATAGGTACCTATAATAAATTCCAAATTAATCATATCACAATAACCATTAGATACTTATAACGCGTTATACATCAACAAAAACCGTGATACTATCATAGATATATAATAGTACACTTTAGAAGTTTCAAGTACCCACGAATAATATTATTCAATCACAACAAAATAACTAAAATCGTAATTCTTGGTTTAAATATGAAATATTGTCTACATTTGAAATTAAAATGTCTGTAAAAAACAATTGTGTTTATATATTTTTTAGAATTTTTGGTTACAATATGAATTATTTAAGAGAATCTTTGTTTTAAATTTTCAACTCTTAGTTATAAAAACTGAACATTTTATAATTTTTTAAGTCCAACGATTGATAATTTTCTAGATTTTGATAAATTTTGTCAAAATTCCAACTTTAAATGCTTATAAAAAAAATCGTGCCTATGTATTTTTAATATTTTTCAACTGATATTGTAACAATATATCAGGAGCCTTGTATTAAATTTTTACACTTTTTGGCCCAACAGATAAAACTTTATTGATATTTATAGAAAAAAAAACTAAAAAAAATTGAAAGCTGTAAATGTCCATAAACAGCTCAAAAAGAGTCAAAATATTTTCAAAATTGTATGGTGTATAGGAAATGCTAATATAAACATTCAGTGAAATTTTCATGTATCTACAGTTATTCGTTTTTGAATTACAACAAAATAAGGAAATCGCTACATGAGAAATCGAGTGAAAATCCAATATTGTAAAAATTTGAATTTCAAACGCTCATAAAAATTTAATTTGACTGTCCGGTAGAGATTTTTTTATTGATAAAGGTAGATAATCTTATAAGGAATCTTGTGTTTCATTTTCAAATCTTAGATTTAAAAAGAAAAATTTTTACGAATTCTTAACTCAAAATAATTTGCTAATTTTCGTGATTTTTCCATATTTTGTCAATTTTTGAACTTTAAATGCTTATAAAAAAAAATTGTGACTAAGGATTTTTAATATTTTTCATCTGCCTTTGAAACAACATGTTAGGAGCCTTCTATTAAATTTTCAAGCTTTCGCAACCAACAAATAAAATTTTATTGATATTTCTAGAAAAAAAACTAAAAAAAAATGAAAAATGAAAATGTCCCTAAACAGTTCAAAATAAATCAAAATATTTTGAAAATGTTATCGTGTATAGAAAATGCAAATATAAACAACCAGTGAAAATTTCATTTATCTACGGTCATTTGTTTTAAAGTTACACCAATAACCAAATTCGATTTTTTGGAAAATCGATTTTGCGTAAAAATTCCCGTTTTTCCTTAATTTTTATGTTGTTTTTCCCGGCGCTTGTGAAAACTACTGGAAAATGTTTACTTTTGACCCCCCAAAGTACCAACTAGATTCACTTTCCTATCAGAAAAGGTACTATTGAAGAAAATCGAAGCACTTTTACTGTCCCAAAACGTGATGACAGACACAAAAATATAAATAAAAATATAAATAAAAATATAAATAAAAATATAAAAAGGTGGGCAAGTGGGTGTCGCTCTGCTGTACAGTAGGTTACAAGTGGGTCACTGTATAATGGATGGTATTAAATTTGAATTCAATGATATAATATCATTGTATAAGAAAAACGATTCTGAGCGGAGACGGTATGTCCTACTAGGTATAAGACATATTATATACATATTTATGGTATTAAACAAAAAATTGACCTATAATAGGTACCTATAATAAATTCCAAATTAATCATATCACAATAACCATTAGATACTTATAACGCGTTATACATCAACAAAAACCGTGATACTATCATAGATATATAATAGTACACTTTAGAAGTTTCAAGTACCCACGAATAATATTATTCAATCACAACAAAATAACTAAAATCGTAATTCTTGGTTTAAATATGAAATATTGTCTACATTTGAAATTAAAATGTCTGTAAAAAACAATTGTGTTTATATATTTTTTAGAATTTTTGGTTACAATATGAATTATTTAAGAGAATCTTTGTTTTAAATTTTCAACTCTTAGTTATAAAAACTGAACATTTTATAATTTTTTAAGTCCAACGATTGATAATTTTCTAGATTTTGATAAATTTTGTCAAAATTCCAACTTTAAATGCTTATAAAAAAAATCGTGCCTATGTATTTTTAATATTTTTCAACTGATATTGTAACAATATATCAGGAGCCTTGTATTAAATTTTTACACTTTTTGGCCCAACAGATAAAACTTTATTGATATTTATAGAAAAAAAAACTAAAAAAAATTGAAAGCTGTAAATGTCCATAAACAGCTCAAAAAGAGTCAAAATATTTTCAAAATTGTATGGTGTATAGGAAATGCTAATATAAACATTCAGTGAAATTTTCATGTATCTACAGTTATTCGTTTTTGAATTACAACAAAATAAGGAAATCGCTACATGAGAAATCGAGTGAAAATCCAATATTGTAAAAATTTGAATTTCAAACGCTCATAAAAATTTAATTTGACTGTCCGGTAGAGATTTTTTTATTGATAAAGGTAGATAATCTTATAAGGAATCTTGTGTTTCATTTTCAAATCTTAGATTTAAAAAGAAAAATTTTTACGAATTCTTAACTCAAAATAATTTGCTAATTTTCGTGATTTTTCCATATTTTGTCAATTTTTGAACTTTAAATGCTTATAAAAAAAAATTGTGACTAAGGATTTTTAATATTTTTCATCTGCCTTTGAAACAACATGTTAGGAGCCTTCTATTAAATTTTCAAGCTTTCGCAACCAACAAATAAAATTTTATTGATATTTCTAGAAAAAAAACTAAAAAAAAATGAAAAATGAAAATGTCCCTAAACAGTTCAAAATAAATCAAAATATTTTGAAAATGTTATCGTGTATAGAAAATGCAAATATAAACAACCAGTGAAAATTTCATTTATCTACGGTCATTTGTTTTAAAGTTACACCAATAACCAAATTCGATTTTTTGGAAAATCGATTTTGCGTAAAAATTCCCGTTTTTCCTTAATTTTTATGTTGTTTTTCCCGGCGCTTGTGAAAACTACTGGAAAATGTTTACTTTTGACCCCCCAAAGTACCAACTAGATTCACTTTCCTATCAGAAAAGGTACTATTGAAGAAAATCGAAGCACTTTTACTGTCCCAAAACGTGATGACAGACACAAAAATATAAATAAAAATATAAATAAAAATATAAATAAAAATATAAAAGGTGGGCAAGTGGGTGTCGCTCTGCTGTACAGTAGGTTACAAGTGGGTCACTGTATAATGGATGGTATTAAATTTGAATTCAATGATATAATATCATTGTATAAGAAAAACGATTCTGAGCGGAGACGGTATGTCCTACTAGGTATAAGACATATTATATACATATTTATGGTATTAAACAAAAATTGACCTATAATAGGTACCTATAATAAATTCCAAATTAATCATATCACAATAACCATTAGATACTTATAACGCGTTATACATCAACAAAAACCGTGATACTATCATAGATATATAATAGTACACTTTAGAAGTTTCAAGTACCCACGAATAATATTATTCAATCACAACAAAATAACTAAAATCGTAATTCTTGGTTTAAATATGAAATATTGTCTACATTTGAAATTAAAATGTCTGTAAAAAACAATTGTGTTTATATATTTTTTAGAATTTTTGGTTACAATATGAATTATTTAAGAGAATCTTTGTTTTAAATTTTCAACTCTTAGTTATAAAAACTGAACATTTTATAATTTTTTAAGTCCAACGATTGATAATTTTCTAGATTTTGATAAATTTTGTCAAAATTCCAACTTTAAATGCTTATAAAAAAAATCGTGCCTATGTATTTTTAATATTTTTCAACTGATATTGTAACAATATATCAGGAGCCTTGTATTAAATTTTTACACTTTTTGGCCCAACAGATAAAACTTTATTGATATTTATAGAAAAAAAAACTAAAAAAAATTGAAAGCTGTAAATGTCCATAAACAGCTCAAAAAGAGTCAAAATATTTTCAAAATTGTATGGTGTATAGGAAATGCTAATATAAACATTCAGTGAAATTTTCATGTATCTACAGTTATTCGTTTTTGAATTACAACAAAATAAGGAAATCGCTACATGAGAAATCGAGTGAAAATCCAATATTGTAAAAATTTGAATTTCAAACGCTCATAAAAATTTAATTTGACTGTCCGGTAGAGATTTTTTTATTGATAAAGGTAGATAATCTTATAAGGAATCTTGTGTTTCATTTTCAAATCTTAGATTTAAAAAGAAAAATTTTTACGAATTCTTAACTCAAAATAATTTGCTAATTTTCGTGATTTTTCCATATTTTGTCAATTTTTGAACTTTAAATGCTTATAAAAAAAAATTGTGACTAAGGATTTTTAATATTTTTCATCTGCCTTTGAAACAACATGTTAGGAGCCTTCTATTAAATTTTCAAGCTTTCGCAACCAACAAATAAAATTTTATTGATATTTCTAGAAAAAAAACTAAAAAAAATGAAAAATGAAAATGTCCCTAAACAGTTCAAAATAAATCAAAATATTTTGAAAATGTTATCGTGTATAGAAAATGCAAATATAAACAACCAGTGAAAATTTCATTTATCTACGGTCATTTGTTTTAAAGTTACACCAATAACCAAATTCGATTTTTTGGAAAATCGATTTTGCGTAAAAATTCCCGTTTTTCCTTAATTTTTATGTTGTTTTTCCCGGCGCTTGTGAAAACTACTGGAAAATGTTTACTTTTGACCCCCCAAAGTACCAACTAGATTCACTTTCCTATCAGAAAAGGTACTATTGAAGAAAATCGAAGCACTTTTACTGTCCCAAAACGTGATGACAGACACAAAAATATAAATAAAAATATAAATAAAAATATAAATAAAAATATAAAAAGGTGGGCAAGTGGGTGTCGCTCTGCTGTACAGTAGGTTACAAGTGGGTCACTGTATAATGGATGGTATTAAATTTGAATTCAATGATATAATATCATTGTATAAGAAAAACGATTCTGAGCGGAGACGGTATGTCCTACTAGGTATAAGACATATTATATACATATTTATGGTATTAAACAAAAAATTGACCTATAATAGGTACCTATAATAAATTCCAAATTAATCATATCACAATAACCATTAGATACTTATAACGCGTTATACATCAACAAAAACCGTGATACTATCATAGATATATAATAGTACACTTTAGAAGTTTCAAGTACCCACGAATAATATTATTCAATCACAACAAAATAACTAAAATCGTAATTCTTGGTTTAAATATGAAATATTGTCTACATTTGAAATTAAAATGTCTGTAAAAAACAATTGTGTTTATATATTTTTTAGAATTTTTGGTTACAATATGAATTATTTAAGAGAATCTTTGTTTTAAATTTTCAACTCTTAGTTATAAAAACTGAACATTTTATAATTTTTTAAGTCCAACGATTGATAATTTTCTAGATTTTGATAAATTTTGTCAAAATTCCAACTTTAAATGCTTATAAAAAAAATCGTGCCTATGTATTTTTAATATTTTTCAACTGATATTGTAACAATATATCAGGAGCCTTGTATTAAATTTTTACACTTTTTGGCCCAACAGATAAAACTTTATTGATATTTATAGAAAAAAAAACTAAAAAAAATTGAAAGCTGTAAATGTCCATAAACAGCTCAAAAAGAGTCAAAATATTTTCAAAATTGTATGGTGTATAGGAAATGCTAATATAAACATTCAGTGAAATTTTCATGTATCTACAGTTATTCGTTTTTGAATTACAACAAAATAAGGAAATCGCTACATGAGAAATCGAGTGAAAATCCAATATTGTAAAAATTTGAATTTCAAACGCTCATAAAAATTTAATTTGACTGTCCGGTAGAGATTTTTTTATTGATAAAGGTAGATAATCTTATAAGGAATCTTGTGTTTCATTTTCAAATCTTAGATTTAAAAAGAAAAATTTTTACGAATTCTTAACTCAAAATAATTTGCTAATTTTCGTGATTTTTCCATATTTTGTCAATTTTTGAACTTTAAATGCTTATAAAAAAAAATTGTGACTAAGGATTTTTAATATTTTTCATCTGCCTTTGAAACAACATGTTAGGAGCCTTCTATTAAATTTTCAAGCTTTCGCAACCAACAAATAAAATTTTATTGATATTTCTAGAAAAAAAACTAAAAAAAATGAAAAATGAAAATGTCCCTAAACAGTTCAAAATAAATCAAAATATTTTGAAAATGTTATCGTGTATAGAAAATGCAAATATAAACAACCAGTGAAAATTTCATTTATCTACGGTCATTTGTTTTAAAGTTACACCAATAACCAAATTCGATTTTTTGGAAAATCGATTTTGCGTAAAAATTCCCGTTTTTCCTTAATTTTTATGTTGTTTTTCCCGGCGCTTGTGAAAACTACTGGAAAATGTTTACTTTTGACCCCCCAAAGTACCAACTAGATTCACTTTCCTATCAGAAAAGGTACTATTGAAGAAAATCGAAGCACTTTTACTGTCCCAAAACGTGATGACAGACACAAAAATATAAATAAAAATATAAATAAAAATAAAAATAAAGGTGGGCAAGTGGGTGTCGCTCTGCTGTACAGTAGGTTACAAGTGGGTCACTGTATAATGGATGGTATTAAATTTGAATTCAATGATATAATATCATTGTATAAGAAAAACGATTCTGAGCGGAGACGGTATGTCCTACTAGGTATAAGACATATTATATACATATTTATGGTATTAAACAAAAAATTGACCTATAATAGGTACCTATAATAATTCCAAATTAATCATATCACAATAACCATTAGATACTTATAACGCGTTATACATCAACAAAAACCGTGATACTATCATAGATATATAATAGTACACTTTAGAAGTTTCAAGTACCCACGAATAATATTATTCAATCACAACAAAATAACTAAAATCGTAATTCTTGGTTTAAATATGAAATATTGTCTACATTTGAAATTAAAATGTCTGTAAAAAACAATTGTGTTTATATATTTTTTAGAATTTTTGGTTACAATATGAATTATTTAAGAGAATCTTTGTTTTAAATTTTCAACTCTTAGTTATAAAAACTGAACATTTTATAATTTTTTAAGTCCAACGATTGATAATTTTCTAGATTTTGATAAATTTTGTCAAAATTCCAACTTTAAATGCTTATAAAAAAAATCGTGCCTATGTATTTTTAATATTTTTCAACTGATATTGTAACAATATATCAGGAGCCTTGTATTAAATTTTTACACTTTTTGGCCCAACAGATAAAACTTTATTGATATTTATAGAAAAAAAACTAAAAAAATTGAAAGCTGTAAATGTCCATAAACAGCTCAAAAAGAGTCAAAATATTTTCAAAATTGTATGGTGTATAGGAAATGCTAATATAAACATTCAGTGAAATTTTCATGTATCTACAGTTATTCGTTTTTGAATTACAACAAAATAAGGAAATCGCTACATGAGAAATCGAGTGAAAATCCAATATTGTAAAAATTTGAATTTCAAACGCTCATAAAAATTTAATTTGACTGTCCGGTAGAGATTTTTTTATTGATAAAGGTAGATAATCTTATAAGGAATCTTGTGTTTCATTTTCAAATCTTAGATTTAAAAAGAAAAATTTTTACGAATTCTTAACTCAAAATAATTTGCTAATTTTCGTGATTTTTCCATATTTTGTCAATTTTTGAACTTTAAATGCTTATAAAAAAAAATTGTGACTAAGGATTTTTAATATTTTTCATCTGCCTTTGAAACAACATGTTAGGAGCCTTCTATTAAATTTTCAAGCTTTCGCAACCAACAAATAAAATTTTATTGATATTTCTAGAAAAAAAACTAAAAAAAAATGAAAAATGAAAATGTCCCTAAACAGTTCAAAATAAATCAAAATATTTTGAAAATGTTATCGTGTATAGAAAATGCAAATATAAACAACCAGTGAAAATTTCATTTATCTACGGTCATTTGTTTTAAAGTTACACCAATAACCAAATTCGATTTTTTGGAAAATCGATTTTGCGTAAAAATTCCCGTTTTTCCTTAATTTTTATGTTGTTTTTCCCGGCGCTTGTGAAAACTACTGGAAAATGTTTACTTTTGACCCCCCAAAGTACCAACTAGATTCACTTTCCTATCAGAAAAGGTACTATTGAAGAAAATCGAAGCACTTTTACTGTCCCAAAACGTGATGACAGACACAAAAATATAAATAAAAATATAAATAAAAATATAAATAAAAATATAAAAAGGTGGGCAAGTGGGTGTCGCTCTGCTGTACAGTAGGTTACAAGTGGGTCACTGTATAATGGATGGTATTAAATTTGAATTCAATGATATAATATCATTGTATAAGAAAAACGATTCTGAGCGGAGACGGTATGTCCTACTAGGTATAAGACATATTATATACATATTTATGGTATTAAACAAAAAATTGACCTATAATAGGTACCTATAATAAATTCCAAATTAATCATATCACAATAACCATTAGATACTTATAACGCGTTATACATCAACAAAAACCGTGATACTATCATAGATATATAATAGTACACTTTAGAAGTTTCAAGTACCCACGAATAATATTATTCAATCACAACAAAATAACTAAAATCGTAATTCTTGGTTTAAATATGAAATATTGTCTACATTTGAAATTAAAATGTCTGTAAAAAACAATTGTGTTTATATATTTTTTAGAATTTTTGGTTACAATATGAATTATTTAAGAGAATCTTTGTTTTAAATTTTCAACTCTTAGTTATAAAAACTGAACATTTTATAATTTTTTAAGTCCAACGATTGATAATTTTCTAGATTTTGATAAATTTTGTCAAAATTCCAACTTTAAATGCTTATAAAAAAAATCGTGCCTATGTATTTTTAATATTTTTCAACTGATATTGTAACAATATATCAGGAGCCTTGTATTAAATTTTTACACTTTTTGGCCCAACAGATAAAACTTTATTGATATTTATAGAAAAAAAAACTAAAAAAATTGAAAGCTGTAAATGTCCATAAACAGCTCAAAAAGAGTCAAAATATTTTCAAAATTGTATGGTGTATAGGAAATGCTAATATAAACATTCAGTGAAATTTTCATGTATCTACAGTTATTCGTTTTTGAATTACAACAAAATAAGGAAATCGCTACATGAGAAATCGAGTGAAAATCCAATATTGTAAAAATTTGAATTTCAAACGCTCATAAAAATTTAATTTGACTGTCCGGTAGAGATTTTTTTATTGATAAAGGTAGATAATCTTATAAGGAATCTTGTGTTTCATTTTCAAATCTTAGATTTAAAAAGAAAAATTTTTACGAATTCTTAACTCAAAATAATTTGCTAATTTTCGTGATTTTTCCATATTTTGTCAATTTTTGAACTTTAAATGCTTATAAAAAAAAATTGTGACTAAGGATTTTTAATATTTTTCATCTGCCTTTGAAACAACATGTTAGGAGCCTTCTATTAAATTTTCAAGCTTTCGCAACCAACAAATAAAATTTTATTGATATTTCTAGAAAAAAAACTAAAAAAAATGAAAAATGAAAATGTCCCTAAACAGTTCAAAATAAATCAAAATATTTTGAAAATGTTATCGTGTATAGAAAATGCAAATATAAACAACCAGTGAAAATTTCATTTATCTACGGTCATTTGTTTTAAAGTTACACCAATAACCAAATTCGATTTTTTGGAAAATCGATTTTGCGTAAAAATTCCCGTTTTTCCTTAATTTTTATGTTGTTTTTCCCGGCGCTTGTGAAAACTACTGGAAAATGTTTACTTTTGACCCCCCAAAGTACCAACTAGATTCACTTTCCTATCAGAAAAGGTACTATTGAAGAAAATCGAAGCACTTTTACTGTCCCAAAACGTGATGACAGACACAAAAATATAAATAAAAATATAAAAACATACATCATTGTAAAACCAATACATTCATCGCTCCGCTCAGAATCTAAAATATAAAAACATACATCATTGTAAAACCAATACATTCATCGCTCCGCTCAGAATCTAAAATATATTATGGTGGTTTTATAAACATAACAAATTACTATAGTATGTAACACTACGGCAACCGGCATTATTATTTTGGTTTTGTTTTGAATAATTAACTGGTTCCGAAAAAATTGCCTTGCAACATCATATTATAAATAGGTAGAAACCGATATTGAATTATTCAACATAAACATACTATTATATTACTTGTAATCAATGCTATTTAGTGTAAGTATAATACAATAATATAATATAATGTTTATATAAATGTACAATAATTATCTAATCTAAAGTAGCTGTAAAAAAACGGCTAAAAAATTTTTTGGTGCGGAACCAAATTGTTTGTCATCTTTGCTTAATAGTATTGTCGGTGACCACCAAATCTGTTATTTTGGCATCCGTACCCTTATGCTGCAAGTCCACACAAGCGACCGGCGGCACCTCAACATAGACTTCGTGCTGTCGGATTCTAGACTCCGTCATTTCAACACTCGAAATCGGATCGGATCGAATCGGACGGCACTTTGTTTTAACTGTAATGGTCGGCACGGAATGGTATAATGTTTTTAGTCGTTTCGTAGCCGCGCCACCGTAAAAGTTTGCACACCTGCAGGCCTTGTTTAAATCGATGGGCATAGGACTTAACTAAATCGAAGACATTGAATACGATCAGCGTCTATGTAAAGCCGTTTGTTTGGGGACCACCTGGTCGGTTATTTTAACATCCGTTTTCCGATGCGGCAAGTCCATACAAGCGACCAGCGGCACAACCGCATCGACTTCCGGATTGCCCGGATTGCCTGGATTGACCGTTGTTTGGACCATCAAATCTGACGGCACTTTGTTTTCCGTTTCGAGCGTTGCTGCAATGTTCGGTACGGAATTGTATAATATTTTTAGCCATTTCGTGGCAGAGGCATCGTAATAGTTTGCTCGTCTCGTGCAGCCCTCGTTTAAATACATGGGACTTGACGAAATCGAAGGTGTGGAATACGATCGGCGTCTATGTCGAGCCGTTTTTTTGGTGACGACCCGGTTCGTTGTTTTAACATCCGCATTCCGATGCGGCGAGTCCACACAAGCGACCAGCAGAACCTCTAAATTGAGTTCGGGCTGCGCTCAAATTTTTTGAATATTCAAATCGGAAGGCACTTTGCTTTCCATTTCGATGAGAGTCAGCACTGCAACGTTCAGCAAGGAATGGTATAATATTTTGAGTCGATTGGCGGAAGCGGTGACGTAATAGCTTGCTCGTCTCGTGCTGATGATATCCTCCAAAACAAACGGATTTAATGTACCATTCGAAGATAAAGTTATAAGAGACGAAGGTGAGTTATAATTTTAATAACTGTAAAGACAATAATCTGTAAGCAATCTTTAAACAGTAAATTGTGAAATGAAAGACAAATGTTATTTTAACAGTACCTGACCATTGTCATGGAAACTATATATATTTGAATATGGTTACTATGAACGGAGTACATTTTAATTCAAATTTTGCAAGTGAATAAAACTGTGCCAAATAATGAAATACTGGAGTATACAAGGTGATTTACCAAGCATGCTTATCATTATATTTTTTTCTTTTTTAATGGCAATTGACGTCTATATTTAGGTATGACATTGGCCTTTAGTTTTGGAAGCAAAAATATAATTTGCAACCATGTCGTAATCAGTTTTAGTCTTATCTCCTTGCTATTGTAAACTTTTTCCAGAGTGAATCTATCCTGTAAGTCGAGTTTCTTTAAATACGAATCAAATTTTTCTTTGATCGGAACGGACTTAAAGTCCAATAAAAATAGTCAACCGACTATGTATTGTGTAGAATATGTGTGGGAAATATTATGTAGCAAAGGCGTATCCAAAGCTTCCTCCATATATCTAACAAGTATATTAATGTTTAACGACATTTTAAATTAGGGTAAACATTTAAAAATACACTTGGTTGGTGAAATATTTTAACTGTAGTTGCAATAATATTAATTATTATTAAGGATTATTTTCCAGGAATTAGTTTAAACTGTGTAATATATTTTATTTGTGCATGTATCATGAAATTATTTTATTGTGATTATTTTTTACCGCTTAATTTATTTTTAACATAATATGATATTAAATTAAACCCATTTCATTTAATTTATAATTTACAATCACAAAGGATATTGTATGTTGTGGAACAAAAGATAATAGAACTAGTTGATAAAATCATTTTACTATGTCACAATAAAAACATTACAAATTTCTTAAATATATTTTAAGAGATATCTTGAGGTACCTAGACGGGATTTAATCTAAGTTTGGTGGTTTTTTCACATATTCTGAAGAGGAGAGTACTTTTGGTTTTATTAAGTCTGTAAAAATATTATATTATTGAACAGTAGCGTATGTAGGTGGTAAAAGGATATAGCCCCCCCCTCCAACCACCGAAAATAAAAGTATGTGTGTGTACAATTATTATTATTATTAATTATACTGTCGAGAATCCCAAATTTTAATTTCTAAAACTTCCCCCGAAATTAAATCCTATTTACACCACTGTTGTTGAGTGAAATTGTAATTTTTAATTTTTGTTTAGGATACAGCAGCCCATACTAGTTATGAATAAGATAGGAACATTCAGCTGTGGTTTTATAAAATCATGAGATATATTTATATTTCATGGTTTTATAAAATCATGAGATATATATTTTATATTTCTGTTTATTCGAATGTATCAGATTGTATTTCAACAAGTGTCGATATTATAAATAAAATATTTTTATTTTTACATTAGATTATTAAAATTTATTTGGAGAGTAGTTTGGTTTTTATAAATTGGTTTTCAATTTGGTTTACGTGCTCTGTTTAGTTTATATTCAAGTTTGAGTCATCGATTTCAGTCACGAGCAGTACAGTGGTATTTATAATAATATTATGTATCTATTATAAAAACATTTTTGTACTACTTACTGTGAATTCATATTCTTAAAACTAAAATAAATTCGTATTCTTTACACAAGAAATTATAAAATTAATATAACAAACACAAATAAATAGTACTGTAAATATGTTTTGCCTAGTTTTTTATCTATAATAACATATTGATTAAATGTAATATTTAAATGGATAAATTATTCATCGGAAACTTATGGTGTAACTGTCATATTTTATTATGATAAGACATCACGATTTTTTATTAAAAGCGTTTAAGTAGGTACATTATGGTTATAATATTATTATTTACGTTAAAACCTCTATGAATGGAAAAAAAAAATTAATATTGATGTATGTTTTATATCAATAGCTTAAACGAATAATTTCTACAGCCAATATCGACGCTCAAGCCATCGTTGTATACGTTTGTGTGTATATAAAAAAAAACTCTAATACACTGTAAAGACGAAAATGCTGTTGGAAAGGGCGGAATGGAAAACCACTGTGAAACAGCTAGTTTACAATAAAGGAACATTATGGCTTTTATACAGAATTTTTATGGGATCCCTACATTCTTCTATTCCCCATTACTTTTTCGATTTATGATAATGTGGAAATGATTTACTGCAAGTACCCGTCATCATCACTAACCATCTACAGTCATTTTTATCGGAAGCTGAACCTTTTCATTAAATTTCCATCATGCACATATCCTGGTTGTTATATAGTTTATCCAAAAATGAAAAAAAAATAATAAAATACTATTGTTGTTCCAAATATTTTAAACGTTATACGTACCAACAAAATAAAAAAAAAAACATTCCTGGAGTTTCGTTTAAGCTCTGATCTCGAACCACAACTGCGGTACAGAGGGATAGTGATATTCTTCTATACCTAATAATATATTTTATAACGATGCCATCAAAGTAATCAATGATTGCAGTCTGACTGTAGACATGGAACTAGAGGTATACCTAAGTGATCGGTTTTCTGGACTTGATAGACCGGCTATATTAAAATACACAATTTTTGCAAGTCGTTTACAATTTTTTTTTTTTACTTGTACTAATTGTCGTCTTGTTTGACTTAATATTCTAAAGAGAAGCATGGCTTATCAAATATAATATAATACAACCAAAACTATGTGCCTACTTTTATAATAATGTATAATATTTTTTTTATTGAATTCATATGATATTAAACATGCATGATTTCGATGTAAACATCTTTTTTGTTGAATTCCCTATTCAATACTTTAATTACTATTTTTAATAAAAAGTATTCTTGTTATTTTAATATGCAATATTATTCTGGATATAAAAAATATTTATACCTACCATTCGAAAGCCGAAGTGCTGGTGTCGGTAAACCCACTCTAATCGAATATCATAAAATGTATTAATATGTATCAATTTGTCATCTACATGACGAGTTGTACATAAAAAATTGAACGCAAAAAAATATGACTATTGGCTATTGCGTAATATAATATCCATGATTACATGGAATATATTTATATACCAGTGGAAAGCAAACAGTCCTATTCGGTATGATATCACACGCTATATTATATTTACTAAGCTAATAATAATTCGTAGTATACATTTTTTTAGTATTAAGTATTAAGTACCTATGACAACAATTCGCGTTCGAAAATCAATGCGAACAAAACGATTGATGAAAAATATACTAGACAAAATGAGATTTATAAAAGCAAAATGGTAACTGATATTTTTTAAATATAATATTATTAAACAACGAGTATGCAAATATAATGGTTCACCCACAATTTCGGTCGGTCAAAGGTCGTGGTTACCGTACCGTTTCATATTTTTATTTCGCTGGTACGTAGTTCAAACAACTATTATTATTGCTTGTATTTTGAATTTTAAATTTTCAAATGTTGTTCTCCTACACAGCGGTGTACCTGTTTTGCCTATACATTACGTCATGATACATAAATTGTACAAAGGTAAAAATAAAAGTGTGATGACGATAAAATATAATATATTATAATCGCATTTTAAAAACGATTCTGCGTGGTGCTCGGTTTCTATAGTATTTATAGTGAGTTTATACAAACTTAAGTGCTCATAAATTTAATTTATGACTCAAGATTTTCAACATTTAATGAATCCTATAGCGTAATGAATATTGTATGATTAAACCGGTATTAAGCTCCGTTCAGGCTTCTGGAAATTAAAATTGCAAATGTTAGCAAAATAAAACCATAGAAAATAATCGCATTATAATAATAATTCAGGCTATAAGATCACGCTGACGGCGTGAAAAAAATAAACAGTTGATAAAATCTGAAATGTCTTCTAGGATTTAAGACGAAAGTAAAACAAAAAAAAAAAAATAAAGCCGTAAATTGAGGTTAAAAAGTTATCCTCCGGAAGCTATATAACAGAACTGATTTCCCGCATGGTCAACGTTTTTGCAGACGAGTTTCGCGACTTTCTGAATACTACTGGGAAATTCCGAAAACCACCTTTCTGCCAGACTTATCTGCGTACACAACATTCACGTATTATTATTATATACATAATAATAATACGTGCAAGCCCCGCGCTCAACGAAACCCTTTGTGATGTACAACTATATACGGTCTGCCAAAGAGTGTAACGGAAAATGTACAAAACGTATACACGCTGCGTAGCATACTTGTACATCCAATATAATAGCTGAAGGTCGGAAACAAAAACGGTATTCACACCCACACCTCCTCCCCCACCCACCCAACCAAGGCTCCAACCTCGAACTAATCGCGTCGCTTTCGATGTCGGTGAGTACGACGCTCCGGATAATATAATATGGCCAGGTACATTGTATTCAAATTCGATCGGCATCCGTGCAAAATTGCGTTTGCAGCGGCTCTCGTCGTATTGTCGTACTCATCTGCTTATTGTGCACGTATTTATGCATGTTATGTAGCACCTACGCATATATTATAAAGCTTTCTTTCTTTCTCAATCCGATTCTTTGTTATTATTTTTTTTTTCTAGACAAAAGGCGCACACCGTAATAAAGACATTATTTCAGTATAGTCTTATTATTACGCCGTCGTATAACATCATTGTCAAACGAAAGAGAAATTTGAAATTTGAATACGTCGTATGATGCGCACTAGCTGGAACGATAGCGTGCGTATGTTTTTCTCGTGCACGCAAACACAAAAAGTAAAAAAAGGCAATTCCGAGATATTGACACAAGACTTATATTTTTTTTTTTTTTATTTCGAATACCTTTCACATATAATACACCTGCTATGTATATATACGGCTGCTGGTTTTTACGCTTTTCCGGCTGCGCTGTGCTCCGCGATGTATTCGAATCACGTATCCGGAGGGACGTCACTTTAGCTTCCGCCACGCGTTGGCTTTTTTTTTTTATTTTCTCGCGTTTAAGAATATTGTTTTAAGCGTCCCTGCAGCTCGGTGAATTTGAAAGAAAAAAGTAATAATAATAATAATAATAAATAATAACTGCCAAACATCAGTCAATATCAAATTGCATTGTTTGCAATTTACACTGTGCCCCACGACATGGCTCGCATATGACTATATGAGGTATTATATTATAATAATAATCTAGTCATGACTCATGGCCCAGCATTGGCAGTTATGGTTTTATTTTTAACGTGCAAGCGTTTACCGTTCTTCGATTACACTGTCCATATTATATTTCACTTGAAGCACCCAATATACATATTATTTTGCATGCATATTAAAATATAAATATTTAATCCCTCAATGCCTTCCGTATAATATATTGTTATTCATCATGAATGGTTGAATAATTGAATGATTTAAAGTTTACAGAAGAGCGTGCAATGCTATTTTATAACCGTTCGACTGTTCAGCAGTAAAAAATAAATAACAATGTCACTTTTTTTTTTACTAATTTAATCAAACAATTTAAACTATGTGTTAAATAAAATTAAGTGCTAGTTATATTGCTTGGATCGGCTTCAGTTTGTAGGTATTTGTACGTTTATTTACATTTTTTGGAAAACCTAAGTACCTAATGACTTTTATTCTTATCGATATTTTAAATTTAAATATATTATTATTATTACTAATTTAATCTATGTACACAAATACATTATAATATTAGCTGCATATCCAGGATTCGTCCGTGTGCATTTTTTATGTAGCAAATCATATAATAGTACATACGCTATATAGGTTTCTCTCGGTTCGAATGTATCTCAGTTTTAATGTACCTCAGTTCACGGACAAATCGGCGTCAACAAGTCGCGGATTGGATTTAGCACTTGTTATATTTTTTACGTGGTTTAAATTACCTACTTACTCTTTAAATTTTTCCGACATTTCTGAGATTTTTGTCAAATTCAATTGTTTGGTTTTATCATACATAAGCTACACACATACATTTGGTTTTTAGATATAGTATCTTTATTTGAAGGCATAAGCACGACAATTTGATGCAAGCTTGTGCCTGATCTGCCCGATTAACCGATGGCAATCATTTATAAATAATATTAAATATATAAAAAGTTTTAATTTCCATTGTGTTCTCAAGATCCCATTCGACCATCTCTTTAAAATGCGAATATCGGAAAATCTCTTCTTGTTGCACATCTAGATCATTAGAGGAACTACTAGTCCATATTTCGGTTTCAAAATGTTTGTAGTTTTTGAGATGTAGTGAATGAGTGAGTGAGTAATTTACCGTAATTTAAATTATATACTAGTAATTTACTTTTATTAACAACATATTTATAGATTTGTAAGAACCCAGACCTGATTGTAATAAGGCTATAGCCTTATAGAGAAGTTTTAAATTTAATATCAATATTCTCCTAGTATTCAACACAAACCATTACATATATATAGTTACATTTCTAAGCTATGACTGTTACATCCACCTGCATTATTATATGCTTGTCTATTTAGATACATTGATTGTAAATTATAATAGGTAGGTACATTATTTCAGAGGGATTTATCATGAACAACAATAATTATAATTAATTACTGTCTTCTTAATAAATAGGTAATGAAACTTTTGACAAAAATAATGTGTATTAATTAAATACGAGCACATATATTTACACTTCAAATAATTTAATGTCTCGTGTGAATGACGTCCATTGGATTCATATTTTATTTTTATTTTATTAATTTTCTGTATATTAATTCCTTGTCATCACTTATCATTAATTGTATGTATGTAAATGTGTAACACTGTAACGTATAAGGATAATCTTCAGGGCTAGTGATTATCTGTTACTAATTTAAAGTTTGATGAATAAAAAACGTACCTATTTTTTTATACATTTAGACTCATTCCCACATGCTCTATAATTTAATAATATACATTTTTTTTTTTACTGCCGCTATATACGAAAACGGTAACAGCAGGGCTCATGAGTTTTTTTTATCTGTTATAAACGTCATTAAAAAAGGATTTTTGTTTCTTCAGTTAAAATTTAATTTTCAAAAATTATCCAGACGTTTACGTATGCACTGCACTGCTTTTGTTTTATATTTATAACGTTACTATTTTATAGTTGCATCCGCAGGCAATCCGAATGATTGTTTTCAAAACTGAAATTAATGGGAAAAAAATATATGCTATAAAAGAAATACAATTGCTTATTGACGATTTCCATTGAACACATTTGGTCCGATAAACTATGTAAATAAAAAAAGCTGGATATCTATTAACTATTTCTTATAGTAAAATAAAATGTTTTCGCTGTTTGTTTTTTAATTTATTGATTTCGATCTATGCATTACTTTACGGTAGGTACTTTTAGTATAAGATGCTAATAAGTAATAACATATTATAATACATAGATTCTAATAACAGTAAAATATGCTTATGAAATACTGATTCGGAATATGAAATTAAAAATATAATATGGTGTTATTTAAAAAATAAATAAAAATGTTGGTAACAAAAATATACTAACAAGTATCCACGTGATCCAAGTAATCTACGTGCACATTTCAAACCACGTACAGAAAAAATTTCAAAAACTCAAGGGTACATTTATAAACATAATTATTTACGATAAAATGATAAAATAATATTAATTTTCTTTCTTTCTTAATATCATATTATTATGTTCATTTTCGATATTAGGTAGATGAAAAATATATATAATAAAAACATCCCTAACAACAAAAACCTTCCCGGGTACCTCCTATAAAAGTCCATTTGGTTCCCGTCAGGAACTACCCGACAGGAAGCTTATCTTCCCGGGTAGCTCCCAAAAAGGTTTATTCCGTTCCTATTAGTAACTGTCTAATGGGAAGTTTATTTACCTTCCTGGGTACCTCCCATAAAAGTCAAACAGATTCCCGTGGCGATATTCCTGCGGTGGCTTATTCTAAATATAAGTGGAATTTGAGGGGGGGCTTAGGGTCTTAGCCCCCCCCCACAAACTTACCCATAGCCCACCAAAAAAAATCTTTTATAATATTTTACCTTTGGTATAACATTGACTATATTGAGTTGGGGCCATAGACAATATAATAGTCCCCCTCCCCCTAAGATTTAGTACTAGTTGCACCACTGCAATAGAGAACGAGGGGTAAAACGGTGAAGCTAAGGTTTTCATGTGGCTATATTGTTTATTTTTCGTGATATTTCTTTAATAACTCAAATATTTGAGTAGGTATATCTATATGTATTATGATTATTGACTATTGTCATGGTATGTAAATTAATATTATCTTGAGTCAATTGCAAAAACTTTATTTTTACCACAGCATGCAGTTACAGAACATTACAACAACAATACACATATAGCTTAGTTATTGTCAGTTCTCATATATACCTACTCAGCTAGTGTCTATTAACTATACCACACAAATTTTACATTCATTTTTTGAAATAGACCAGGATTAATAGGTTTTTCTGTAAATTTAGGATACCTAACAAGACTACCGCAACACAAAATTGATCAATTTTGTGTTATGACTACTTTCGAAAAGTGAAAAAATATCTCTATAAAATGCAAGAATACCACATTCAATACCATTTTTTATTGCAAAACGGCAAATTTAGTTTCGGCGGTATTGCATTTAATAATTTGTTACATTTCAGCCACAAAATGAAATGCAATGCTGCCATATTTTAGTATATGTCTGTCTTAAAATCAATTTCTGTATGCATTATAGCCACATCTCAAAATATGGCAGTCATATGCACTGCAGTTTCACTTATTTAAAAAATTGTAAAAGACTAACGTTTTAGGTTAATTGTTTAAGAGAGTATTTCATAATATTTGAAAAAGTCATATGGTAAAGTATCTTTGCAAGTATTTATATTTTTAGTTTCAAACGCATTGGTAAGAAACTCTTTAAAATATTATAGATTTAAACTTCAAATCACTTTTTCTTGAAACTTTATGTTGAGTTGTAACAGTCTTGTTCCAGAGCTGGTGCGAATTATATGCGTTGAGTTCATTGTAGGTACATCAGAATATTATCATACTATCATCTATCATCATAGAATATTATAGTTACTATTTTATTCTACGCGGTGACCTTTTTTTAAAAAATTGGCGGGCCGGCCTCCAGCTGCAGTCTATTTCGATGATAAAAGTGTTCCCAACATCATCGCCTTTAATACGCTTACAACATCCGCCATGATTCCACCGGGAAATGAAAATAATAAAAGTAGAGGGGTACAATCGCTTCTATAGATAGATTGTGCTATGGTATTTGTGGTAATATATGTAGTTTACGATACTGTGGTATGTAGTATGTTTATTCTTTGACTTAATTATTTTAATATTAATTATTAAGTAACAATTTCGTTATTTGGAACTTTGGAGGTTAAAACGTAATTTTCGCCATAATGATTTACCGCAATACCGCATTACATCATGATTCATCAGATTAAAGGCTCTGACTCATACAGATTACAGTCATACGCGATTCGTAAATTCACAATTTGATGTAGATTCGACCGTTTGCAGACAGTACAATCGTTTATCACAGTAATAATATTGTATTTAGCCTCTATATATTAATATGTCAGACAGTGAGACAGATGAAGAAACTGTCAACGAGGCAATAGCTTCAAGTCAAGTAAAGTAAGTTACTTTAATATTTATTGATAAAATATGATGTTCTTAAGAGTAAACTTAAAATATTATTCTGGTTTGGAATTTTATTAGTCAAGTAGGTAAGTTAGGTACCTACCTAGATAACCTTTTTTTATGTTCTACAATAGGTAGGTATCTTTCCAAATTAGTACCTAGATTTATCGGTAGACGATGACCATTTTGAACGAATGACATTTTATAAACTTTTAATCTAACAGGATGCTACTCAATCAAAATACTTTTACTTGATAAATAACTTTTCCCAATTAAATGTACCTAGTAACTTATTATATTTTTAAATTAAACAGTCCTTGAGGTATTAAATTCAAAAAGTATTATATGTAGATACCTAACACTTATCAACAATATTTTCAAATAAAACTTATTTTTATAATTTTGGACTAGGAATTATTTCGCTTTACATTAGTACTGTATTTAATAGATATTTATCAACAATTTCAATAAAAAATTTGTACACAATTTTATGTAGGATGTCTAACAAAAGTATACATCAGAAAAAAAATCATGGTTAAAGATTTTTATTAAACATTATTACCTAAATATTTTTTTGTAAAAATGTAGTATATCGGGACGGGGGAATTATATAAAATATCCAAATTGTTTACTATGGCCGTACAATTCTATTCATGAAAGTAATTTATGTGGTATTTTTGTAGGTGTGATAATAAAACAAATTCCTGGAGCAACAACTCTTTTAATTAATAAAGCAATCACAGGATGGTTTAAACATGCTGGAGACAGATATGAACGGCGAATACAAAAGTATAATCACTCAGATTCTGCAGATGAAGATTCCCCCCAATTACTTCAAGATTAACATTAACATTAATATTAAATGGTTAAATTTTTTTTATTGATTATATAAAAAGTAATTAAAGTAATTAGTACTTAATTTAAGTAATTTTGTAATGTAACATTTATATAATATGTTATCAATTTAATAAGTATTAATAATTATAATTTGAGAACTAAATTATGCCATTTTTTATTTATTTTACCTATTATTAACCTTAGACAGTTAATTAAAGCGTTATTAGTATTAGTATTATTATAATTTCATTTCATAAATTAAATTTAAAAACATCATGATGTTTATAACCATGGAACACAATTCTAATGATGTAGGTACAATATAGGACAAAATTAATTTGATAATTGACCATTTTGGGCAGCAATAGGAACATATTAGGTTAGTTTTATAAACTAATTCGGGATGAAGCAAGACCAAAATAGGATGTTAGTCGACCTTTTCAGGAAGCAATATGAAATTTAATTGGAAGTGCCAATTTTGATCCTAATAGGCAGTGTACGGGATGGTCTTAAAATGTGCATCAGGCACGCCTATGTCATGCCGTAGTCCTTCCTAGACCAGTCCAGGAACAAAACAGGTAGTTCCCATGTATGGTCGCTAAATCCTAACGGGCATTCCTATTACCCTCCCAGGAAGGTAATATTGTTGTTAGGGATATTAGATTTTTAAACGTATTTTTCTCCGATATGAGATTTCTTCTCTCGGCCCTGCAGGGCACACCGAAATTCGCGTTTCGCAACTGAGATTAAGCGCTTGTATGGTTCCGTGATGTTTTTCGATACTGTTTTTTCTCGCAATAAGATTCGCTCGTCGAGTTAAATGTTTGCCGATGTTTGTATTTTTATGTCCCACGTCTGTTTATTCACGGACCACCGACGCTCAACGACCTAAACACTATACTTTGGAGATGAATCTACACGACGAAATGCATACACCCCGCAGTATGCGTATCGAATATAAATTTTTTTTTTTACTCGGAATCTGCTTCACAAACGAATCGTCATTCTGCAAGTATTGACGTGAGAACTGTGTCATGATAATGTGCGGTCACTATCAAAACACTTTATTTAATACATATTATGTGTAGTAGTGTTATTGTTCATCGCGTAGTAATCAATCTTCTATAGCCAACGAATGGCAGACGTCAGTAATAGTTGTGGTGGGTGGGCAAAGCGTGGTCTCGGGTCTAGAATGAAAAGGTTCCAAGTCATTTTTATGAAATTGTCCAGGAGAGCAATTTTAAAGTTTGAGTTCAAATATTTTACTTGAATAAGATTTTTTTGAAAATTAAAGTTCTAAGGCATGCAGAAATTTGTATAGTTTAATTCACAACATTACAATAATAATTTACTGTATTGGTTGATATACCTACAAATTAATAAAATTCAAATTATAAAATGTTCAGTATGAAAAGGATCTACAGTAGGTATTAGAATATTTAGAACCTTTTCATCCTAAAATAAAAAAAAAAAATATATTTAATTAGACATTTTTCATTATTATTTATTATTTTTATTATTGTTAGCTGAATCCTTTTCAGAATAATGCTTTCTTATTGCTACCAATCTCCTATCACGAAACAATGTAATAATTATGAAACATCGAAATCTGTATCTCTATCTCGATCTTAAAATTCTGTTTAATATGGATAAATGTAATAATTATATTAGGTTTATTTTTGATAGTGGTTAATTTAATTAGAACCTTTTCATACTAACGTATTGTTAATAATTTGGTTCCATTAACCGAGCGTTTTCGATTTGATTAAATTGTATTTATAATTTAATGTTTGGCGATTTAGAACCTTTTACTTTTAAAAAAATTTTCAATAATGATCGTATAACCATAAATATTAGCTTAAAAGATGCGCCTTTGCATTCTAAAACCATTTTAGTTAAAAAGTGACTTTTGGAAAAAAATGTGATATAGAACCTTTTCATTCTAGACCCACGAGGTACCTACACTCAATATTTTATTCGAAAGTTTTAACTAAGTTCATGAGTGCCGAATTTTATCAAACTACGACGTGGTTCGACGTGATATTTTACTATCGACAGCATAATAATAAAAATAATATTTGGGAGGAAGTTAAATGTTAAAATAAATTAGACTTTGATCAGATGCTATTACTGGGTAGGTACATATTACTATGACACGTAATATTATACGCACACAAGACACACAACCTATAATCAGTGCTCGATTTGTAAAAACAAAAGAAAGGGGACTTTGAGACTAGGTAAAAATGTGCAATTAAATTAAACTTAGCACGTTATGGGACTTTATCCCCCTCTCCCTTATCATCCATCTTCAACAATAGGTACTTAGTCAAAATATAATACACCATTACTAGTACAATTTACCAACAATTGTTGCAATAAATAATATTTTACTTATCATTTATTAACATAAAAATGAATGGTTACATACAATTATGTTCTAAAATGTCGAACTAATTAGGTAATCAATCATCAATTGTAATGATGATAAATAGATAAAAGACTTCTTACCACGGGCTAATATGTATTATACTAATATCTAAGTCCGTAATTTTAACCACGTTATCAACAATATTATCGTAAAAAAAAATCATTAAATTACAATTTAATATCTTATTGAATTGGTACAATTTAACGAAATAATAATTAATACAAAATTACAATTTTGTTTTAACAAAATAAAACTTCCGTCCCCCCGTTCTGTTGAAACAATAAGAATTACAGGTAGGTTATAGGTACACTCAAAATAGGTATAAAGCAACTGAAGAGGATCTCCATCTCTCACCCCCATTCGATTCTATCACTGCCTATAATACGCATTATGCTGAATTATTTGAATATACACATATCGGTGCACGCTCACCACACTGTTATCTGAATTGCATCTACTCAATATAAATTCGTTAAACAATAATATTACCTATATTTCTCTAGGTCCCAGTACGATTCAAAATTGTTGGGACAGTCCGATTGCAAATAATATTTAAGTTAAATCCAATATAGAAGCGAAAAGGTTACCTTGGATAATGTTTACCCTTCGCGGTAGGCGCACATATCATGATTGTATCTTAATAAGGGTGAATATTACGCGACCAAACTATGCACACGCAATCGTTTCCTATTTATATTTCGATCGTTACTATAATGTCAGAAACTTTGTTCTACATAGTCACTCTTTTGTAAACAAGTCATCATACCAAAGAAGACAATACGCATGAAAAGTGTGTAATTATGGGAATAAATAATAATAATATTATATTCATATTATATAAAATAACATATATCAAATTATTAATTATCGTGTGTATCTATGATTCTTGATTATCGTAGGCACAACTATTTTTTGACGGCAATCATATAATTTATGTCTTGTTTTTTGTTTCCAGTATTAGATGCCTATTAAACTTAAGTTATAACGACGGAAAATGGACTCACTTGTGAACCATCCAAAATAAAACAATTAACGAGAAAAATGGATTGTATTGGCAGTTTGTTTTTTCGGACGTATTACAACTGCGTTCCGTGTATCCATATTTACCTAATTCAGTCCGAAAAATAACATAATTGAGTTCAAAAAAAATATATCATAATGAAAGAAAAAATAATAAAATAAAATTGTTTTTTCCAGTTTTACAAATTTAGGACTACTGTCACTACACAATATGTCAACAAATAATAGTTAGAGTATCAAATGCTAAAAAATAATATAACGAATAATAACTAATTAAATAATAAAGAGACATGTATTTTATTTGTTTTATTATTAATATTATTGCCAAATATCGTTACCTAGTAGGTACCGCAACGACCGACGTATACTGAATTACATTTTTGTGAAAATAGTCATCTCATATTACTCTGTATTAGTTTCGTTATATCAGAAATAAATTACATAGATAACTTATCTGGAAAAATCTAATAATATCAACTATACTTACTTAGGTATAGTGGTGACTTGTACGTGCCTGTGCGGGAGAGCTCTGCTATTTTTTTTAAGCTACAGTCACACGCACATTAATGATCACTTACTACGCACACATTTAAAAGAACCGACCGAATGCATGCAATTTGAAAATTGCCTATTTTTAACTCCTCAAAAACTGTCCATTTGGAAAACCCCTTAATGATCATCTACAGTTCAAATATTGCTGACATTTTATACTTTCTACTTGGTTCCACAAAGTTTATCCAATGTTGTAAGATTTTAATTTCATAGAGTAAATTCATAATAATTAATAATTTGGTACGTAAATTTATTATAATTTAGAATTCCCAGCTAACTATAAACAACAATATTATTGATATTATCTAATATCTATAATATTTATTAGAATTTCATCGAGCAAAAACATCCATACTCTAGTAATGACGTTTTTTTGAGCACTTTGTGTGAATAGAATATAAAAATCCGGAAAACGTGGCTCTGCTTGCAGAACGATCATTGTAGGATAAATAATATGCACATGTACGATGTACGCAAAGCTTGGTGCAAACATTCCGACCATATACCGTGACCGACCGGATTCGATTGTGTTGGAACTTATGCGCAAACGTCTCGCCCCTCGGTGATTGCCACCCGAAAAGTGTCTTCTCGGCTTTTACTCGGTTTTTCGCGGGCTCGTTCAGAATGATATTTTACTCCTAGTGAAGGGACCTCGTGCGGTCGACGCGTTTAAACTCTCTTCGGAGAACTTCTTCCATTTCGTATACTTTATTACCATACGTACATATGTGTTCGAGAATCGATTACTGCACTGTCGTCGTATCGTACTTTCACTGTAGGAAACGGTATAAAAGCCAACCCATATTATACGGTTTTTGATACTGAAGGGCGCGCGCGTGCGCGCGCGCGTGTGTGTGTGTGTGTGTGTGTGTGTGTCTGTGTGTCTGTGAATATTTACGACTTCCGCACGGAGACATTGTCGATTCGTGATAGATTTTTGCAGAGCTCAGACGTTTAATTGAATACATTATCCATATCAATATTTTTGATTTACAGATATTTTAATACGACACGGTTATAATATTATGGGCAAATAGTGAATAAAACTAACTGATAATGATCAAAAGACACTCGAGATCACAATGTTATTAGACTTTGGGTATTGTTTATTATTATATTTCACACAACAATTCACATCAATTTATGATTAAATTAATGAGTCTTACGTCGTTTTATCGATACATTTGCTATACGACCGATAAGATTAAATTTTTTACACGAAGCAAGTTGAAAATGATATTTTTACACAAAACGACGGTGACTCGGCTGGCTTACTAAATTATTTATATAACAGTCAGAATGGACAAACTGACAGCTTCGGTCTCGAACATCATTTCACGATGCAAATGACTTTCAAACATAAACAAAATTAATTCTATTTTTTCAGTACATTAGTTTCATGATAACGCAAAAATGTAAATATCGAAATAAATACATAACTTTGATTATATTCGTGGTAAAAAAGAATAATCAAATTATATTATATTTTATTAGAACATTGTATCATGAAAATAAATGATTCTAAATATTGTGTTCAAAGGATTAAAGTTAAATTATTATTGTATTTAAAATAGAAACTATCGTTGAATAATACATATTATTATTATCTCGATTACTGAGGATAATGTTAAATTATATGAGTACTGACTAGTGATAGTATCTATGGGTATGTATATAATAATAGGTATGTTTACATATCACATTGTCTTTTTGACTTTATACTATAGTACTATAATACCTAGGTAGTATCAAATATAATATACATTTTCAGTTCACTCGATAGTCGATACTTCACATTTGTATTTCCAGGGAATTGGAATGCTATTTAATATTTGAGTGTACTGTAGATACTAAGAAGTGGTAGGAACTATTGTATTTGATGGACTAACTCTGTAATAACTAAAAATAATTATTCATTTTAACTGTTATTATGATAGTATAAGTCCAATGTGTTGAAACTTTCAAGCTATGTGCATTGCTCATTCATTATATTATTATAAAAAGGTGAAATTACAAAACGAAATACCGTACTATAAAGTATATGGTAGTGGTACATATTAAGTAATTTTTTTTTTTTTTTGCTTATGTTAGCTAATTAAAAATAAAGTTTAATGCTTTATTTCCATAATAAATAAAATAAAAAAAAAAAGAAACGCATTATACAGTTGAAATAATGACGGTGGGCAGTATACATTTTTTTTACTTATATTCACGCTGTCACAATAACAATAATAATATTTTAATGCATGAAATGAGAAAAGACTTTAAAACCAGGAGGTTGGAACAGTTTGCAGGCGCATATATTTTTGCCTTGTACCTAGTCCTAGTGTGTGTATGATTATTTCAATACCAAGTTATATAACTTACGTAATATTAGGTTGTAATATGTACAAAGAGCATTGCTCATATTTTATGGGGGGGGAATAGTAGATTGGCTTTGATCAAGTATTATTATGTCTATTATTATATGAAAGTTATTTTGGTTAAATTTGGTGATAATACAACACTTCCCATACTTGTATCTATAAAAGTCTTATGCATATATTTTAAATAAATGCTCAAGTTTTTGAATAATATTCGAAAAAAAATAACAAAACTACTCTGTGCTATCATAAACATATTTAATGAACATTTATTTTTTATAATCATGCAAAAATATGGAAATGCTCAATCAATAATTTGAAAATTCAAAAATAAGGACCACCCTAATATGCATAATATGTTGTATCCCGGATGTAAAAAGTACGTCAGTATTTTCACCACTTCAAAAGTGTGCCTAAATTACATTATCGTTATTATTAAAAACTGAAAGTGGCGAAGACAAGGGAAAAAATCACCCAAGGGACCGGGGTTCTCAGGTAATCTACTGTGACAGTTCTTTCACTTGTGTAATCAGGCCCCCAACTCCGGGGCGTCTTAACTCCTCTCTTGGCCACATTTGATTATGAATTTCAAGTGATAAATTGTATAAGGTACTATAGCTGTATTGCCCGACTTCACCCGAGAATTATACGATGAACAATATTATAATATAATACAGCAACCTGCAGTGTATTATGGTTTTAGTGTACCTCAGTTCACGGATATGTCGATATCACTATATCAGCGTATATCACTATGCGACATTTACAATATTATGACATCGGTGGACAATGTACCAGTGGCAGATTAGTTGTACCACTTGGTGTATTTCGGTTTGAGTACAATTACTTAATGAGCTAATCAGTTTAGGTCGTTTAGGAGAACTTCAGTGGCTCCGCACTAAATACACTAAAATACTGTACTGGTTATTGTTGTTATATGTTACTAATATTATATAAGCAATGTATCAACAAAAATATTGTTCAACGTCACCTATTGGACGTGACTCAAACTACATACTAAACTTTCGTGGTATCTATGTAAGAACAATCTCTGAAATATTCGTCAAAACCCGTCTTGTTGTTTTGAGACTAAATATTGTAGTTCGCACTACCACACGGCACACACACTTTGCCATATATAATATATATATTTATACATACATTAATGTACATAGATGATATTATAATGGATATAATGTTAACAACGACAACGGCCACAATAGCGATGCATTATAATAGTGGGGTAGTTATATATTGTTACACTGTATATATGTATAATACAATGATGTTTAATTTACTGTGGACCGCGTACGACCATTAAAGATTTCATCGTGATTCGTGAAGATGTGTGTTTCGTGTCACTGTGGAGAACACAACAAAATATAAGTATATACCATGTACGGCCAGGTACGGCCATTATAATAATATAATATAAAGGTTTTTGAATAGAATACCTACGTTAATAAAGCGTAATAATAATAATAATAATATAACTCTGAGCAAAGTATGTGTTACACGTCGAATCGAAAAGACCAGTGAGTGGTATAATAATGAAAAACAGTCGACAACAATAATAATTTGGGTAATGGACTTTCCGGCGATGGAAAATTAGATAATATACATTATACGCCTATTATCGCAGTGATATTACTATAATTATTGTCACTGCAGTACAACTACAGCTCGTCGTCGCAGTTAAATCGCGTGTGTAGGGGAGGTGAGGGAAATAAGGAGAATATACTCGCATTGATTAATATACGCTCTCTGCAGGATAATGTGAACCCCTCGCCCATTAGTCATACAATAATATAATACAACGGCGTATAACACAAACATAATAATATTATTATTATACCTATCGCTAATGTGTCGTAGAGCGAGAGCGAAGGAAAGATTTTTTTCCGCGCACATCCGACGGAAATTAAATTCATGTCTGACAGGTAACGAATACGACTATATATTATAATAGAAGATAGGTACACGTATAACTAACAGATTTTCAGTAATTTCACTACACCCAGACGAGATCGTGGCTCGTATGTGTACCTGTATGTATAAATTATTATATAATAACAATATTGTTGTCCGTCCCGTAGTTTATAGTCACCATACACGACCGACCATTTCCATTCCCGAATTCAGTCGTTTAATTCAACGAGTTGAACACTATTTTTTACTAGGCTTAACCAAGCACGCTCTTAACGTCGCGTGTAATTTATTTATATATAACTAGAACAACAATAATTTCTATTTTGCATGCATTATGACGAATAAAATATATTCGACGATAAAAATTTTAAAAACAACAAAATAAACAAATGATTAGGTATGTAATTATAGAATAATATTATGTGTCTCGAGAAGTGGCTAGGCGTAGGTCATTAGGTCGAAAAATAAAAAACAAGTTTGTTTTATTTTAAATGTAAAAAATACATTATCTTCAAAAACAAAAAAACAAAATAAAATGTATTCAAAACCGTAACAACTTTTCAAACTAATTATACAAAAAAAAAAGGGACACGGCCTTTTTTTATTTCATATTTTTTTTCATATCAGAAGTTTTCTATTCCGTCATTCAAATTTGTGTTAGTTGAATCTTCAGAGTCGGACATTATATTTTATTCGTACGGGAATTTTCAGACATAATAACAATTAGGTAATGACAATATTTTATTATGTCTAATATTCCACTGGAAATGAATAAAAACGGTGACGATTGCAGAAAAATACAACATTTTTTATTGTCTCATAGCGCAATGATGACCCTCACTCCCTTTTAAATTCCCACCACACACCATGCACGGGAAAACGATAAGTCGCAACTAGCAACCGATCTCTGATTGTTTCATATTTAATTGTATTCTTCTGTACCTACTTGGTATAAGGTATAACAAAACCAAAAAGATTTTGACAACTATTACATTGTAATACTAATACATATTATTGTTATGACATTTATATTTGTAAAGTAAATATTTTATTAGATTTAAAATTATTTGTCTGTATTTCAAATTTCCAAGTGGGTAGACAATATTGTCTCAATGTCTCCGACGACACTTTTCCACTGGTCCTAGGTTAGTGAAATCACTCTGTATATAGTATTATTTTATATTGTTATTGTTGATGAGTAATTTATATAAATGTAAATTTAAACCGATAAATCGATTGCATCATATTTCCTTATTCAATTATCAGTTGCAATAAATGTTATTTATGGATATTTTTATTAGTGTACATTTATCATTTGAAGTTTAACGAGACGATGCGACCCAGAAATACGATACTTGTCTTGCTGTTATTTTTTGATATTTTTATTGATATTATTATATTTGTCCAAGTATTAAAACGAAGGTTTTTTTTTTATAAATTAAACAACATACACGTGCGTGTTGCGTTACGTATATAACAATACCATAACATAAGCACCTATTTAAGTCCGAGAAACCCCGTCCTGATCCTATTAATATTATTTATTCATTTACAGAATATAAAATATAATATAATGTATTATTTTATATTTTTTTCTGTCGTGTGTGGTAATTCCAATAATTTATTAAATTGTTTCAATAAATCACGGTGTTGTGTTTAAACAAAAAAAATTGCACTTCTCATATATTTTTTTATCCTGAGCGGCATTAATACGGTATAATAATAATTGTCGTGTGTAGCGCCTGTTATCACGAGTGAACGACTATAGCAGGAGACGCGAAACTCAATCGATTCCATTCGTAACGTGCCGCTAATGAATCATTAGTGAAATAATTGCGATTTTTGGACCAGGCCGAAAACGAACCATTAACCCGTTCTGATCTCACGCCGGTACAGTCACGTTATAGTCAGCCAATGCCCAGAGGTATACACATTTATGTTCCAGTGATAATGATAATAATTATTATTAGTTTTAATTGCGCGTAGATCCGTCGCCATTGCGAATTTCGACTAAAATGTTCTCGGAACCACCACCACCATCACTACCCTACTACCGGCGCATTTAACCGTTGTGAACTTCACGAAAATATATAACCACTGGTTATACCTATCTATAATAATAATAACAATTAATAACGCACGCCCGTTTTGTCGCCAGTGCTCGATCACCACGACTGCAGAACACCTGCAGCACCAATACGTTCGTCATAAAATGGCCCGAAACGGTATATAAGTCGGCCACCCGAAGCACATCAAATAATAATAGTATTATGATCGTAATAACAACGAGCTATGTACCGATCGAGTGCCAACACCGTTAATGACGTGGAATACAATAATAATTATGCAGAGAATACAATAAATACCACCATACTACGGTCTACGCCCGAGTCCCGCTGTATATTATTACACTGCACCAGGTATAGGTACTCAAACATACTTGTATAAAGTGTATACAGGTTGATTCACCGATCATGCTTAACCCCTCTATTTTCTTCAATAATGTAGTTATTCAAAATCTGATTTTTGAATTTTTAAATATAGGCACTTTAAGTTCATATTTTAAAATCCTTGAGATTTTTTAGTACTACTTAAACAGTGTCCTGTGGAGATAAAAACCTCTGTTTCTGATATGAGAACAATCCTTTTCAACTGTACAGTTATACAGTGGATAATTTTTCTTGTATTTTTGACCTATCTGAATCAAAATTCGTAAGTGTAATTTTTGAGTTATTCAACTTTGTGTTCTAAAGATAAAATGTCCATGGTAATGGGTTTATAAGATATGTGGGCTATCACGGTGATTTAAAAATTTTAGTCATTAGTATTAATCTATCAATATTAGTAATTTTAAGTTCTTTTAGCCTTAATACAAACATCTTTATAACTAAGTAACTACTCATTCAAATTTGTAATTAGGTACTTTAAAATTATCAACTAAATAATTTACAGTAAAAAGGAGAGGTTCTCAAACAGAAATTTGTATCGCCACAAAATATTTCCTTAAGTAGGTACCAACAAAGTTCAAGAATTTGAAACTATATGGTCAATGAGTATATTTAAAAATTCCAAAAATCAGAATCTTAATAAATTAATCATTAAAATAAAAAATGGAGGGTGAGCATGCTTGGTGAATCACCCTGTATAAAGATGATTATTTTAACAGCTTACAAATTATATCTGGTACGTCTTTATTAATATCCAGGTCGTGTTTGTATTGTAATAATATAAGTGTGTGAAAAAAAATTATTCTCCAATTTGAGTGTCTCTTGCTGGCACTTTAAGTGCAATATCGTTCAAGCGCGTGTTATGAAATAACAGTGTTTCCAAGTGTGTTGTAAAAGTCTGTGTCTAAGATAATTAGTTTTTAGTAGTCGTTACTCGTTTGACTACACTTTTAAGTTGGTAAAACAATTTTTTTTCTTCAAAAAAAAATCCCATTAGGAAAAGTCACTCGTTGAAGTGAATGACATTTCAATCGCATCTCGTGCAAAATGCATGCCTATATATATTTGTAAATTATATTTAAATAAAACACTATTGATTTTCCCCTCCTCCAGCTTATTACAAGTTTAGCTGGGTTTATCATCGTATTTATTGTATTGTATAATTATTTGCACGACTGAGGAAACTTTGGGCGTAGCCTCAAAACATAGATTTGGTATCCCAGAATTGTTTTCACTAATGCTGGCTTGTAAATTATTTGTATAAAATATGATACAGTTTACTATTTTATATAATACCGTATGAAAATTAATCATTATCTTGATTATATTATTCGATGAGACGTACGTACAACTATTCAAAGACGTTACTACAATTTACCATTTTTTAAACCATTCACGTATTTGCTAGTATACATTTTTTGTTGGGAATATAACTCTCCCAGAATATTATTATCACCACTGCGGCAGTTGTGCCAACACATAATACGTATAATACTGTTCTAGAAAAAAATTAATGGTAAAATAACGAAAACAAAATTCCATCGATTCGTTAATTGTAATGTAATTTATAAGCTCCTCGCATTATGGAGCAGCCGGAACTTGGGAATTATATATGTAATGTGTTGTAGCATCCGGAGGGGTGTTTCGGCTGGAATCGCGATAGAAGAAATAAACGATGACGACCCTTTGCTGCCGGATACCGACCCATCGCGAGTTTCACATAATGTTATTATGTCCACGTGCAGACTACCAAGTATGTGTGTTGTTATAACTTATAATATACACATGTGTCATATCTATATATATATATATATAAGTACGTACGACAAGCCTACGCGAGCCGACTGGTAAAGGGTTTTGCGTTATTATTATTATTATTTTATACTGCACGAAACGTGGCGGGCGTAACCCGTTTTATAAGTCACACGTGGTGATGGGCTGTGGGTGTGTAAGATAAGCACATTCAGATAATTAAACGACTCTGCCCGGACGTGGTGTTCTGTATGTATTGCGGTGACTACACGACTCGACCCTGATGCTAAATTACCATTTATTATTATTGATAGTAAATATTATATAGCTGTATCAGAAATCGCGATTAGGATCGGTTATGTTGTTAGTACCGCTCATAAACCGGAAAACGAGAAAATTACGTTAGAAAAATACTACGGTGCTTAATAACAAGACGAAGACGCAGGGCACATTACCGTAGTCGATGCACCAATAAAGCAATAACGGCTACAAAGGTACGATATCTAAAGAAAAAATTTGCCGAGCATTTAATTATGGAATTGTTCGGTTATCGTATGTGGACGGGAATTTGACGGGTTATAATAGATATTTTTTAGATTTAAAAAAGAAGGTGGAGCTTTTTTCCTCCATCATCCTACGCCCTACCCCAGATAACATTTTTTAATTGACCGACATCTTGGCATAACGGGATTAGAGTGGCTGTGACGACGTTCCGTATGTAATTTACCTTAAAATATTGGTATTATAACGGTGAAATGCTTTTGCATTATATAACGAGCTTGTTCATAACAGACAACAGTATGCGAATAAGATCGATATTGTCGAGTAATTATTGTGTTTTTTTTTCTTAAGATCTATTTACAACGATATACAACTAGGAAAAATCGTGTAAACAAATAAAATTGTTTCAAATAAATTTGAAATGTCTTTAAATAATTAATTTCAATTTCAATCTCATCATACGGCGTAAACCGTGCTCGAAATGGGGCTCCTCTACTTTTTTGTTAGATGAAGAATAGAAGAATGTTATGATGATAATATCAGGAAATCTGAATTGTAAGGCATCCCTCCACTTATCTTGAGCCATTTCGTTCACTGGGCGTAAATGTCTACAGTATAACTGTATAAGTATAATCTAAAGATATATTTTACTATTACATAATAAATGTAAATATTTTAAACGATAAATATATTTTTGGTTTTATTTGGAAGCAAATTTTAACAATAAATGTTAACGACAAATGTTTAACAGAACAAAAATGTCTAACATAGATCAATCGTATAAACCAAAAAATATTCATAGTATAATCTTTTTTATTTTATACTGCAGTGTAATTTAGGAATTTGGAAATATTGAAAATACTAAAAGAAACTTATGAATATACATATTTAATGTTCCTATTAGGAATGTTGTATGGACGATTCACTTATTTAAGTGAAATCGTCCCATACAACATTCATTGTATGCAAATGTATGGTAAATAATGGAAATTAATATTATTTTTTAAGTCTAGACGACAATCCGAGTATTCATAAAAAAAAATGTATAAAGCATTTGATGTATATTGGAAAAAAATATATTAATATGTACAAACAATAAAAAAAAAAATTTGTATCAATAAAATATTTTAAAACGAATTAATTTGATTTCAACAAAATATTGATCCATAGAGTGAATACATTATATTTGATTAATATAAACAAATATTTTTAAATCAAAATCACTGAATTTCATTGAGTCTATAGGTCCCAGAGATTTGAATTATTCCAAGAGGCTGCATCAATATTAAATCATCTATTCCTATCCCGAGAAGATTCACTTATATTTTTAGTTTATAGTTCTGTGAAGAGTAATAATAATATTTTATTAGCGATAGAAAAAAGGCGTATGGAGCAGAATAAAAACGATAAAGGATGAAGAACAATAAACGGTTGCTGAGCGGAATAAGATTTTTATTTCAAAATTAATAAAATCGAACGTTTAAATATTATATTATATATTTTCAGCATTCATTTATCAAGCAAGAAATATTCGTGTGCAATACACACTTTAGTGTGCACTAATGAGAGGGGATGAAACAACAACAAAACAAAACAGTTATATCGAGCAAACAGACAACCCTTATATTATACTTTACACGTATCAATAAAATACAAATTTCCATAAATAACACGAATAGAACTCGTACCGAAGGTAGTAGGTACAACTGTATTTTCTTTTTGTATAAACAAATTTCGTTAATCACCCAATAATTCTTATAGATATTGTTATAAGTTAAAAAAAAGTGTTAAAAATGAATCTGGGGATAACCTTACGCCTTTAACAGACAATATTAATATAATTATTATCAATACCGCTCTGAGCGTATTTATTACAGAAGACGGCATGGTATAATTATTGAATCATATTATTATTATTACATAATATATTGTTTCGCCAAATCTATTTCAGATGAACAGAAATGTGTCTGTACCTACACCATTTTATTATGTTCTTCACGATCAAACTATGTTTTGCCGCACACACAAAGTTATATTCAGTTGGTATATAAAATATAATAATATAATATTTTTATCTGAGTTGAACGAAAAATTTTTTTTTAATTTAATTACGATTATGTTTTTACACAAAAGCACCGTCTTTCCATTTTAATCGATGGTAAAAAATCTTATACGTGTACATCGAAAGAATTATGAAAATAGTATTTGATTTTGGAATTTTTTTTTTATTTAGATTCATCCATTGGAATTTTAACTTCAAAGTATAAGCTTAATAATTAAACATGAAAAGGGTAGGAGTGTGCTTTTTCTTCTTGATATACTTTTAGATATTTAAAAATATTGATCTTGTATTCTTGTTCCTGATCCTTGTATCCTCTTTATAATTATTCGTGCTTGTCTGAGTAGCGTAAATATATTTCTTTTCAAAATAACTTCTTTTGTCATTTTAAACGAAATGTTCGATACTGAACTTATTAATAATAAAAGTGTTTAAGTTCTTACAAAAAAGGTAATTCGATAACTTACTAAACTAATATTGTTCAACACTGCTGCACGCAGAAATATAAATTAAGTATAACTTTTGTTTCGTTAATATTTCTTAACATAAATTTAAATGTTTTATAGTTTTGAGTTTATCTAGATAAACATTTAATTGCAAAATAACGCCATTTTCTCACTAATAACCTTTAAACAAATGAAAATCTGCATCGTAAGTAAAATTTTAAATCAAATTAAGATAGGTACTATGTATTAAAAGTAATAATTCATTGATGATTATAATATCTTTGTTCTCATTTTTGTTTTAATTTGTAATGATATTGCAAATGCATTTTTTTTTTAATTTTATGGAATGCAGTTAATGATAATTGCAGTGTGTGATTATTGGACATCGACGCTGTAGTGTAACTCGATTAATGACAAAAACGAGCTTATATTGTCTTAAAATGACAGACGAGAAGTTTCGTTTAATACATTACCATATAGAAGTTGAACAGACAACATGAAATGTTCAGATAAACTTTATCAACGTTCATATTATAATAACAATTGAAGACACGAGTCGAACCAATCAAGTTTCCCCGAGATCTTAACACGAGCAGTTTTAGCGGTTCGTTAACTGTAGGTATATTAAGTGGAACAATTTCATGTTTCAAGTGATGACTTGTGTCGTACGTTGTAGTACGTACACTCTATAATCTATTCTTGTATGGGAATTGCAAAATGTTTGTGTTTTGCATCCTACAACAATGAGCATTTTACACCAACATATAGGATGATTACTAAAAAATAACATTTGCGAATGTTATATAGTGTGAATGTTTCTAAAGTATAATTAGCTATTAAGTATTTAAATTATATGTATATACTTGTGAGTTTTATCTGAAACAAATTAGAAAATCTCGAGATTAAAATCTATGAAAATATGTTAAAATTCCTGGAAAGAATATTACTATTAGGACAGTAAGAAAATAACTTTGCAGTGACATTCAGTGTTAATATTTTCATTATGTCAATCCCATTAAACGTCTTAAAATGCGTTTGTAATAGAAGAACTTGGAGCTTTATTACTTTATACATGCATCAGAAAAGTATTTAAGACTTTTACGAAGTTTAGAAAAAAAACATTACAAACCATAAACACACACACACACACACACACACACACACACACACACACACACACACACACAAATTAATCAAAATTAATAACATGTTCATTCATTATAAGTAATTTATATCTTTTAGTGTTAAAAATCATATAATATAATATATCGATAGTTTTATTAATACAGTATAGGTACCAACACCGATTTTAAATCATGAGTGAAAAGATTTGTATAAATCAACAGTGAACTATTGGTATTGCGATCAATAAAATATTATCAAGTAGTTAATTTTTCTATAATTTAAAAAAAAATTCAGTTTAGAGTGATTAAATGATATCAGTTCCACATTATAATAGATCAGAAATTTAACAAGAATTATGTGACGAAATCTAACACTGTAAACTCAAAGGTTGTGAATTAGTAATATAAATAAATTCCCATGGATCATGTCACAATTATTAGTTTTAAAAATCATAATATTATTTGATATTGATTTTGATAATATGTGTAATCTTTCAAAATTAATAAATTTCTAGCTTTTTACTGTATCAGATCAAAAATAGATTTAAGTACACTCATTTAACGTTTAAACAGTGATAAATAAGAAAAATGTAATTATGTCATATTATATAACTTACACAGCTAATGGAAAATAATTGTGGAGATTTTATTTTGGATAAAAACATAATTGTAAACCTACAGACTATAAATTATAAATATTATTCGAGGAGATGTTTATAAATAGGAGGTAGTAAAAAATCTCATAATGGCATCATAAAAAACCTATAAACTAACACTATTTACTAGCTTGACTTTTATCGATATCAACATCATATTATTAGTTTAGTATTATTATTATTATCTGTTTTATATTATAGTACCTGACGAAAGTGCATCTCGACAATAATAATTATCAAATCATCGAGTAAAATAAAATGCATTTCAAAAAGGATTGCGGTTTTATGTACAGGCTTTATCATAAATATCTAAAATATTCAAATATAATTTCAATTTAAACCGTTCTTCCTGCAGATACACTATCGCATGTGCCTACCTATATAACAATATATAAACAATACCTACTATTCATAAATATTATCGTAATGCCATATGCCATTCTGACATTTTCGTAATAATATTTCTGCACGTTAAGTATAAAGTTCCCAAATATATTTAGCAAGAACAGAAATCAACCCTGTTTTATTTTAGACGGAAACCGACGATGGTCGAAATTAATTTTACTTTTTGGTGAAAACCGGAATCACAGCGTTGTTGTTTTATGTATAGGTATATGCGGTATCTTCAACATTTTCATTTGGCTTAACATGATGGCAGATTACTTGAAATTATCAATTATCATAGATCATTTAGGCAACCATCGTTACTTTCCAATGTCACTGTTCTTGTATATTTTTTGTATGTCAGTAAACAGCCACTTCAGTCTCAAACATTATTCGTCGGAGAAAAAACGCGACTGGGCGCACGCATTAATCACATGGACAGTTTAATTAAAAACGATTTATTTTTTAATATAACGACCAGGCCGCGTCTCTCGTACGTACAAGAGATCTGCGGACAGATGGACAGACAGTCAGTCGCCGGTCGGCATTACATAATAATACAATTTTAAAAGCGAATTAAATAATAACAATTATTGTAATAATAATAACAATAACAAAGTAACACATACAAAACGCTTATATTATACAAATATATATAATAATATTTATTAATCAGTTGACGTCAGAGATTAAATTAAATTTCGTCGGTGACGGACTATTATTACTGTACGGACACTGAGCGAGTTTACTTCACAGCTTTTCGAGGAGTTTTTCGTTTGTATTCGTTTATTATTATTATTATTTTTTACGATGACGAATAACTCGTCATCCGTTTGACGCTAGATCCTCTATCCGTATCGCCATTCCTCCCCCTCCCCCCCATACGAGTGCAAACGACTAGTGACCACCATACAATGTCAGTCTATATATATTGTACGGTGTGATATCGAATGAATAAAAGTCCGTTTCGCCGTAGAATAGTTGAATGGTTAAAATCCACGACATAGAATGATATTTACGACCGCTTTTTAAAATAAAATGTATTCTTTCCTTTCTCTCTGTCCGATCACCACGTGCCGTGATATATTATTACACCGCACAGATAGGTTGTTGAAATATTTTCTGGTCACACGCGTAAGCCATATAATAGTTTCCCAACAGTCCCAATTCCCTAGTCTTTGTAGCGGGAAAAAAATCGCATCATCGGAGGCGTTACGACAACAACAGAATACAATTTTATACGAGTCCAGTGTACTACAGATCAACCATTTATTATTATATCCATAAGCTAGTGGATCACTATGCGTGCAGTGAGCCCTGCAATAAACCCCAAGTATAAGAGAAGTGTGTGAAAATTGATTTTAAGGTATTTATACATTATAGCTGTTCATTGTTCAAAGGACAAAACACAATGTTTGCGTTGTCATTATCATATTATGTCTATACACCAACATTGATCAATATAAACTTAAAATAAGAACCAATCAACCTCTTTCATTAAAATTTTCAGAATAATGTCACGCCATCGTATGTACCTTATAATAATTAGAACTCATATTTATAAAATAGTAAATCTCAAGACACTTTTTAAATGTCGACTTATATATTGTAAACTGTACAATTGGTAATATTATCTCGGTCCTCTGAGCCATTCCCTCTAGGCTGTAGGTTAAACATAATAAATATATTTATTTCATTAGTGTATATTTTAATAAAGATTAATGTAAATGTAATAATATATTGTTATACAATCTTAAAAGTATAAATATTTCAGTTCATTGACAAAATCATCTTTCTTATCAACTACAATTTTAACTTTGATTTAGTTGATAAATGTGATACATCGTTAAATAATTATTATAAAATATGTTACATAATATAGGAAATGTCCTGACAGCACACCACATCACAGTCCTCATTAGAGCATAATATGTGCTTTTCTTCTTTTTTATTTATCGGTACAGATATAGTATTATAAGCGTTCTCAATATTATTATTTATTATTAGATAGGCTTTAATCTTAAATTGTTTTCATTGACCACTGTTAATATTTGAATACAAAGCATAGTACGATAACCGTAGTCTGTGTATAATTTCAATTTTATTACATATAACTAAGTATACAATTTTAATTAGAAGTATAATTATTATACACACACGATTGTCAAGTTTATTTTGTATTCGACAATTATTAACAGTGAGTGAACAATTTAAAATATTATATTATATAATAATAACTGTCCTCAATATAAAATCAAAAATCAGATGTATACTTCAGTTGTTCTAGTATGGTGTTATATTAGTTTTTTTTTTTAAATATAAATAGTACAAAATTAATTCAACTCAATAGAACACTATGAATAATTACCTACAAAATAATCTATATTAGTATTATAATGAACATTAACACCAGCACTTTCTACTAAAAATATAATATACATATTAGTATATTACTACAAATAATACCTAGGTACGCACTTTTTTTCTCAACTAATCTGTATACCTAGTAGTGGTGGGGAAAATAAATATATCATTATATAGATATTGTTGAGTACGTTGCATAGATAAAAATGTGTGGGTACTCAAATGTTACATTTAAGACAGGGAATAAGAACGAAATAATGAGTAGGTACAGTAGTGGGACCATCTGTGCAGTAAAATAAAATTTAAAACATTTAAAAAAAAAATTCCCCGTCGAAGTCAGGTAGAATGAAATATAAAAAACAGCACCTAACAAATTCATATAATCAAATAAAATATTAGTTTTTTCTCATTTAAAACGTTCATAACAGTAAAAGGAGAATGATAAAGAATTGTGTGTGCAATAAAAAATGCAATATTTATGAACTTTTTGATTTTATAATTAAAATAGTTTTTTGATGAAACACTTCTTCAAACTGTTGAAGATATTGTAATTTTTTATGCTTTATATTCTGACTAAATTTCAATTTATTAGAGAGTCTGAGAATGGTATCAACAACATACAATACTTCCGTTACTCGACTAACGGTGTAATTGAGAATAGTAAGTACCTATAAATTATTTCTAAACAATATGAATAATTATTAACTATTAATACTTTTGTTTTTACCTTTCGGTTATGATTCATTACTAAATAAATATTTTAAATTAAAATGTGTTTGATTTTTTTTAGTATATTATTATAGTTGGTGCTTGGTTTTTTAATACTATATCTACATATTTTACATCACACGTACATTTTTTAAAAAAAATAATAATTTTAGACTTGACAGATATAGTGTGCTACACTGCTACAGCCTAAAACATATAAAAAACTATGTTTTAAATTTGAGCAATATAATATAATGGTAGAGCAGATATATGAATTCATTTTTCATTCGATACAATTAGAAAATTCAAATTTTTAAACATTCCTTTGAAAAAATGTCTTGAAAATTACCTACCCACTACTCGTGGGCAAACAAAATAGCCTATCGTTGTCTATATGGGCTGATATAATAATATTATGATTCACTCGTCTATAACATTAAGTGAATAATATATTATAGGAAATTTGACAGCCTTATAGTTGTGCCTAGCGATTCGTTCTGTGATGGACTTAAAATGTGAAAATTTAATTTGTAGCCACGCCACGTCATTATAATGGAGCCAGAGTTGTTATCTTTAAAACACATTTTTTTTTGTCAATGTATTTAAAACAGTGTAAAATCCAAGTGAATATGGTGTTTTTTTTTAAACTGTATTTTTTGTTTTGAAATGTTTTTTTCTGTTCAAAACGATGTTTTAAATTAAACAAATTGTTTCAAATTTACTGTTTAAAACTCAAACAATTTGTTTTGTACAGAAAAAAAAACAGTTATAACAAACAAAATACAGTTCTTTTGTTTTTCTTTCAAGAATGAAAAATACACCAACTCTGATGTTTATTATAACATATTTTAATTAATATTAAATCAAAATTTAGACAATTCTATGAAAATTTTATCTCAAATCAGAAGGAATAAACAATAAGTTAAATGAATTCCAGTAATAGTGTATTGTTTAATGTGTAGTTAATACGATACACAGGTAATAAAATAATATACATAATATTATGTGTTAAAACATTCTTTTTTTTTTTTTTTTATTAGAATATTTACAATCTATGCTACAAGGCATAATAAGCAAATTTGATCATACATAAAAAAATTTTACAACCTGAACACATGAGGAGGGAGGCCATCCAGTGATAGAACCCAACGTAAAACATTCTTATGATCCCGTATCTGTGTGTTGACACATTGATAACTTAAGGCAACAAAAGATTGCTGAAAAGCAGATTGGCTGTACAAACATTAATTAATTTTATTTTAGATGCTGTCCAATGTAATTTTCAGAAGTCTAATTTTAGTTAATAATAATGAATCAACATTAATATTTAATTGTAGTAGATGACATTTTTAACTTTTTCAATTAAAAAAATCCATTTGGTTCAATTTACAAACAGCCAAATAGAATAGACGTATTATTGTAATGTAGGTACCAAACAAGAATATCGATGAATATTTGATTTATTTTATTTTTTTATTTCCATTAAAGTATTACGTCAATGAATCTTTATAAAAGTAAAAAATACACTATTACATATGAAATAAACAACAAAATACATTATGGTAGGAAACAAATTATAATATTACAGCAGTTTAAAATACTTAAAAAACTGTGGCCGAAAACTATATTATACTGTAGAAAATATAGTTTCCGGACTACTATTTATTTTAAAAATCATAACGGTTGCTGAATACCAAGATGAATGAACGTATTATATAAATATAACTTCTAAATTTATTTGAAATATTACTATTTATAGATGTAAATAATATGGTGTTGCGAACTCGCGAATTTGAGAAATAGTTAAAGTAGACATAATGGTACTATATTATATTACCTAGTAAATATTCACACTGCATGCATATAACAACAACATTACACTGAATAAAGGACTTCATCACAGAGGCATATTTGAAATTTGGACTGTTGGCAGTTGTCCAAAAAATTATAAGAATGATGAGAATGGTTATACAGTTGCTACGGTTATACGGTTGGGAATTTCCCTTCAAGGAAGGGGGATGGGGGCGATAGTAAAAAAGATCCCTTCAACCCTCAAAAAATTAAAAATACAAATTAATACATAGGCACATAATAAAATCAAACAAAACATTATATTATCTAAGTTTCTTTTTTTCATGATTGAAAATTCGTCAATTGCATCATCATAGAACAATACACAACTGGAATTAATACTTTTATAAATAGAAACAATGTAATAAGGTGTTATTCAATGGACGGCGCACAAGTCGCTTTTTAACCACGTTCCGCACTGCATGGTATCGAGAATGCATTGTAAAATATTTATTATCTGCTCACAAAATGCATTCTATTAACCATCGGTAACCAACCCTGTCTATGCCGTACAGTTACCACCTGCGAGATAATAATGACAATGGGATAACACATATTTTCTTATAAAAATGTAATCCGTTTTTAATAGCAAAACAAATATTATTATCACAATAATTGTTCATCAATCTTCAAAGGCTTGAAAACTAAGTAATTTATTTCAGTTATTTTTAAGATTTTGGCTAACGGTTATAAATTATTTCGCTTTTATCTACAATTTTGAATGCCGATTTCAGATACACCGCGTTTTACGTTCAATTTATATTATGGTTTAATAAAGTCAACAATTTCTGAAGAAACAATTTGAATGATTTCTGATTATATAGCAGCACGGCATTTTACATGATAAAGTAATAAAACCCATGTCTGATAAGCTAATTTCGACCATTCTAACTGACGTCATAAACATCGACATTTTTGATTCTAGCTTTCAACTTTGAAAAGTCTTCGAGTTTCCAAACCCACAATAAGTGTATTGCAATGAACACATGAGTTTTGAACTGCGATGTGTAATGACTTGCCATTCATTGATGGCTGACAAGTGACATTGCCAAGACTCGAAAATTGCAAATTAATTTTTGCAAGGTTTTACTAATAATATAGTTCACGCTTATATTGACAACGGTGTCTGTGTATGACTTTAGTTCGTAATCCACCTCAAAATCAACCATTGGTTTTTGTCCAAGTTGTTCACGGTGTTTCACCAGTTATATCTTATCGTTCGATAAGTTTCTGAAGTAATTGGAAATATTGCATGTTACGAAGAACTTTCTTAATTCATAGCTGTCAGTGACACGGCTTTCATCAATATTGGTGTTCATATAATATTACACTGGTTATCATCTGAATTATTATTCACCCCATAATAGCGTAAAAATTTAATTTCGAGATAAATCCTAACCATGATAATATTATCAGATCTTTCATGAACTGATTTACTTCCAGTTTGGCAAATACGTATTTTCTCGACGTAAATCGTAGACACCTACATTATTGTGACCAAAATAATAATAATAATAAAAAATAAAAATAAAAAGCTCAAGTGAAACTATTTTACGTCCCACTTTCAACCTTTCAAATCCATCATATAAATGCATTCTTATATCAGTGATAGGTATCAAGCGATATTTAATAATAAATCATACTTTTCCCTTAAATCAATCGACAATTATTGGGTCGACAAACGTCAAGACACTTCATGGTACCAACATGGTTACATAAACATCCAGTTGTTTACAATTTAAATGAAGCGTACATTTAGGGTAAGGACTTTCATTGTTTTGCTCACAAACGCTTGCATTCTTGAAATCGTTCACTTATATATGGCCGTTCACAGACCAAGAAAATGTATTGTTTTTATTAAGCTTTGAAGTCGCAAAATTCTAACATTACCCATATATTACATCCCACAATGCCCCTTAAAATGTAAATAACACATTTAAGTACATTTAAGTACAATTTATATAATATCTCTCCATGTTTTTTATAATATTATATTTAACAATTAATATTCATAATTATACACAATGCATGTTTTAGATTCTGAGTGGAACGATGAATGTATTGATTTTACAATGATGTGTGTTTTTTAGTATTATTTTTTTTTAAATTTATTTTTTATTTTTGTGTCTGTGTACACGATAAGTAGTCGAAATAATGCTTCGATTTTCAACTTCAGTATCTTGTTCGATTGGAAAGTGAATCTAGTTGGTGCATTCGGGAGGTCAATTTTTAAAATTCCCAATAGTTTTCACAAGAGCCGGGATTAAATAGATAAAAATTAAGGAATAACGGGAATTTTTACTAAAAATCTGTTTTTCAAAAAATCGATTTATGGTTTTCTGTGTAATTCTAAAACAAATGAACGTATATACATGACATTTTCACTGGTTGTCTATATTTGCATTTTCTATACACAATAAAATTTTTAAAATATTATGATTTGTTTTGAACTGTTTAGGGACATTTTCATTTTCCATTTTTTTTTAGTTTTTATTCTAAAAATATCAATAAAATTTTATTTGTTGGTTTCGACAGCTTGGAAATTTAATAGAAGGCTTCTAGTATATTGTTTCGAAGGCAGATGAAAAATATTAAAAATCCTTAGTCACATTTTTTTTTATAAGCATTTAAAGTTCAAAAATTTACAAAATATGGAAAAATCATGAAAATTAGCAAATTATTTTGAGTTTAGAATTCGTAAAAATTTTTACCGCTCAGAATCGTTTTTCTTTTACAATGATGTAATACCATCCATTATACAGTGACCCACTTGTAACCTACTGTACAGCAGAGCGACACCAACTTGGCCGCCTTTTTTTTTTTTAATTAGAAAAAATCTTTTGTCTGTATTTTTATGCAACACCTATGTGTTGTAAGAAGAAAATAGAAACATGATTGCATGATGGAAGGAAGTCCAGTGTCGCTACTTCAAAGATATAACAAACAGACTTAATTAACAACGTAACTTTACGAAAAGAATGTAACGTTTTATAAACGACATATTTTAACCGTTGAACATAAATATTGTCCATAACTAATATCATCTAACCTAATCATCTATTTTTTTTTCTAACAAATTGGTATCAATATATTTATTGTATAAATATTACTAGTCAAAAATCAAGGTCATTCAACAAGGGTCAAAACAGGTCTTGAATGTGGATCGCAAAACGTTAAATGTATGCTTAAACAAAGCAGATATTACTAAATATTATGTAAATTCAACATTTTTTTTTTTATTGATCTTTAAGCTCGGCGACTATTTGGACTATTATGGACATTAGCTGTTGAGTAGAGGAGGGGGGATACACTCAAACACGTTCGGGACTGAATGCAACCACCACTACTCCACGCCACATACATTTTTTTATTCATTTCTATTTTAAGCTTTTTTTTCCAAAAATAATGTTTACTTAAATATAATTAATAACTATAACAAAAATAATAAAAAAATGTTGTTAAATTATGTATATTTATCTTAATATTTAAAGTTATAATTGATAATACTTGAAAAATACTTACTATATCATACCTAACGTAGAACATAATATTATATTATTATATACCTACGCATATGACATGATATTTCGGATTATATTATTCTCGTAATATGTATAGACTTTTTTTCAAATTATAAGTTTTTAGTTAAGGGTTCTGGGTAGGGATGTTTTGATATAATAATATTTTATTAATTTTGTATAATTTAATATTTTATTTTAGTATTGCTTAAATCTTTATAGCGGAAAGTGTAATGTGTAAATATTATTTTAGTCTGATGCTGCATGCTTAGATGTTATGTTTACAATACATAATAGTTATATTTTACATTAGCCAATTTCCCATATTAGCTGTTGTATTCGGGATGCTCATTTTGAAATATTATTACAATCATTTCTTTTAATTAAAAACGAAAATACGTTTTTGCACCTATAAAATATAGTTGATGCTTATTGTATAAATTATTTTGTGCGAATCTTAGTTAATTTATATATGTTTTAATTAAAGTCCTTAGTTCATTTCGTTCGTTAAAGTACAAGTAGTAGATAGGTAATATATTATATACAAAGATCGTTTATTGCAAATATAAATGATACGTTATTAAAGTTCTTCTTATACAGAAACTCATATTTTTTCAGCTAAAAAACAATAAAAAATCAAGTCTACTATGACTTTTGACAACAATAGATTTATTAATAATCTCATTAAGTTTCTCAATGTTCTCTATATTAAATTCAGTTGAGCTTTTCTTTTCACAAAGCTTCTTTGGTCGTTGTAAGGTTTTTCATTTGGTTCTCGTCTATTGGCGTATTATTTATTACGTCCATTGTTTTTATAATTAAATATTAAACCATTGTTGTTTAATTAACAAAACAAAATTGTATCAACTAAAATCCATAAACAATGTTGAAAAATTAAAAATTAAATAATAATTTATACCTACATAGTTATACTATAGGTGTAATAGGAGCTTTAAATATATTTTAAAACTCAAGTACCGGCACAAATTTTTCATAAAATATTTTCCAAGTATCTTTACAAATTAAAAAATGAGAAATTCACAATGATCATCTTTGTATGATTGGATTTGGACCAGAATTTTGATTTATACTAATTAATTAAATTTTAATTACATTCCGTAGATCTTATAACATGATATTTAATAACATGAGCCCATACGATGGAAATAAACGTTGAATACTGTATTTTCACATAATATGTTTAGGTTGCAGATTAATTACAATATATATAATTTAAACCACTAACCAACATTTCCGAGTTTTCATTACATTTATGATTTATTTGTATTTAATTATCTAAATATATTAACATTGAAATGAAACGAACATAGCGAAGACTGAAGAGTATAACATTTACAATAATATATTCTACAAAATTATTGTATAAGCAAATATTCATAACTATCATTGGAGTATTTGACTACACCACACCATTACTAGAATGCTCCGATTCAATATTTATTGAATCATCACAATATTATATTACACTCAGTGTATTATAAGTAGGTATTAGTAAATTAAAAGTTTTATATTCTAAGCAGAACATTTTTCAGAAATTTATCTGTGATTACGTTTTCAGTTTGAAATGTACTGTTTACACTTGAAATGACTTGAGTTTAGACAACGAGATGTAACACAATTCTAAACTTCTACACATTGAATAAATTAAATAATACCTTTTCCTATTTTATACAGTAAACAAGTAGCATATTATTATTATGTGCCTATAATTTACATTTTGGCATCATTATCAAGGTTGTTGCGTGCCGTTCGATCAACAAAGAACATAATAATATTGTGATGAGGAAGTGTAGAATAAATAACCATTGTAAACTGTATAATATAATTAAAGTTGAATGATAATATATTTAAACAAAAAACAAAAGTTAAATTGTAAACGTGACATGAAAAACATCTTAAGTATTATAACATACAAACTGATAAACTAATAAACTGTATTTCGGACTCCCTAATATATATGGAGTCCCCGTAACCCACTTCTTAGACCAGAGGTCTTACAATCCTCCATCGCCATTGTTATTGTTGTTTTTGGTATGTACGGATTTGGTAGAAGTAGAAATCACTGTATGATAACATATTATATTACTATTTGGTACATTGGATAGATCTCGGATTTAGAAATAGTAAAACATAAAATATATTTTATTTCTTATAATGGTAAACAACTTTAAAGTTAATCGGATTCTAATTGCAATTGTATTATTGTACAACGTATTGATAACATGTCGAAAATTAAGAACTATGAACTACCATGGACATCAGATATTGTCTGATTGTCGTCAATTAATTACCATTTTACCAGCAGATAACAACGCTGGCATTTATATAAGGAATTATTTATTTGTTCGACCCACATAATGGAGAACAATGAAAACATCCAAACAATGTTAGGAATTCCTTTGGGCTTCCCGAAGTACTCAAAGTACCCGAGGATCATTTCCCGGAATGCTAGTATTAAATATCATCGGGCAGTTATCCCTAGTGGCGTAACGGGCACTGCAGATTTTAATTTGCATTGAGCCTTTTTTTATTTTACGATATTATAATACGTAGGTATGTTTAAGTATATAATATAATTTGAGATACTCATAACAGCAATAACATAAATATGTGACATAATAAGGATAACAGCTTTAATAAATAATAATAAATTATCCTCTTAATGTATAAGACATATTGAGCTTGCTCTGGGCGGAAAACCGAACGAGAACCAGCTTTTGATTGAGCAAGCAACCTTATTAACTTTTATCCGAATTACAAACATTTTTTTTTTGAATTCCAAACGTCATTGCTTGTGGATTGAAATCTCATCAAATTTAAGTAATTTTTTACTACGATTGCGTTATACTCGTATTATATTATGTCTATATACAATCTTTAATAAATAATCTGGGTAGTATCTCGTTTATGTTAGTCGTGTAATGATAGATAACATTTTAATTCTACAATGTACCTATATTATTAATTACTATAACATACGTAATACAAACATAACACAATCAACTTGGATTTGACTAATTTAACTGTATTTATTCAATACGTTTTGCTATAAATCGTTAAAATGATTATTGAAATATTAATAATGTTCAACGATCATTATATTATTATTATTGGTATTATAGGAAAAATATTGTTATTTCATAAATATGATATTTGTTACAAATACATCAATATGATTGATACTGTCCATAGATGACGCACTTGATCACGATACAAATTGATGAAAATCCCTAGGTAAAAAAGAATCAATTGGGTAACAGGTATTTTGGCATCGCCCATTTACGTAAAAATAAATTAATTCGTTTTGGGTACAGTCTATTTGCATCAAATAAAAAAGCTGTGTTTTTTGCGACAGTCTATTTGCGCCAAATTTACCTGTATAAACATTTTACATTGACAACTTGGTTTAATTCATATATTTTAAAGACACGAATTTTACAGCATAATAATAATTAATAAGTAATCAATTTTAATTTTGAATTTAATATTCTAATAGTTATAATACACGTTTATTTTGAATCATAGTCAATAATGTTTTTAAATGATAATAGCTATTGGTAATAATAGTTTTAATAGTACTTACACATTTGTTATAAATTATAATAAAATAATTTTTTTTTGTCATGTGTTTTTTCAAATAATAATCATTTAAACAATTTTTTTTCAAATCATAGTCAATATTAATAACAATAATGCATATTACACATAGTCAATAGGCAATAATATACGAATTTTTAAAAATAATTATGAATAATACACGTTTTTTTCAATGCTCAATTTACTACTTTGCCCGTAACTTATTATATAAAAGATCACCTAAAGGCTAAAAGTATAAATCGTGTCATAGAATAAATATACAAATCGTAATACGAGAAACTATCAATAGAAACTATCCGATTCTTGGATTCGCAGATAGAAAGGAGTTCGACGAAAACAAAGACTTCCCGACGTTTTCTTCGAACTCCTTTCTATCCAAGAAGCGGATTTCGTCCTTCAGGCTCCGACTCTGGGGTCTGATCGTCGCCACTTGCAGTAGTTGCTACAGTGATGAATTGCCGAGCGGCGATGCGCTGCAGCAGAGTCGGAGCTTGCTCCGATCCCAGAGACAGAACCGCTCGGCAACAACAACACGGTCCAGGAAGACGACAATTCGAAAATTTCAGAAGCAGAAGAGGACCATTCCGTTTTGCTGGTGAGCAGTTGTACGTCGTCATGTGGGGACGTGCCGTCCTCGGAGTCGGGGCCTGTAGATTCCACTCCGACTCCCTAGGGCGATCCGCTCGACGACGTTTTGCGTCCAGATGACATGTTAGATGAGAACATCGAGCTGACCAGGGGTATAGCTGTAAAAAATAGTTTTGGTGAGCTGGTCGATTGGCTGGACTCTGCGATCTACCTAGTACAAGGTGAAAAGGCGTCAGACTCTTTTTCCGCGGTCTGTGCTGCTGCAGATGAGAAACCGTCTTAAGACGACGGGCAGAATGACGGAGAAGGAATGGAGGGGAGGTTCACGGACGATGTTAGGCGGTAAATCACCCTCGTATGTTCTCCGACCACTCGCGGCGTGACGGGTTCGCTGGCGTAGCGCGCTCGGTCGTAGTTGACGTGAGAGACCCTCTGGCAACGATTCCACTCCGACTCGGTACGACAGCGATGGTGACTCGGTACGACGGCAGCGGCGGAGACTTCGGCAAGGGGTGAGTGGTATGGAGATTTGCTTGCTAAGAACATGGAGATGTCAGGGATGCCGGACTCGCGGAAACTTAACTGTTTCACAGGGTTTGTTGGTGCGCGACTATCCCTCGGTGGCGGGAGACGCGGCCGAAGCGACAACGCCAGGGCTAAAATTACCTATTATGACTCTCGCCTTTTCGCTCAGCGGTAATCCCACATCGGCCGCTTCGATTGTCCCCACCGGTTCCACAGCACAAAATCTCACTTCGCTCGCTCCGCGTCTTGGTCTTCGCCGTCTTGCCGCCGTTTGTCGCCGACAACCGTGGTGGCTCACGTGGCCGTCTCTGTCTGGCCTCACCGGCTAGGCAAGGTCGTCAAGCGACACTCGTCAACCATTGGGACAGGTCGGAGAACTGGCAATGGTGACCAGTGGCCAGCAACACTGCATTTCCGCACCAATTCGCCATCTCGCATCCACCCCCCCCCCTTGTTTATTGTGTCTCCTGTCCGTCGTATTTTTTTTCTTTAAATTTCATCAAATTATCTCAAATTGTTAAATTGTTCACATATTATTGTAAATCTCGTTTTTTTTTTCATTTTATTATCATGAACATAATTATGTAAAATATTATATTTATAGAAAATGTGCTAATTTTTTTAAAAATTATTGTTTATACATTTTCGTATTATTTTTGGTTTATAATTAATAAATATATAATACATTTTGATGTGAACAAAAAATATTGTTTCTTTTTTTTTTTTTTTTTTTGTCGAGTATATAGCCAATTGTTACAGATTTAATGACTGAAAAATCGTTAAAATATATATTTTAAATAAAAAAACTCGTTAGTTGATTAGGTATACAGAATATAATGACCTGCTGTATAAAGGCTACACAGATATTATAATATGTTCCAAGCAATATTTTAGCCATCAAACACAGTGGAAAATGTAATCAATTTCTGTGGCACGTAAACCTATAACATAAATACATTATAATAATATGAATATAGCATCTACGCGAAGTGTCAATAATAATAATATGATTGTGTGGTATTAAGGGGATTCGATACCGTGATTTTCTGTTTTTGTCTAACATACTGGTGACATAGTGTTTTAGACTTGTTTTTTTTTCCAAACATACCAATTGATCTAATTAAGCAATAAGAATTCTGAAAACAGATTTGAATATGTCTTCAAGTCTACTTGAAATTGACTTTCCCAAATTTTTGATATTATCCAACAAATTCCTAAAAATGTCTTCTTAAGAAAGAGTATTTAAAAATTGTTATATTTCAATTTTCGGAGAAGTTAAAATCAAAATCGAAATGTGGGAAATCGGTTCAAGTAGACTTGACGACAAATTCAAATCTGTTTTTATAATTGTTATCGCTTCATTAGTTCAATTGCTATTTTTCGAAAAAATCACGTTTAAAATACCATGTCCCATTAGACAAAATCAAAAAATCAAGGTATCAAATCCCCTTGAGTATAATCATTCATTGAGACATATTATTATACAAAACTTTTAAATCTATATAGGCTTATAAAATTAACTTTATTACGAGTTACAACATACAAATGTTATAACGGCAATACGCCATGTCTTTAAAATATAATAATTAAACCAAGTCGTTAATGTAAAATGTTTATACAGGTAAATTTGGCGCAAATAGGCTTTCTCAAATATATACCTTTTTTATTTTGGAGCAAATAGACTGTACCCAAAACGAATTAATTTTGTTTTGCGCGAACGAGTAATTCCCGGTATTTTAGCACAAATAAAGTACAAAAAGTACAAAAATTGGCTACATAATTGACTATATACAGTGTAAAATAAAGGAAAAATACGGTGATTGGGAGGCAGATTTGATGTTCCCTCTCCGGATTCGCTACTAGATACTGTTTGGTTTAAACTTTAAATTCTAGAACTGTAAAATGTATGAACTAACAAACGAGAAAGGTATCTTTAAAAAGCATCCAAGAAAAAGTTTTTTCGGTCTCCAAAGCACTAATTGTATAAAGGCAAAGGACAGTGTTATATAACTATAACCGTTCTATGATATTTTGTTAAATTGTAATTGTATTTTGGTACCTAAAAGTTCAATCGTATTATGATTACATCATAAGCTGGTGATTTTTGTACGTCACATACGATATTATTATAATTCGTTGGTATACGGATCGTGCAACCACCTGCATTCTGAACGGAATTAGAATACTGTCAAACAATAGGTAGGTATACCTATATATACAAACATATTTTCATAGCCACCTAATCGCTAGAGTCTAGATGAATCTAAATAATAATAATATGATATCGTTGTTCGGTATCAAACAATATTGTTCAGAGGTCAGGTAGGTACAACCAAAATTATTATTATTATTATTAACAAGGGTTAACTCGGCTGATAATCTCGTCTTTGTGTTATTGTTACGCATTATGCGCGACGGACAGGTAAAGTACCGGTGGCTGTGTATACACGGAGTTTAAATTTATTGAAACGCTGCCACAAAGGATCATCGCGCTGGTAAACCGACGAGAAACATAAATATATATATATAGTGTATGGGAACTCACATATAACACGAACACAATTTGTGTCAAAATAGTACATATTATTATAATAGAGACGTGTAACGCATTTAATATAGTAATGATAATATTAAACGACGAATTAGTACGACAAACTATAATAGGTATTTTGTAATATAATAAAATACAATTTTTTTTCAGATTAATATTATTATTCTTTTAATATTTTTTGAATATATATTAGAGTTGGATTTTCTTTTTCAACAAAACGTAACTGTATGAATATTTTAAAAGTACCTATAGGTACATACTTACCTTTTTTTGGTTTATTTTTCATTCATAACGAAATTATAATGGTTCGAAGTTTTAGAACGCCAAAGACATTTAATTATTTTTTGAGACCACAAATCCCCATAAACCGCTCGGGAAATGTATACGTTAGTATTGTGGATAAATGAGAAAGTTCGAACGATTCGCGGGTTTAAATTTTTATATACCATTTCGTTTATTTATTTATTTTATTTTTATTCCATTATTATTAAATATACTTAATACTATTATTATTATTATTATTATAACTGTTATAAAATACGAAGTCGAAGTTGTCCTGAGTTGATTAAAATGTCATTATTCACTCGACGGGATTTGTGAATTTTAAAAAGACGACCAGTAAACAAACTTATTTGTTTTATTACGAGATTACGGACATTTCACAAACAATTCTCAATTGGTAGGTATATATATTTTTTTCTTTAGCTTACTTAGTATTTGTTGTAATATCCAAATAATTAGAGCTGCATAGAGAATTCGAGTCACGACTGCTCTACATATTATACTAACAAAAAATCTATTTCGGTCATCAATATTGTCCTTTATCAACAAAATACAACTAAAATAGTGGTGAATAAATGATATATATTATAATATTATATTATACTCAGAGTAGTAGCTGAAACAGTTTTTTTAATTGTCGTCAAACATATTATATTTTCCATTTCGCACTTAATAAATATTTTTAAATGTTTATATAATAATATGCAAAAGTAATTTAATAATACAGATCAATGGTGATGAATGCAAGTGCGATCAAATATGATAAAAATGGTCATCGATCTATATGGTGATTGACGGTTGTTCATAAACTAAGATATTATAACATTGCATTTTTTGAATTACAGTCAAAGGTACCTATTAATTATATTTATGTTTTTCATTGGAGTAATTGGTATTAAGTGCATATTCAATACTTATTAATAATTATTCATTATAATTATTATATCTGAATTTTATTCTTATATCTAATGGTTTAATTATGTGATCGTTTTGGTAGTATTTTTCGAAACACAAACATACTAAATAATTAAATTTTCTATGGCTAACAAATAAAATAAAATAAAATATTGATACCAAATAGTGAACACACGCTTAATGTCAATTTTACATTATAGCCATATACTTACTTTTTTTTGCTTTTCAATTTCATCGGATTTAATTTCAGTCATAATATTAAAGACCCAACAAAAAACAATAAAAAGTATGAACTCGTTGTTTAGTCTGTGTTCCTACTTGGATATAATACGCTTTGAACTCTACTATAAAATCACGTTTATGTTACTATTACACAAAATATATGTAATGTATATATGCATGCCATTGTACGTCATTCCGATGTAATGAAAAACCACGTTTCCCTTTATTTTGGAAAACACCTATTTTAGTATGTGCATTTTGATATTGTACAACTCTCTAGTTCACGACTCGTAGTTTTTTTTCAAAGTAAATAATTTCTATTGTTAAAACAAGAAACTTGAACTTATTGTTTATTTCAAGAACTTGCTCAAAACGTGTTTCGGGTTTTAGGTTTCAAAATAGTTAAGCAAATGTTTCATGGGTATCGCGTTGGTTAACGGATTAAATTTTTTTCGTGCTACACGGTTTCAAAAACGTTGTTTAGATTCTCTGGTATCTTTTATTAAAATAATAGTACTATAATTATCACACATTTTGGTTAATTTAATTGCTAAACACACAGCTGCTCAAACTCAAATGTTCAGTTAGTGGATAAACGATTGAATAATTACAATAAATTGCCAAATTACCAATGTTATAATATTGTTATTTAGGTTTAATTGAAAACACTGAAAATCGCATACAATTAATTATGCTACTCTACCACATTGAACAACATCAGCAAACTAATCAAGAAGTACCTGAATTGTTTAGAAGTGGTTGGCAAATGGATTGGGTGTCGAGGCCCTATTTATTGAATGATGACCAATTAAATAAAATATGTATACCACTTTGAATTTTTTTAAATCATTAATTTCCATTCTCCACATGAAACTTGACATTTTAATTTTTATTCTACATAACATTATAATGTTATTATGAAAAATAGCTAGAAAAAGTCCAGGTTGTTGGATAATATTATTATTTTTAATGCACTTCCCCAATGCATTAATGTACCTATTTTGCCTGTACGCTACGCCGTCCAACACATACAAAATAATATTACTATCGCCATGAAAAAAAAATTAATTAATTATTCGAATACCAGAAGTTTTTTATTTTTATTTACCATTATTAATTTGTAAATAATAAAAAAATCATAACACATAAAAACATTTGGTATGTAGCTCAGTCCAGTACAATTAGGAAAAATATCGGAAAAATTGCCCCTTAATTAATTTTGGTACACACGAGAACCCAACAAACAAACTTAAAGTATCTCTCCATCCCACAAAAAGGGGTGAAATCTACCCTCCACTATTTTTCTTAAGACTTGTTAACCGTTGAACTCACTAGAAAAAAGTATAGGATAAAAATTAAAGATTATAAGGTTTTCTATAGGAACATACAATTGTATTTACTTAAATTTTCGAATTTTTTTTTTACACAAAATGTATACTTGACGCCACAATGTCCTATTATAAAATAAATATGATATTCTTACATTTTCACATAATGTTCCATTTTATATTCATTACCATACGATGTATGATTGTTATTACTTATTATCTACTGTGGTGTTATAACTGTACACTCGATAGTACGAACCAATTTCGATAGTAAAAAGCGGGTAAGTGGGTGTCGCTCTGCCGTATAGTAGGTTACAAGTGGGTCGTTGTAATGGATGGTGTTAAATTTGAATTCAATGATATAATATCATTGTATAAGAAAAATGATTCTGAGCGAAAACGGCCAGTCAACCTATGATATTACTAAGTATATGTGTTGATATTATTGTGAATAAAGTAATTTATATATGACCTTTTTACGTGGAACCTTGTTTTAAATTTTCAATCCTTAGCTTGAAATGTTGAACATTTTATACATTTTTAACAACAAAATAATTATTAAATTTTAAATATGATAAATTATGTGAAAATTCGAACTTTAAATGCTTATAAAAAAAAATGTGCCTACCTATGTATTTTTAATATTTTTCAACTGCTATTGTTACAATATATCAGAAGCCTTGCATTATATTTCCACGCTTTTTTGCTAAAACAAATAAAATATTATTGATATTTATAGTAAAAAAACTAAGGAAATTGAAAACTGACAATGTCCGTAAACAGCTCAAAAAGAGTCAAAATATTTTCTAATTTTTTTGGTGTATAGAAAATGAAAATATAAACATTCAGTGAAATCTACATGTATCTACAGTTATTCGTTTATGTATTACAACAAAATATCAAAATCGCTACCTAAGAAATCGAGTGAATATCCAATACTGTAAAAATATGAACTTCAAACGCTTACAAAAATTAAATTTAATTTGCCTGTGGACATTTTTTTTTTTTTGATAAAGGTAGACAAACTTATGAATAATCTTGTATTACATTTTAAAAACTTAGATTTAAAAAGAAAACATTTTATGAATTCTTAACTTAAAAAATAGAAAAAAACACACATAATTGTAAAACCAATAGGTACATTCATCGCTCCGCTCAGAATCTAAAATGACTAAAAATTCATTGAAAGCTAAATATTGGCATAGGTACCCTTTAATCTTTATTACTATGTACTTTATCAATGATCATACTCAAAGACTTGATCCCTAAACTCATAATTCCTAGCCCCCCCCCCTCCCCTACCAAAGGTGGTTTTTTTTATATGTAAAAATATAATATTAAGCTATAGTGTTCGTTGGATGTTTTATTACCTATACAATAACAATAATATCACCGTGGTTATAGTGGTAATAACTTAGTTTTTAATAAATTTGTTCGGTATTAATTCAACATTTTAACTTTAATTATATTAATTTCTGAATGACAATAAAATAACCAAACACATGTGTGACATATTACTATCCATTTTATGTTTATTTTTTTAGATTCTGATGAATTATTGATTAAAAAAAAACACACAATTATAAAAAATTAGATAAAAAACTTAGTTACACAAATTTCTTAGTATATTTAATCAATATCTGAATATCCATATATTTTGTTCCAAAAAAATATTGTTTATTATATTAATTTTAATTGGTAACAGAAATGTATTAGTGTGAATCACATCATTATTAATAATATATAATATATTATAAAATATTATATTCACTTATATACGGACTGCACCAGATAACCATTGTAGTTCTCGTATAAAGTGTAAATTGAATTATTCTCAAATACAAAATATGGGTATATGCTTACACCCGTTGAACACGATTTTCACGAGACGACGAGACTTAAATAATTCAGAAAATATTTGATATTTTATTTTCAGAAATATGGTGGAAGCTGGAGATTTGTAAAGTAATCGATTAAAATATGTTTATTCAAATAAAAGTGTTTGAGTACCAATTTTTATTTATATAAATATATTTGTGGTAAGTATGAAAATATAATATTATGTATAAAATTAGTGTAAAAAGTTTAAAAAACTTTCAAGTAAAAAAATATCATGAATGGTTTTTTTTTGAAATAATTATTAAGTAAATATTAATAATTTATTATAAAATGTGCTTGGTATTTGAGTTTTAAAACTCCATAAAATAGAAATTGGCAATTAAAAATGTATTTAAGTGATTTATTTTTCTAAAATCATCCGAATACAAATACAAATAATTATTTTTGTTTGATAAATATATATTATGAGATGACTAGTGAGTTCAGGATACAAATAAAAAAATTATATTTTTCATGATTTCACTTAATAGGACGAACAGAGGTTACACTATTCGATCAAAAGAAAATGTGAGAGTATAATAAAACTGAACAAACGTCGACAAAGAATTGTCCACAATAATTTCTACCATTTAAAATAGTATAAAATACTAAATCATATTAAATATTATTATAATATTATCTATTAAAAAAATGTGTGTTTCAAGCTTCTATTTGTCGTATAGAGACGACTAGTTCACTTTGATCTAGTTTTTATACAATTTTTAATCATGTCGGTGTTTTTAGTTCTGTGCCACGTCGTTTAATTTTCTACAGGAACAGCCATAATAATAATTATTACGGTCATTCCTTACAAATCATAATATCAATATAGTGTGTTGTACTTACATATATATAAGGAATATATTTATGTATACTAAAACTATAGAAACGCTCTGATTATATTTATAATTACTTTTAGTCTTGGAAAAAAATATTAATCATTTTACCATGCACCGTCTAATTAATATTTTCCCTTTAATCTAGCACCGTTTCACTCTCTCGTATTCTTTGTTCGGGTGTAATTATTATTATCAGTGCAAACTCGGTGAAGCCCTATCATTTTCCTAGTTCATAATTTACACACAACTGACTCACTAGAACTCACTAGAACTTCAAAAGAAAGAATGGTTTCTATCAATAATTAATTTCAATGGTTCTAAGTACTGTGGTGGTCAGGCGTAAGACGAGAGAATTTATTAATTACAATCGCCCAACCAATGAGATATGGCTTATTATATAATAGAAGACATCCATGAAAGTTACATCAACTGTTGTGTACATTCAACCCTTATGATATTCCTTTCGGTGACCACGCTGTTTAAAGTTTTCCTTGTAATGTTTTAACATTGATTAGTTTTATACAACATATCATAATAAATGGGTGCAGTACAACACTACCTTTATAATAAATAAATATTAAACATATATATAAGTGTATATAACATATATATTAAATACTACGCAATACTATCGCACCGATCGCCAAAGCGCCTGACCAAGTTTTAACATTTATCATAATATTTTTACTCATAAATTAAATCTTACACTTGTGATTTAGGTAAATGGCATTATATTGTTTCGTTGATGAATTCCATAATAAATTATATCTTATTCTTATGAAATTTGTAAATGGCTTATTTATAATTAGATTAAACCGACTTTACAGTGGATTCAGTTTTAATTACTTTTTACGAATGACAAGGAGTAATGAACAAAAGCTCATTTTTTTTAATAACCTCACCGGAGGAGCAATAACGAATTAAAAACGTATCATAAATATTATATACATTGTCGCAGAAATAATAATGATAACGGTCCACTATCGTAATACCGACGTCAAAATATAGTCTCGTCGCTGCACACCACATAGCATTGTACGCAGCATTGTACGCTTCTTTTGTAAAATGTGAATAGACTGCCACAAAAAAATAGTTATGATGTCTACAAGCAGAAACGTGCATCGCAATTAGGTAAACTATTTCGATTATTGGCAACAAAAAAAACCCTTATTTTATACAAATGAAGCGTAATAATACAATGCATAGACTACTGCAGTAGTGTGCAATACAATATTGTAAATGTCGAGTTATCATTTTAATAGCATCAAAAAAAATTATCTATTTAAGATATAAATTGTATCAAGTAGATTTTTGATAAACCAACTACAAATAATTTTGCACCTTTTTACGCAATTAAAACTTGTTAAAAAATATATGTGTGTCCAGATGCATTGGGATAACTGTGCGTTGTTGGACTCTTTATCATTTTTAATTTAAACTAGACACAATCATTTTAATATATTTCATTTTTATTCAACACTCTAGGAGTATTCTAGGACCGAGATAACCGGGGTTAAAGTATACCCGAACATGATCGAGGTTTCGTTAAAAATGTATATTATCATTATTATAACATCGTATTATAATCTGTCAATGGTATTTTTATTTTCCAGTTGTCTTCAATCTAAAAAAAAAATACTCTTTTGAACTCGTCGCACATATTATAATATGTACGAATACCGGATACCTATACTGTATATTATTATGTACGTTATATCACATTATACTCTACCTACGATATTATAATCGGTAGTTATACATTATACACGCAGACACGTCGGCTTTAGCGGATTAATGTGTCAATGCTCAAACTCGTTTCGGCCGTCGTCTTCGCCGTCGCCGCCGGTGGAGGATACCTATATTATTATTATTACTATTATATAGGCGTGTTACAATACGGGACGTGTTCCGGCTGAACGTATATCCTACACCATCCCTCTGTCGACGTCGTTTGCGATGCGTAATGGACCCCAGTGCAGTACACGTCGCCGACAATGACTATACACAACTCTATACAATATATGTATTATATACGGTGGTAGTATGATAATATCCGCGCCAAGACTATATTATTATTATACAATATACGCGCATTATAATGGCAGTGCCGAAACAAAAGGACATCAATCATATTACGAAATTTCGTCGAAGGTCGTGCCGGCGACGCTGCGAGCACTGCTTGTCGAGACGCGGACATGGTCCGGCCGTGTCCGGAATATTGATGAGCACCTCCGCCGCCTAGCCGGTGGCGTTTTCGACGATACGTATCGTTCATCAACCGTCCCGCACGTAACGTCCGAGACGATTACTCGTATAGGTAATAGCGACACATGCATGCTCGTATGTACCACGTGGCTATTATCTGATATTACCTAAAATTATAGAAGTCGAAGAGGCGCGGGTGTTAAGTCGTGTGCAAGACAAATATAATAGAAGAGAGACAGATATGGTAGGTAGGTATATAGTCCGTGGCCATCTGATATTGTGGTTTACAATATTATAATACAAGCCAAAGAGGCGCTAGTGTTAAGTCGTGTGCCGCAGACGAATATAGGAAAGAGACGGAGCGAGTAATAACTAGATCTAGTATATACGATCTGTCGTTCGTGCATGCAAACATTTCGCAATAATATAAAAGATTATTGCGTGCATAATAATATAATATAGCTGGTAATAAATAGGCACGAGGGGACAGTTAGGGTATAGTGGTTTGAATCACCTGACCAGAATGCCTTGTGTTTGAAATGCACAAGTTCGAAAATTATATTACTAACAATTTATGAATATAATAGTAAAATATTGGGACATATTTAAAATTGAAACCATTATATTTAATGTGCGGGGTCATATAGATTCTACTTTTATACCTAAAGGTTTAAATATAAAATGAAAACAATGATAAAATAAGTGTTTATTAATAAATTAATAAATGTATAACGCATTTGGAGGGCTTATAATTTATCGTGTAAAATATTTATTTTTATGATACAATCGATTAATTATGTGTCAGAGTCTTCAACAAATAATCATAACATAATATTGCATTTGAAACAAATTAAAAAAGTTTAAATTAAATTTAAATTTAAAAGTTTCAAGCCGATAACTAGGTACCATGATGTTTGCATACATAACCTTCAGACATTAGAGGAGGTACACACCGTCGATAATAATTATTTCCGATATTTCATCATTCAGATAACCGTGATAGGGGTGGTATTGGAGTGAAACTTCGTTTGTCCCAACATCGTTTGCCCACGCCCTTACGATGTTTTCTCTCGCACAATGGCCAAACGTACACTTTGGAATTATGATGGGTATACGTGGATTGATCGGCCAGTAAGGACTCACAAACGAACATAATCACATGTATACATATACATACCCCATATAAATATAATATATTTGCACAAAACGATTGTGGGTAGTTTCATTTTAGTTTATTTTTTCGACCGTCATAAAAACGTATAGATTTTACAATGCTGCATTTTATAATATGAAATACTGCGGCAAAAAAACGAACTCAATCGATAATGATGAAATCGAATATAAAACGATTAAATGCAGGAAATTACACTATATATATTATATACTCAAAATAACAATTAATACGATTGCTTGATAATATGGTATAATTTCATATGGGTGCTTATAAGCACAATAGTGCCTACAAATATATTAGGGTGGTCCTTATTTATCAACTTTAAAATGTTATTTGCAGTACCTACCTACTCAAATTGTTTTACATACTAAATAAATATTATTTGCGAAATTTTGACGTATTTAATCAACTCATTCCCTTGTCTCAAATGTTCTGAAGTTTGAAAAATATGGGTATTATTTAGATTTTTCTGTTTATTACAATAAATTCGTTCAAAAAAAATTATTGAATACAGATTAAAGATTCCACAATTGTCCATTTAAAATATAATAAATATAGATAAGTAATAGTCAAATCAAATAATAATCAAATATTCAAGTGTTATCAAGTATTATCAAATATTACCAAACCAATTATACTTCTAATGTATTATACCTAGGTAGGAATGCCAATACCTACCTGTAATATGCTCAAAGTATGCTTGCTATTATGCTAATTATAATGTTAACAATAGAAAAAATTATAATATTATATAGGTATAGTATACGAATTACTTTAACAGAATACATGGGTCGTCATACAATTATACACAATAAATAGTAAAAACCAAGTCAATTATTTTTTTCAAACATTATTTTGCGATAAGAAAGCAATGTTCTAGTTTTAGACCTTAAAAAAAAATAAGAAATTAGCTCCATAAAAATGCATTTTGTATTAAATCTTATGCCCCAAATAAACTATAATATTATGTACTGCTCGATATCAACACAATTAATTTGAAACTACATTTATGTTTAAGTCACAGTGGTTTTAATACTTTATGCATAATGCCATACAATTTTAACAAAATAAAAATATTTTTTTTTTCCTTAAGACACCACCACTCCCTCATCGTCCGAAGTTGTTCTTGTTACAGCCGTGTCCTCGGGGATATCCTATCTCCGGCTACCAAAGCATTATAATTTTTTGTACCTTGGTCCTTGATATAGCTGCGATGATGATCATAATAATAATATCCTCGATGGATCCTGATTAGTCACTGATTATCATATAGCAAACAAGCATTTCATTTTATCCGAAACAATTTCATTATTATCATTTCGCTTCAATCGGATATACCTATCTCGAAGACATGTATCAATGTCATCAAAACCTTCATTACGATAAAATAAATTATTTGTGATGTATATACCTAACAACTAAATTTGTTAGTTTCTAGAAATCTAATTAATTTGTACATAATGCGTATATTGTTCAGGTACTGTCAAACTATTAAATGTGATTAATAACAAACATAACAGCGTTATTGATTATTAGAAAGTGTATATTGACTTGATACATCAATTATTATAATAACCATATTAAAATATTTCATAGGAAAATAGGCGAAATTCCTAAAATTCCTAAATTAACAAATTTCAATTATAAAATTAAAAAATGAATACCCAAACTGTAAACATAATAATATGTACATATTTATTGGTTCATATTTTGTATTCAATGTTTTAAATAATAAATAATTGTATATGTTTAGCTAGAATATTTTTGTAGGGAAAAACAAAGAATGGTATCGAGTTTTAATTATATACCTATAAATTGAAAATAATAAAACTATAACAGGTTATTTAGAGATCATAATATTATAAGGAATTTAAAACTTTATTGGATTACCTAATTATTACATACAATAGGAAACAGGAATAATAATAAACATTTTAGCATTTACATATTTGTAACTTAAACATTTTTCTAAAATATTAACAAAACAATGGTTTTAAATTATTTAATAAAAATTATTATTATATAAAAATTATTATTATACTACATTGATTTCAAATAAAATGCTCTAAGATATTATACTGAATTAAAAATATGAGTAGATTCTGTGATACGGACACATTTTGTCAATTGTATTTCATCGTGGTTTGTACGCCTTGGTCAAGATAGTGGTAAATTATAATTTATAGGTAACTGTGCATTTAAATGCTAGATAAGATAATATTATTTAAGGAAATTTATTTATGAAATAAGGAAATAACTATAATACATTAATACATATTTTTAATTTATACTGCCACAAAAATTGTTCAGAGAATATTATGTATATAACTTCAATTATTAAAAAAACCAATACACTTTAATATTCTAACTGATTGGCTCAGAAACTAAAAACTAAGAAATACAAATATATATGATAATATTGCAATATACGTGCACAGTGATTATTTTTACCTTTTAATATCAATATTTTCTGTGAATTGTTTTCGATTTATTCATTATTTCAAAGAGAAAATTAAATTTGTGTTTTTTTTTTATTTACAAGCAGAATGTTTTTCTGAAGATGTTTATACAACAGCTATACGGTATGCATATTCTGATAAATAGTGCATTATTTATTATACTAATAATCGTTTAATGATTTTATAGAGGATCATCGGAGTCAAGGGAGTCAAACTCTTTTATCGCACTACCTACGTCATTTCTGTGTTTAAGTAATTTATAATAGATAAGTAGTAAAGGTAGACATATTGTAACAAAGTATAAATTAAAAGTTTAACAATTTATTATTAATATATTACTCGAATAAAGATATTTAGAAACAAATTCAGAATAGTTAATTATCATTTAAACGAAAATTACAATATTTACAAAAACAGATTTCGCATAAAATATAGCGTAAGCTTGTTTTGTATGGAAAAAAACGATCAAAGTAAGAAAAAGAAACAAAAAAAACAAGTAACGAAAATTATCGTTTAAGAGCAATAATAATAATAATTACAGTAGTTTTACATAGCTAATATTTAAACAGAAATACGCCATTACTTTTACGTTTACATTCACAGCAACTGTTGTTGAATAATCGGGAATCATTAGGGCGTGTCGTATTTATAGAAATTTCGCATCTCTGGGCTACCTACTGTAAATTGCCCGCTCCTCCGGCCACCGTCTCCATCGTCGTCGTCGTCGTCGCTGTCGTCGTCATAACGCACAAAACGGTGCATAAAAAAACATCGTTTACTTTACCCGCTGCAGCTTATTGTTGTACTCATTACTTTCTGTATACCTATTACACCATCCCCGCTCTGGTGCCCGATTTCACCCGCCTTTCGTACAATAATATGCGTAGCCAGAGGCTCGATAGTGCACATATATATATTTGTATACAGTGTGATCCTCCGATCAAAGTTAAACACTCGTTTTACTTGAAAAAAATAAACAATTTTAAAAAAATATTTTTTTTTTAATAATTCCGAGTAATTAAGCCATCCGACAAATGCTAATTTTACTGTTTTTATCGTTTTATTAATTGTTAAAGTTTTTAATTTTAAAATCACAATACACATATACATTACAACCTGTATTTTTAATTTCATATTATTGAAACAGTTCTAAAGTTGAAATAATTGAAAATCATCATATTCAATAATGGAGTACCTATATTTGAATGAAAATAAATGTAGGTACTCGTTTAAAAATCAATTTGTATAGACCGCAATTTACAGAAAAATGTTTTACTTGGGAGTATACAATTAAAAACGTTTGGTATGATTCAAAAACTAATAACTATAAAAAAAAAATAGTTTAAATTAATATTTTATAAAATAAATTGTTTTGTAATTACTTCAAATTATACAAGCATATATATTTAAAAAACACAATACATTTCGAGAATCATCCAGTATAATAGATATATATATATTTATACAGAGTACCGCGTAATTCGTCGTTGTCCCAATAAATACGGCCCTAGGGTCTGTGTAGAATACGCATGACAACTAAGTTTTATTGAATACTTTGTAATATTTATGTATACATTTTCGTACATTATTACATAGATATATTGACGGTTGTTTATAGTTCAGAGCGCACTCGAATAAGTATGTTATTGTCTATTATAGTTTAAAATACAGCTGTAAGTGTGATCGTGCAGGCAATAAAGACGTTCTGTTGTAATCGTTCAGTCATAGATCGCTGCAGGTAGTACCGGGAATAACCATTATTGTGTAAGATTATATTTTATTATTTCAGGTATCCTCGTCAAAAAATACACATTTAATGATATTCTGGTTTTTGAAAATTTTAAATATATTTGAGGATCATAATAAATATATTTTTCTATTTGTATCCCATTTAAGGAGAAATTATGGTGATATAATTTTTTTTTTCAAATAACAACGCTCCTCTGTGGGTTTACCGCTAGTGTCTTATGGGATCCACCGTATAGAAACGAAGCAGCGTTGTGAGATCATTTTTCGTTGTGGGATCCATACCCCCGGATCTAATAACGTTTTAACCTGATTTAGCCTTTTCAAGGCAAATGAACGAGTTTCCATACAGAAATAGATCGGATCTCATAAGACCATAATTATGAAATTTATGTGTGTGTATATAAACACAGTATGTGTTTCTTATGCTCCATCACCGGGGATAGCACAAAATCGTTTTGAATGATATGCACCCTGTGAGATCTATACGACGGCAACGTCGCATTTGTGTGTTAGTGGTCTGTAACTACCGATTTTAAGAGATCCTTACTATATTTTAATTATTTTGTATTATATCATAATATTATATTATTGTAATAATAATAAAAAATAATTCTTGATATCCGCTTCAATGTAGAACGCATTTTATGAGATCCATAATATTGACTTAATAAAGTATGAACAGAAGGTACATCCCTAGGTTATGTTGTTCAGGCCATATAAATATATTAACTAACGTAATTTCGTATTTGTATAACTAGTTAATACTTACTTCCACCTATATTAAATCATATCAAGATGGTAAGATACTTACAACTATAAATATTTAACTGTAAGACTATAACGTATACCTATGTAAGAGATCCCAACCCTCAAATATACTTAATTTCGCGATGTCTTTGACAGATTTGATTATATTATTATATTACAATATTCTGCGCATCCCGGGGCGTCACCTTACTATCGAAACCGGTTCCCCTATGACAGGGTGTTACCTGTGGGAACTAGTTTTAGTCTGTGCGCGGTGCGTTCTCTCGTTGGACAGACCATAATTGCCTATAAGATCAAATTTTCAAAATATAGAAATATTGTAACGTCATGAGATCCACTAGTCCCTATGTACATATTTTGTTGTATCGTTAAGAGATCTGATGTATATTACGGAATATAGATATTTATAATAGCTCATAATGTTTGTATGTATAAATATATTTATGCGGGTTTTCCCCGGATTTATACATAAATAAGCGTGAAGAGAGGCCGACAGATTTTCAACACAGTACACACGGTATCCGGTTGGTATGTACTTTGTGAGATCCGTATAGATAAGAGCAGAATACTTACATTTGTTACGCCTTTACGAGATCCGATAGCCAATTATTATGCATAGATAATTCCCAAAATATTGACTACAGAGTGCAGTTGGTATGTACTTTGTGAGATCCGCATAGTCCATAGATAAGAGCAGAATACTTACATTTGTTACGCCTTTACGAGATCCGATAGCCAATTATTATGTATAAATAATTCCCAAAATATTGACTTAAGAGCTGCAGTTCATCTTGTTATCACTTACTAATATTTTTATTGTACAGTTTATGAAGCTGTAGAAGGTATATACAACAGTTATATAATACTCTCAACCTTTCTAAAAATATTTTAAAATAATACTTTTGTCCGCTTAAAATTGCAGTATATACCACTGTGCGTCGTTCGATAACGAAATTCAAACATGAAGTAAATGATTCTACGACAATTGCCTTGTTTACACGGCAAAAATTCAAATATATTAATAATAGCTACCTATAGAAATAGTTTATTGGAGAATGATGTGGGTCGTCAATTTCTTGTAATGTTTTGACTGTTTCGAGAATTATTGATGTTTATCTAATACGGGTATTTTATAAAGTGGACCTATACCTGGTACATACAATACAAGGAAAAGTTTAGGTAGCTACGCGCAGCGGCCCGTTTTCATTACCTAATTTTAAACTATATTTCATACGTATTTCCACGTAATTGTGGTGTGCTAATTTAAATTCTGCATACACTGACAACATTTCTGGCTCCACCTATGATATAAAAACCATATCTAAGCTCACTTTAAAAAGTATTAGAACCTTAAGTTAATAATGTATTGGATCAGTTGTTAAATGAAAATATTGTAATATTGGAGATCCCACAGCGTTATATCAATATAAAATTATGTTAAACAAATAATATGTAGCTAGTATATTATCGGTCAGTACCTACTATATTGTCTATAAACAATATGGCAACGTTGCAATGATCTCACAAAGTATTATGGTTTGAAATAGGAAAAATGTCTGGATCTCACATGATACTTAGTAAACAAGAAAACACACATATGGATCTAATAAAATACTAAAATTTTCTTACACACACTGGATCTGATAAAGATATATCGGAACAAAAAGTTTTTCTGAGTGTAAAATAATGATAATTATAGCATGGTGTAAATTTTTAAATTTTTAAAAATACATATTTTTCACAGCTCCTAGAACTTAATATTTCGACTGGATCCCACAACGTACCTCTTTTCTTACGGATCTGATAAGATACTTTTCGTATGTATGTGTGAACTGTTAAGTACCTAGATATTATTTTTTATACATTCTGATATATTATTTAAATCCAAATATGAACTAGTATTTTTAAAATTTTATACTTTATGAGCTCGGGATAATATTAACGGATATTCCATGATGATTTGAATAATAATCATTGTTAATCAATTAAACGTTACATTATAATTTGTGCAATGTGCCTAAGTATCATAATTCATAAGTTATAAGTTCAATACTCAATATAACATACATTTTGTATTTTAAGTGTGTACAAACATAGCTTTTATAATATTTTCTTTACGTCATATTATCATCATGGACAGTTATTCGAAGGTCATTTAATTTAATAACGTAATAATAATTTAATAACTATAGGTACCAGCATAATTTTTTACTGTTAACTGTTAAGCATAAAATGATGGTTTTAATTAAAAAAAAATAAGTTATAAGTTAATATTTTAGAAATAATTGATTATTTAAAATATGGTCTGTAATTAAAAATACTTAGGTACTCAAAAATTCTAAAGTCAGAATTTTATTTGAATGAACGCATGATTAAATTTTAAAATAGGGCAAACATAAAGAGTGAATCTATGCGAAATAGATAAAATATATTGATAATACCTGTAACTACATGAGTGAAATATTCCTGTTAGTTATTATAGCGATACCACTGTAAGATAGGATATAAGTATAAAACAAAAATTGAGTTCGTCAGTTTCTGAGCATTTTTATTATTTTTTCAGTGTTTTTGTATGTAAAATAAATCATATTTATTGTAATATTTTAAGGGAACTGTTAAACATGAGGTTATACGATGGGAACTGTTGAGCGGGTGAGTACCTATCGAGTACCAATACTCGTGACAATAATAACTGTTTCAAGTTTACTACATCCTTACGATGATATTGAACATTTTATATAGGTAAGTCGTAAGTGTATTGTTTACGGTTGCTGTACACATTAGTTTTGGACTTGTAGTATAATATATTAAGGTCTTAAAATTAAATTAAGTTACAGTATTTATTATTTTTAATTTTCGTACACTACCTATTTCACAGTGGTATGTCGTGTGTATAATAGACCATATTATAGTATTGATTGTATTATGTTTTTAAATAACTAGGTATTGATAAGCCAATTTTTGTTTCTATAATACTTGCATAATATTAAAATATATATCATTAGTTTTGGAATGGCAAAAATTAAATTTAATATGAAAAATGATATGTATATATAGGTACTGCACAGTTGTAGTGCCTATGCCCTATACATAGTTCACTTATACCTATAGTCAATTATTAATAACAAATATTAGTGAAATTGAAATATTGAATTGAGGGACATTATGCAAGTAAAAAATAAAATATTTTGTAGCGTAATAAATGATAACGAGAACTAAGTGGTAAAGATTTAATTTATTAGTTTGACAAGACATTTAATTACATAATATATGCAACTTAGAACACGAAACTTATACAGTTATAAGGATAGCATACTGTGCACGCTATACATACTAGTATACTACTTGCAGGAAGTTATTAAGATCATTAGTAAAACATAAGAAATGTGATTGCATATTCAGCCTTGGTGTTCTCTAATTGAATCGAAAAACACAGTATAATTAATTCAGGCCACTGCAGTGACCGTATATTACAGGAGGATTATCTAGAATGAACCTCGCTCGAGTAAAAACTAAATATTATATCACAATCTCCTTTAGAAAATCACCTAATCACAATCTCACAATACCCTATAATTTCTTGAAAATTTTAGAAAGAATTATTTTATAATTACTTTTTCAAAACTCTATTACAAATATGTACATATAAGTACATGTCTTTAAAGTTTAAATACATATTTAATACTGAGAAAAACTGTTATTACAAGATCTTACAAAAATACAAACATAATATCATAGACTTCCAGGAGTTATAAACATTTAACATTTTAAACATCTAGAATCAATAGACAATAATATCCTTAATGTGAAAAAATTAATTATACAATAATTATTCTAAATGTTTCATACGAATTTATGTTTTTTTATTCAATATTAATTTTCAAGAAATCAATGGCCTACATTTAATATTATGCATTTATGAAGACAAAATAAAAACATTTTAGACGTTACTTGTATACGCACACACACACACACACACACACACACACACACACAAAATATATTTAATAATTAATAATTTTTGTCATATTGTATTAGTTTAGCATTCCTTTTGAGTTTTCTTATAAATCAGTTTGTTAACTACGTGGAATAAAAAATTAATTTTTAACCCACAAGAAAGAAAAATACCAAACATGTTGAGTTTATTTTATTTCTATTATACTTAGTTTCATAATCTAAACCACTATCTATTTATATTCTTTTGGTAAAGAAACAAAAGAATGGATAGTAATAAACTTTATTGTTAGAAATACTTTTGATATTTCATTGTGATATTCGAAAATTATTTTTTTTCTGATCTTATTTTAACCCATTTCCATGTCAGTAACTAAAAATACAGATACATACATACGCATCGTATTATATTACTTTAGTAAATAATACGTTTTACGTGTATTAAATTTAAAATAATAATATGATTTATTACTGTACTAACACTGATATTATTACTAGTGATATTATTGATGAATACGATATATCGACAGAAAATCACCACCTGATAGACATATTATATTGTATACACCAATAAAGTAATATTAGATTTTTAATATATTTTTACATTTTCATGATACGATTTCATAATTTGTAAGTAAAATATGACCAGGAGGTCTAAACAGTCTTTTAGAATTTTGTCAGGATTATTACGAACATTCATATTCACCAAGAACTTTAGTCGACCTATATTTTAAACATTGGCCAAAATCCAATAAAAGAATATTCGATTTTTAATATTTTTTACACTGTTATAATAAACTAAATTAATTTTAGATTCTGAGTGGAACGATGAATCCATGAATGTATTGATTTTACAAATGAAATAAAATAAATTTAAAATATATAATAAATAAATATAATATAATATAATATATAATAATAAATAAAATAAATTTTACAAAATTTTACAATTTTACAATGATGTGTGTTTTTTTTTTTTTTTTTTTGTGTCTTTGTACACGATAAGTAGTCGAAATAATGCTTCGATTTTCAACTTCAATATCTTGTTCGATTGGAAAGTGAATATCGTTGGCGCATTGAGGAGGTCAAAATTTAAAATTCCCAGTAATTTTTAAGCAAAATCGATTTTTCACAAAATAGAATTTGGTTTTTGGTGTAACTTTATAAAAAATGACCGTAGATACATGCAATTTTCATTGATTGTTTATATTTGCATTTTCTATACGCGATCACATTTTTAAAATATTTTGATTTATTTTGAACTGTTTAGGGACAATTTCATTTTCCATTTTTTCAAAAAATCTAAAAAATACATAAGCACAGTTTATTTTTATAGTCATTTTAAGTTCAAATTTGGATGAAATTACATAAAAAAAAATTAGAATAACTATTTTAGTTATTTTGTTGTGATTGTATAATATTATTCGTGGGTACTTGAAACTTCTAAAGCATACTACTATATATCTATTATAGTATCAGGGTTTAGTACCTAATGTAAATATTACTAAACCAAACGGGCTTGGTAAATTGAGTCCCAAATGACCCTAACTCGGTAAATTGAGTCCCGGGGAAAAACAGGTAGTAGGTAAGTTGAGTCCCCGGGAAAAACAGGTAGTAGGTAAGTTGAGTCCCGGGAAAAAAATGGTAGTAAGTAAATATTATTTATATAAGGATATAATATTTAGATTTATATAGATTAATAATATTACAAATAAAAATTAACCAAAAAAATAAAAAATAAATGTCATTATTATTATACATTACATTATATTATTATACACTCAATTTATTTACAAATGTATTAAAAAAAATTAATATCGTTCGTTAAAAATTATCATTATTATTATATATATATTATGTACTTGGTAAAAACAGTGTATCGTTAATTTGTAAATAAATTGAGTGTACAATAATATAATGTAATATATAATAATAATGACTTTTATTTATTAATTTGTATTTGTAATATTTTTGATCTATATAAATCTAAATATTATATCCCTATATAAAAAATATTTACTTACTACCATTTTTTCCCGGGACTCAACTTACCTATTATCATTTTTTTCCCGGGACTCAACTTACCTACTACCTGTTTTTTCCCGGGACTCAATTTACCGCTTTCAAAATGTACCAAACTTATCTCGGACTCAATTTACCTAGACCCATACCAAAAGTACCTAATGGATATTGTGATATGATTAATTTGGAATTCATTAAAGGTCAATTTTTTTTTAATACCATAGATAAGTATATAATATGTCTTATACCTAGAAGGACATACCGTCTCCGCTCAGAATCGTTTTTCTTATACAATGATATAATATCATTGAATTCAAATGTAATACCATCCATTATACAGTGACCCACTTGTAACCTACTTTACAGCAGAGCACCTTTTTAAAATAGTAGGTACCACTGTTACCACGAAACCACTAAAAGTTCAATCAAACCATTATAAAAATACTGAAGCATAGATCACCGTTTACAAAGAGGTAAGTATATTTTATTATTCTAAAATATTCAAGAATTAATAAAATAGAGACCTATTTTTTAACTACACCATAGGGCATTGATCTTATACTAGTAGACAGAGCATATAAGGACGGTGTGGTTGGGTTCTTGAAAATTTGAGTTACAGTGATATATATATTATATATAGGTATACCACGACCGTATAAACAGATTCTTGTATCAACTAATGCGCATGCGCTTTGTAATTCAGTAACACTCAGAACAGCTCAGTCACGTCTGACCGCTGGAACAACATCCATACTCCGTCTACTAGTATAAGGTATATGAACTATATACACCTATTTAACCTATAAATATTATTGAATGGATTTGTGATAATCATACGCCATATGGGAACTAACCATAGAGTAAGATAGAGGCGCCGTTGTCTACTCGACAATAGTAATATAAAATTGAAGGAGTGTTTTTTTGTTGGGAAACATCTTACGACATTAAGCACCACTAGGTCGCAGCATATGTAATGATCGAATCAAAGAGTCTTACTCTGTTTGTTTGATACCTTTAGATGATACACTTCAATGTTATGTGTTAGTATATTTAAGGTTTAAACTTTAAACTTTAAACTTTAAAGGGTATGCATACCGACCGTTTCTAAGGAGTTTAATATAGGCATTTTTCTATTTGTGTGCGTGTGGGTCGTGTAAATGTGTGCTTAGTAAGTGATCATTAGTGTGAGTGACTGTGTATAAAATAAATAGTGGAGCACACCCGCACGTGCACGCACATGTCAGTAACGTAACATTTTACACTTATTACAAATGTGAATTTTAGTGAAACACTGAAACTTAGTTTCTTATTTCCAATAATATAGCTTACTGAGTGACATTACAGTATGAACACCTATTATACAAATTGAAGAGAAGAAGTTTATCTAGGTTTGTATAGGAGTCGATTTTCGATATTTTATTTTCAATGTATAATATTTAACTCTAAAACTTGTGATATTTTACTTTTTGAATTAGAATTATTGAGTTTATTTATTAAAGTATCGAAAATTTACTTATATATAGACATAGATTAACTCATCTTCTACAATATTGATAATAGGTTTATTTACTCTCAAATCGCTCAATAAACCATATTATTCGAAATACAAAAGTAAATTTTCATAGATTTTTTTCAATACTATTCATACACCTTAAGTAAAACATATTATAATGTATAAAGTGTTCTAAGAGTTTAAACTCTAACTTTAATATCATATCATTATAAATATTGTACTAAAATGAGTACAATAATATTATTATTTTAAAATTGGCTACACTTATGGGAGGCATCTTCCGGCTTCAATTTAGAAACCGAATGTCGACTCTAGTTTACTCACTATTAAAGATAGTATGGTTGCCCAACGAATCTTGAAAAGTGTCTACCACTATGAATTACTATAATCATGTAATATTACCATGGGAAACCAAAGGTTATAAATTAATGATGACAAGCAAAGGTATCTATTTTAATACTATGCAATATAATTACACAAAAATAAGACTATTAAAAATTTTAAATAATATATTCATATAGAAAAATATTGTTGATCATCACATATTCACATCATATTTTGTATTGAAACGTCAACATTATATTGTAAAATTAGAATACGGTGATCAGTTATTATCTAAATTGGAAACTCAAAATATAAAATTGAGGCAATTTCCCTATACCTATTTTCTAATACTTTAATATGTTAATTAAATATATTTTAGTTAATTTCAGATAGTATAGGGCGAGCTTAGTAAATATGCACTCAGAACAAAGTCAATTTGACAGATTTGCATGTAAAAGGTGTAATTTGCATGTATGAACACTTCACATAATATCACGTATTTAAAACGTAAAATACATGTGCATACACTTTAATTTTGTCGATATATTACGTTGACACAGAATTGCACGAAGTATGACCTTTCTGTCATTATTTTGATTTACCTGTGTATATTAAAAATAACAATACACTAATACGACAGATCAAAATAATATATTGGTAAATGGTAAGTACCCTCTAAGATCTGGTATGCATTTTAAGAACAGAAAAGTTACATACTTATATCGAAACTTTAAATCTAACATGGTCTCTTTTGTACAACATACATATTATATAATAACGTATAGTATATTATTAATTAAGATTATTTGTGCATTATTAATTGTTTGTTTATTATTCATAATACAATTCCTAACTGTTTTTTGATCTTTTAGATGTTATGTTTCATGAATATAATTATTAAATAGGTACCAATATTTGATTTTTAAATGAAAATATTCGTTGAATATCTGGTGTTACCGTTTTTCTGGATTTCCAACGAAACTGATCGTAGTATAAATCAACCAAAGATGTTCTATACAATGAAACGTAGTTACTACAACTTACATGCTGTCAATATTATAATATTGTATCTATTATTTACACAAATATAAATTGAATTTTGTATGTAAAGTGTAACTTAAATAACATAATATTTAATGAGTTTAAGTATATAGTTAAAACGGTACATTTAGTTATCTTGTACACATACTTGCAGGTAATTATAATAATAGCACTGATATTAGAAGTATTTTATATTATTTTTGGTCTATGAAATAATTTAGGGCATAAATTCACTTTAGCTACCCAGCTCATTTTTGGAATTTTTTTTTTTTTTTAAATATACGTATTACAACGAACTAAAAACGATGGTGCAAAAAAAAAATTGCGGAAACCATTATTTTGGAAGTTATAGCCATCCAAAGTTTGCGACTTAAGGCTTAATATGCAACACTACTTAATGCCGGGTGGAGAACCTTGAGTTTGGCGACCGGATCCGTTAGGCGAAGGGAGCCACTATAATAATATTATAGTATAAGTATATCATACTTATGTGACTTTAACAGACTGGCCATAACAACTTTGTATAATTCCGAGGCCTACCCAAGGTGGTTTTACACAGCAAATCAGGGGATATTTTCGATTTTTTTGTCAGAGAGCAGCCCAGCAAGCGAGTGGCAAAGCTAGCACATTATGTGCTTTTTAACAACTTTGTTTAATTCCAAGGCCTGCCCAAGGTGGTTTAACACAACAAATCGAGGGATATTTTCGATTTATTTGTTAAAAAACATAAAACAAAATTGGTAGCGCTGCGCGTGGCAGTCGAGTAGCATTGGGTGCATGCGTATTAAACCTAAATTCGCAAACTTTGGATGGCTATAATTTCCAAAATAATGGTTTCCAAAAATGTTTTCTTGCCCCATCGTTCTTAACCCGTTGAAATACGTATTTTTCGAAAAAAAAATTCTAAAAATGTACTGGGTAACTAAAGTGAAATTGTTCCTAATTTAGTATACGTCTTATTAAATAATTCTAAGGCTATAGAGTTAATGCGCATAATAAAAATATGATATAAATTTAAAACATTTCTTTGTCTATTGTTTGAACAGTGAACACTGAGCATTGTTAACGCTTCGACAATAGAAAGTTATTAAACATTTAAATTACATGGACATGAGAAGTGTTTTTAGTTTTTGATTTGTTTTTGGCTCATTTCAACCTTATTTATAAAAATATTGTGCTTTAAATAATAATTTAATATACTGAAATTAATAATTATAATTGAAAATCAGGTGTGTACTCTTATATTTGACTTGGGGATGTTTACTTACACTAAAATCTGCATGGCTCGAGTCCAGTGTTGTGCACAGATAACTTAAAAATTATCTAGATAAAAGATAAGATAACCTCCTTTTTATCTAGATAAAAAACAGATAATTATACACATTAAGACTTTATAAATTAAATTATAACGAATACAAATACTTATAATTTTTTATTTAGGTAATATTATTTTATATAAAAATACAGTATTGAATATAGATTAAATTAAAACATTTGGATAAAAAAAAAGAAAGGAACGTTAAACGCATATCATTATAATATTAGACATTTTAAATTATCTGGACACTCAATTTTATTGTTTAATGAAATAATTCCTTTTTTTAACAATAATTGATTTATTGCAAGAAAACATCATAATCAATGCAGATAATTAAATCTAAAAAAAAATTGACAATTTATTTTGTTTGGCTTTAAACATACTAACATTCAAAATTATTACGCGGTTCGGATGATGCCTTGTGAACTAATTGTGGCATATAGCTCGTTATTTTAAATTTCAAATAAGTATGCAGATAATCATATAACAGTTTCATTTATCTAGATAATATGAAAAGATACTGTGTATTTATTTTATCTAGATAATGCACAATAACACTGAAGTGGCTCTATAGCTCTATATCTCTATAGCGAAAGGGTAGCGAACTAAATATATTATCGTTTACAACAGTTTGTAATATTATAAATACATTTTGTAATAACATCAAACATTTTTTAAACACTTAAGGTCGAGAATGTATTTTTACACTTAACTGCGGACGATTTTAACAATGAAATACATGGCATACCATACAGGAAGAGCACTGGAAAAAAAAGGATCGTACACGATTTATTATAAACACAGTGTATACGCAGTTACATCAATAAATACTTTGGATTATAACACGTTCGGACTGCATTTGTGTGTATAAAGTTTTCCCATAAAATATATTGTCTGAATAGTTCTAAATTGTAAAAACGAGTTTTTAAAGAATTTAAAAAGTTTCCAGGAAACGTAGTATCTTAGGGAACCGCGTGGTATTTGCGCAACAAAAAAACAAAATGTGTGCATGTATAATCTATACACGCACAAATATACATGTACTTTGGTAAAAAAAAAGTTGCACGAAACTATATTTTATTTATATTTTATATACAAACTGTCGAAAATTCCGTTTTTATCGGATAATAATAACACAGTGCTATACTTTATCGTGTCCAGTAACTATATAGTACATACATTATACTACCTATTTACCTACTGCATTTTAATCTAAATAAAAATCAAATAATCAAACTGTTGAAATATTTATATCACTTACTATATTTATTTTGTTCACAAAATTATTCATCCGTTATTCGAACTTGTGTGTTTTACTATCACTGTTATAATATAAGCTAAAAAACATTGCTTTATGGGTTTAGTCATGCGATATGTCCAATAAACTAATTGAAATGAATATAATAATAATATATTCACTTCTCTGTTTGGTATTTTTCAGAATTGAAAAAAAAATTATTTGGCTAAACTTTAAAATGTATTCAAAACCACTATTCGAAAAGTGGCCCAATATTTTATTTTAAACGTCAACGCCAAAAAAACGACACCTCGTGTGTTCTCGCTATATCACTTCAAATATTGCACTCTTGCAGACATTTAGTCGTAGAAAAGTATACACACTCAGCCTAGCTTTATATTATATACGTATATATTTTTTTCTAACTATATATATCTATATATTAAAAGGGGATAAGCAAATACTTTAAAACCTCTATTGCATGAGTCTAAAAAGAAAATACTTTTAGAACTCAAATTTGAATCGCATCAAACCGTTGTCGGAATCACTAAACTCGTGACATACCACCAAACATAACAATATATTATATAAATTACAATTTAAAGTTTAAAGTTGTGTTATTCTCTCGATTTAATTTTTCAAGCCTCATCGACAATGGAAATAATTATAATAATAGTATATTAATACAATCGTATGTTATCTTCTATAGAAATAAAACTTAAGGCAATGAAATATTAAATCATTTATACGAGTAGTTACATTTTAAATTCTGTCATTGATTATAAATACTATTACTATAGTAGAGACCTATGCGTACTATAGTATAATTTATAATCAATGACTGTACTTACGTATCGACTTTACAAATTACCGGTCATTACTAATGAGCTTATACATAATATCTGCACGTTTTAAACAGGCTTATATATCCGATATATATATCTAAGAGTTAAGGCTGTCGAACATTTTCAATCACAGGTTTATATCATTAATGTTGTTTTATCTTACGACGGTAATAAGGTATATATTATTATATGTATACCTATATATATATATATACATATATATATTGGTGAGCGAGCTCCATAACTCGATAACTAGAATAACTTTTCATTTTAATTTACTGACTTTGTGAAACTAATAAACGACTTTTGTTTTTAACTCCGGACCCGACCGTATATACTATGAGATTAGGATTACGGAATCCAACAGCTATAGCAATCATCGAGAAAGGAAACACGTGTTTCCTTCCAAATTGCACTCGTGTTTAGATACAACTGCGGGTATATGCGGGTGCTTTGGCGTTCGATCCTATAAGAGAGAACCTCTTTCTAAAAATGTTTTTACCAAAGAATGAAACTCTAATGGATAATATGTTAAGAGGTATTATATACATATATTTTTTTTTTTTTTTTATTAGTCGACAACGAGATTTCAAGTTTCTCTGCGACCATAGCGCTGCTAATAATTTATTATAGAGTGCATTTTGAACTCGAAGAAAATAGTGGCAGCGGGTGACATTTTCGTAACGTTATTATACGAGAAAATTACTCCCAAGGTAAAATTCCTTTTAAGCGAGTGGCTGCTTTGTAATTTAGTTAGTTATTGAATTATATACGTTCTAAGGTGTCTCTCACAACCACGACTTTTTATTATAATAATTATATATATATATAAATGTTGACATGTTGTATTATAATATATGGCAGATACTTTTTGATGTAACGAATGAAAATCGATTTTATGGTGATACGTAACTTGCGTCACAAAAAAAAGTGGTATTTCGTGGATAAACGTAACATTTTTCAATCTTTGACGACGAATAGAGATATGGGTATTGTAATTTATGGTATCAGTTAATTTAATAAGTAGTTGAGTTATTTACTCGATATTTCATTACTATCTACTGTATCTAGTATCTTTAACAAAACGTCCATTTGAAACAAGATAAATATTGCATGGTTTCATGTTCACCAAACATTTATTGTTTAAAAAATGCACTCTTCAACGCCTAAATTATAACTTTTAATCTGAATAGTTCCAATCTGTAAAATTTGTTTTTTTATGTAATTGTTTAACGTTTCTTTGGAATATATTTAGATACGCTGACCAGAGACCTCAGTATATTCCACTCAATTCCTGTATACCCCTAATAGTATTTAGTACAAGTAAATAATTAAATCATCAAACAAAATAGGCAGTTTTTTTTATTTAACTAGTAAGGACTGTAACTAAACCGAAAATAATCGTTTATAGAACAGGCAACTTGTATTAATTATGACTAACCTAATCTAAACAGTAACCGTTGTTTTAAAAAAAACACACTAAAAGTTATAACCCGTACCTAATTTTTAAAGGTTTTCAAAGGGATTTTAAAGGTTATAGGTTATGTATAACTTTACATTTATGAGAAAATTTATCAATTAAACTATATTGTTGGTGCGAAGTTTTTCCAACAATATTAAACATTACTATTTATTAAATAATTTATATTTTTTCAATGAGAATTTTATTTTATTTATAATAATTATAATATATAAAATACAAATCAAATTATTTTACCATATAATATAAAACCCATATTTATGTCAATACGGCCTATTTTTCTATGATCATGTACCTATATAATTAATAATCTTTTTTTTTTTCGTGGTATCGAGAACCGGAGAAGGAAGCAAGTTGCCAATACTTCTTCTCTGGCCCCATGTAATTAATAATCTAGAATAATAATTGATTAAAGTCTGTATAACTGTATAATATTTTAAAAATCCAAACACAACTAAAACCGATAAAAACATTCCAAATATGGTTTCAATTCATGACTACGTGTAGGTACATAAGTGTATTTTTCGGTAGGTTTATCGGTCGTAGCTACAAGTCCTATTTGTAAATTTCAAATAGTATTTCTATAGTTGTACATAATCGCTTAAATTATCTGACCGATACAAAATAAAATATATATAAATAATACCAGTTTGTAGCGTATTTCTTTTTAAGTATCAAATTAGATCTCAGTGCGTTCTAGGATTCTAGGAAGCTTTCCGTTACAAACATTATATCAGTTATTCGATAACAAATGACCCATCCGATACTTACTCTATTGATTATATAAGCTATAGTTTTACACAGAAAAACAAGGAGTTAAGGCGCACTCAGTCATCGCAATTGTATTAACAGATCGCGGTTGTCAGTCTAATAATCATATAAGAACGAGAATATTTTTTTGTTTAACGATTTTTAATTTATTTAAAAGGAAATTTATTGCTTGTACTTACAGTAAATATATGAAATAAATAATTATGGAGGCTATAGTTGTTCCACATGGCACATGCCAATAAGTATCGTCTATTGACCAACGCAGGACAGTCGATCGAAACATCAAAAATATTTCATAATATATTAGTAGCCAATAATATTAACTAGGTACGTATAATTAACGTTCGGCTTTCTTAATGTCTATTTAAACGTACTACACATGTATGATATATTATCAGTTATGTATATCGTTTAATATTTTTGCAAGATTGTTTTGAATATCTTCTACATGGTAACAGACCAGCCTAACCAACCCCTGGAAACTTTTTATAGCTCTCCAAAGCCATCGGTCCTGATTCTCGGGTTAAACCTCGTATACATTTAAACACTGGCAAGTTATAACAACTGTGTACGAGTTTATTATATATTGTATGTAAAATAAAGAACAACATTATACGATACTTCATAATTTATCATTGACTACGATCGGTGCGTGTTCAAAAGATTGCTCCGTATCAAGCGTAATGCAGCTAGTGTTCTACTCCTACTTTCACACCATTATGTAGGTATACTAGGTATACATAGTAATAATATTTGAGACATTTTAAGACAGGTAGTCCAAGCCAACACAATATATAATATATTTTCTCTGTGTATATTTTATAAAAATTAGATGACGTACGAACAAATCGATATAGTAATATTTAATCATCATTACTTAAAAAAGGAAGAGAGAGAGAGAGAGAGAGAGAGAAAGAAACCGTCATCGATCAACAAATTCATCTCCTCCCCATGATAATCACTCTTCGACATCCAGGGTAATATGACATTATAATATCGATGATATCCATCCGAGGTATACATCCGAGTATCCGACTAAAATCTATTGCATTCTCTTTTGGCCATAAAAAATCCTACTACCACGCAGTTAAGCAACTTGATAATAAGGGGCTCATGTAAATATTTATAGATTGCAATCCTTACCTGCTTGTAAAAATGAAAAACAGTCATACACCTAATTATAATTCTAAAAATTATTGTTTTCTCACGTCATATAGTTAATAATTATTACTATTTATACCTAATTTTACATAGGTTTCTTGCATGGGTACTCGTAATTCTCTAAACTCAAAAGAGTAAAGACATTATTATATTTATTGTCATTATATTAAAACAAATAATATTATCCCTATTATTTGTATATTACAGATTATAGTAGGAATATCGTGTGTCACAAGTACTATATGAGATCTCGGGTCACCCCAAAACCGGGGGCTCCCGTGAATTGCACACCCATCACTCCCGACAAATGCTCCACTGCTACCACGTTTGTCCGTATTTCCTATAGTGTTTTAACCGTTGAGTAATATTCTTGTTTTTAAAAAACTAATTTTTTTTTCAGACTTCACGAGATGGTACAGATACTAGACGGTTTTGTGGCAATGACACGTGAGTGCATTACTTACAACGGTGGCGACGACGACATTGCTCTTTAATGTACAATTTCATTTACCACGTTGGGGGTAATGGTCTGCCACCGTTTTATCCCTTATAAAACGTAACGTATAGTCATTATATTATCATTATACAGCGTAGTTCAGCAAGACCACGCGCAGCTGTGAAACCTTAGCGATCTATGGTCGTCTCCGCTGTAATAAATATTTCACAATTATTCACGTACCTATACAGTTGAATTATTATGATATATTTATATTTATACGTATATCACGAATCATAATTTGTTATTTATCGTACATTCTAACATACCTTTTAAAAAACCGTTGAAATTTTTTTTATTCACCAGTGTTCAAAGTCTCAATTACGAGCTATATGATTTTATAATATAAAGTTTTAAAATTAAACAAAACTGTTGAGAATTTAATTCATATATATAGTGTAGTTGTCATTATGAGTGGGATGCGATAGATATTTAAAATAATTTGGACAATGCATAGTTTTCCATTTATTTTTCTAATATATAATCACACTCAATCCACCAAAGTTATACTCCATTCGTATATTATTATGCCATTGTTTTCCTTTTTATAGTGTCCGTTGAACGAAAAATATTCGTATAGATGTATGTCGGAAAAATCTTTAACCATAAACTCGTTAAAATATTGTTTGTATCTTTGCCAATTTCTAATTTTGGACTACTTACGGTATTTTTTTCTCCTATTCAGTTCGTGTTATACAATTACCTATACCATTCTATATTATTAAATATTAATAAATATTTTACTATTATTTAATATGAAGCATAGTTTTTGACGTATAGCTATTTATCGCAATGTGCCATATTCCATAACAATGTGTTCATCAGTCATTACTCATAAATTATTAGCGCGTAAATAACTTATGTTGTATCACAATCGTACATTTTTATCTTATAACTACCTGATCCCGTGCACTTCGTTTCGCGTTAAATATACCAACTCTATATTATGACTAAAACTTTTTTCAATTCGTTATTTAATATTCGGTGTATGGTGTTCAAAATGTACCTTAACTTTTCCGTTGTCCGGAATAAAAATTCTAATTCGCAGCAGTATACTATCATTTATCAGGTAGGCAATCTACCTGCGGTAGATCGCGGATCCCGTACTATTTGTAAGGAAGTGTATGATTTAATTCTAAAGGATCAAATTTATACCTAGTTTGTCGTATTCCACCTATGGTGGATTAATATAATCAATTAATACAAAATTCTAACCTAACCGTACTAATATCAGATTAAAAAAAAAAAACAAATTTAACCATTTTTAAATTAGCCAGTCTTCTTTCCAGAGGTCTAATCTACACACAAACATTAATTTATATATATATATATATATCAACAAAAACCCTTCGTAAACTGCGTGTAAAAATAGCTAGGTAAAAAAAATATAAGATCTTTAAGCACTATAAGATGTGATATCATGAATAAATGCTAAGTACCTATATTGAATTTAAGTAAACTTATTTTCTTTCAATAATATATTTACTTGGAGAGCAATTATTTCTTAAAAGAAACAAAGTGTGATGAACAAAATAATTAAATGGCGAAGGACTATTAAAATATCACTTATTATTATTTTAAAAATATTATTATTAATATTTATATATATACTCTAAATAATTCTTCGCCAAGTAAATACATTATTGAAACACAATAAGTTTACTTAAATTTAATATACTTCGCATTTATTCATGATATCACATCTTTAAAGTGCTTAGAGATCTTATATTTTTTTTACTTAGCCATTTTTACACATAGTTTACGAAGGGTTTTTGTTGAGATATCACTAATTTTTATCATCAATTCAAATAATGTTAATGTATCTATATTTTTATCCATATATTATATAGTATATTGTATAAAGTACGGACAACAATATTGTTTGTGTAAATACTGAGTAAATATTGAGTATTTACACAATGCTCTATGTATAAGAACGGTAATATTGTTTATAGTACGGACGTACGGTAATTTTATCATATTTTCCCCCATGACTAGATAACAAACATTAGCAACGCTGTTGCTTCGACGACGACAACTACCGTGATTCCGAATTTAGTATAAATTTCCATTAAAAAGTTCACACTTTTTCATTTATAACTTAATTTCTAAACGTACGATTTTTATGATTTTTACAAAAGCCTATCCTACACAATATTTCTGATATTTTGGAGTTTACTTACTGGAGTTAATTAATCCATTAGAAAATTAGTTATGTTCTATAACAAATTTACCCGTATTTTACACAATTTAAATAGGCAACTCCTGCTTCGATATAATATACACACATGGTCGTACAGTTATTTTTTTTTTACTTAACTCTCGCCACGACCGCCGCGCTGGATATATATTGACAAAAAATAATAATACAAATCAACAAACATGCCCGATTAACCAGTAGTAACCAATATATAATACACTGTTGTATTTTTTGCATCCAGATTTCCTACTTTTCCGGTGGATTTTCCTAAAATTTTCTTTTATAAGAACCATCCTCGTACTTCAAGGAATATTATAAAAAAAAGAATTAGCAAAATCGGTTCAGCTGCTCTCGAGATCGCAACACATTCAGCGATTCATTTTTATAATATAGATTATTATTACGTATTTACGCATTATTAACATGAGGGTTTTTTTCATCGGTTTTTGATTATTTTTAAACTTTTTATTTGCGTATAATTTGTGAATTTGGAGTACAAATATTATAATACAAACGATCCAAAAGTATTTGTTTAAACAAATTCCCTCGTTCGGTGAACACATACCATTTAGACTTTGGTAGATATAGTGTGTGTGTGTGTGTGTGTGTGTATAATGTACATGTCTGTGTTTACCCTTTAGTGTTTAATTTGCGTATATTTTAGTACTCATATATTAAAATGCTCTCAAAGAGAAAACTTTTTACCGCTCGTATTTCTTTCAAAATTAATAATATATATTACTACGTGTATATAGTATGGTGAAACAAAAAGTTTCAAAAATCAAAATATAAACCTTTCCGAACTGTAAACATATATTCTTAAAGTCGTTCGGATATTATTGTCAATTAAATTGTATTTGTTGGGTCAAATAGCTTGAAAATTTAATCCACGGCTCCTGATGTATTGTTACTACAGCAGCTTAAAAATATTAAAAACACATTAGCACAATTTTTTTTTATAAACATTTAAAGTTCGAATTTTGACAAAATATATCAAATTTAAAGCTTAAAAATTATTTTGTAGTTAAAAAATTATAAAATGTTATACTTTTATAGCCAAGGATTGAAAATGTAAAATAAGGCTAAACATAACTAAGTAAATAAACTACTTTATTCAAAATAATATAGTCAAATATACTTAGTAATATCGAAGCCGAAAGGCATATTATATCAATGACTTCAAATTTAACACCATCCATTACAGTGACCCACTTGTAGCCTACTGTACAGCAGAGCGACACCCACTTGCATAACCTTTTTATTATTATAAGTTACTAGCTGACACTGAATGTTTTGCTATTGCTAGGTTTTTGTGATTGATCAACTCCTTTTGGGCTTAACATGCTGTGGAAGCAATATATTTTTAAGTGTAAATTATATTATATTTTAATTTATAGCCATCCCGACTGATGTTGTCCGTGAGATTCGCTTGTGATTATGAGAGCACTACATTATCAGATACGCAATCTACATGCAGTAGATCGCGGACCCCGCGTGTAGCCCTTATAAGGGTATAATTTAAAAATGCAAAACATTGGTCCACCGAACCATGGTTCGAACTCGATACATATATATATATATAAATAAGTGTACATTTTGAATACATTTTATAACTCAAGATCCACCAAACCGATTTCGATAAAAAAATTAGGGCATATCAAGAATTGATATGTAGATGGTTTCTGTGAAGTTTGTATGCTGTGCAAATAAGTGGTTCCGAAGTTATGTCCTCTTAAGTGCACACTAAATAATAAATAATAATAATAATAATAATAAAAAATTAAGTTGAGGGTTAAAATAATAATAGTGTATTGTATATTGCTTACTATTGGTTACGGGCACCTTTGTTGATTTGTATTATTATTTTTTGTCAATATATTATATTTACTAGCTGATCCCGTGCACTTCGTTACCCGTTAAATGTATCAACTCTATATGACTCAAACTTTGTTCAATTCGTTATTTAATATTCAGTGTATGGTGTTTAAAATTTATCTTAACTTTTCCGTTGCCCGGAATAAAAATTCTGATTCGCAGCAGTACCTATATTATCAGGTAAGCAATCTACCTGCGGTAGATCGCGGACCCCGTGATGTTTGTACGTAACTTTATCATTTAACTCTAAAGTATCAAAGTTATACCAAGTATGTTACTGAACTCCTCCTAAATGGTTGGACTAATTATGAATGTCGAGTCTGTCGACCGATATTTCCTCCTCGTCCACGAATACGTGGCATCGTGATTGTTTTATGTACCATGTACGTAACTTATATGTGAGTATAATACGCTCAATATTTACGTAATTGTGATACATAACACAGCGTACAAAAAAATTAAATGCATTGACTCAATACACTTATTTCACGGCAACCAATAATAGTTAATAATAGTTTTAAAACCCATGGCAACCATGTATAAACAAAAATGTCCACCGTAAATCTCTAAATCCCCAGGTTGGTCCTGGGTTGATAATTTGTAGCATATGTGTTATTCTGATGTATGAGCTATATTATTGTAGAGTTTCATTAAAATCCATTCAGTAGTTTTCAAGTGAAAGAGTAACAAAGTCACTGCAGACTTTCGCATTTATAATATTAATAGGATTTTCTAACTATATGAATCTGAAATGAAAATCTTTGTACAGGGTCAACTTTAGAACTACTTAACAGATCTTCTTGATTTTTTTTAAACAAAAGAGTATATCACGGAGAAGGTTATTATGAAACAACATTTTAGGAAAATCCACAGGAATAGTAGGAAATCTGGATGTAAAATATACAATAGTGATGCAACAGGTTAGGTTGGGATTTTGTATTAATTGATTATATTAATCCACCATAGGTAGAATACGACAAACTTGATATAACTTTGATACTTTAGAGTTAAATCATACACTTACGTACAAACTAGGGGTCCGCCATCTATTGCAGGTAGTTACACCTGATAATATACTGCTACGAATCAGAATTTTTATTCCGGACAACGGAAAAGTTAAGGTACATTTTGAACACCATACACCGAATATTAAGTAACGAATTGAACAAAGGTTTATTCATAATATAGAGTTAGTACATTTAACGGGCAACGAAGTTCACGGGTTCAGCTTGTTCTGTAATAAAATACACAAGCTTATCACAATAATAATAATAATTTATGTTATTAAAACGAATAACAACCATTATAAACAAAAATTTCCATCGTAATTTGAATTCCTCCCCGGGTTGGACCTCTTATTTACCTTTTTCTGTGACAAAATGGCTATATGACATAAGCCAAAACTATAAGTTAATTATTAATTATTATGTATATGCAGTTACTTAAAATAGCCGATCTTATAAAAAATTTTCAATAGTACATTTTTTAAATATAATATTTAATAGTTCTAAATGTAATATCTATGAACCATGGCACACGTGTATCTAGGATTTTGGCGCTTTCGTACGATACAACTTTTTTTTCTTATCTAATTTTGGCGCTTATGTCTTCCACCGGGATAAATGTTTTTCCCCAAAGTCTAATCTACCTCTGTACCAAATTTTATCGCAATCGGATGCAGGAATGCATGAAGGACATAATTAGGTAGAAATATTTTGTGTTCAACATATGGTGTTCAAAATGTACCTTAACTTTTCTATTGCCTGAACTAAAAATTCTGATTCGCAGCAGTAGATCGCGGACCCCGTGCAGTTTGTGTGTAATTGTAAGTGTATGATTTAACTCTAAAGTATCAAAGTTATTCCAAGTTTGTCGTTTTTACTTAATTCCACCTACGATGAATTCATACAATCAATTAATACAAAATCCTAACCTAACCTAACCGTACTAAAGACCGATGAATAAAAATACCAAATTTAACCCTATTTAATTAACCTATCTACTTCTCAGATGTCTAATCTACACACAAACATTAATTTTTATTTATAAATATAAAAAGTAATAATAATACAAATCAACAAATATGTCCGATTAACCAATAGCAACCAATATATTATTATAATACGCTATTTTTATTTTTATCTTTAACAATAAACTAAATTTTTTATTATTTAGTTTATTTTTTCCTGGACAGATGGCGCCACTATTGTATTTTTTGACATATAAATTTCCTACTTTTCTGGTGGATTTTCCTAAAATTTTCTTTTATAAGAACCCTGTCCTGACAATTACGAACACAACAACAAAGAATTAGCGAAATCGGTTCAGCTGTTCGTGCGTGATGCGATGACCAAGGGAAACAGCAGGGATCCATTTTTATATATGTTTTATAGATTTTCACAAAACTTATTACATTCAGGTTAAAACTCTTAACAAGGGATGCTTTCAATGAGAACATTAATTTAACATCATCGTCATTATAATACAGCGTAATTTTTCAATTAGTCTTCATCCAAATATGAGTACAGAAACGTAAATTGCGGGTAAACCACTTAATATGTATTATTTTTGATTAGTTTTTTATATTTTCGATGCAGATAAACATAATGTGTTGTGTGCATTTGTAACGATTAGCGAACCGTAACTTTTGACTTTCAACATGAAAAAGTTAACAATATGCAATAATCATTTATACATTTGTAATTATAAGGGGTTGGTGTAGTTCGTTAACCCACGTGGGTGGGGCGTTCCACTTTGAACTATGGGAGGGTAATAATTCCGTGTAACTTGATACATGGTAATATAAATAATAAGAGTTCGGAGTTGGTGTAATGTATACGGTAACTATTACTTATATGTTACTATATGATATTATATATAAATATACTAGTATACGCCTGTAGATGTCACCTGGACGTTTTTCAATCCCGATATACGTATGTGATGCACGGAGGTAATACTATTTTATAATAATATTTCACGCGTCTCTATTATTATTATTATTACTAATATAATGATGTGACACTCTTAAATGCGAACCATATCTCTTTTCATTATTATAACTACCTGTCTGCTGGTCTCGTATGACTGCAACAATCGAGCTGCAGAGCAGTGTTGAAAAAAAAAAACGCTTTAAAAAGTCGTCGTAATTTAGAACAGGTTCGATGTACTCTCTTTTCTCTTTCTCTCTCTCTCTCTCTCTCTCTCTGTCTCTCTCTGTCTCTCTCTCTATATATATACATGCGTTGTATTTTATTACGATATTGCACCGGAAGTTGGCAGCGACCCTCGTCGATCGGACACTCACGTCCGATTGAAAAAGTACTCTCGGGTGTATATATAATAGTATAGCGACGACGACGAAAGGATCGCCGTTGCGTGTGTGTATGTGGTTGATGTGGGTGGAGGGAGAGGTGGTCGATTTTTGCCGATCATTACGTAGCCGCTGGAGCGGTCGGAGGAGCACTATTATGCGGTCGTGTTAAACGCTCGACCGGAACACATAGCAGCAGTCGTGTACAAACGTCCCTGTACGTGTGTATAATATTTTCTCGCTCCTGTGTACGTATTAATATATATTTTCCTTCTCTCGTGTGTGCGTATTGATATTTTCTCTCGAGCGGCCCCACGTTTGTGTGTCGATAATATAATTCCTCACCACCCACACACGACGAGTATAATATACGTATACGGGTTTTATTTACTCGTTGTCGTCGTTGTCGTCGTCGTCGTCGGTCGCGTAACGTCGTCACGTCCGGTCGGTATATCATCAAAGAACACGTCGCAATACATAAGTTATACAATATATATAATATATATATATATAAATATAAGATATATGCTGTGACGACGAAGACGACTATCACGACAACTACTGTACGCTATTCGAATATCGAGAGAGATAGATAGAGAGAAAGAGAGAGAGAGTAAGAGAGATACTGAATACCAGACATACTCGTAGTTTTATCTCGAGTCACCCCTCGTGTATAATAATAATAATATCTCGTAGTATTGTTTCGATATACGCCTCCACCGATCGTTTCCGCCAGCCATGTCTGCGCCTACGGGTATGGTTTTATTGCCCGCGTTTTACGACACCGCGTTGTCGTCAACTTCCCCTGCACAGCTCGATCAATCTTACTCTCCGAATTCCGGCAAAATTTACCGAGCGTACCTACCTACTATGTCTGTTCATCTGTTATAATAACGATATTTCCTACATTCTTTGTATACGTCACAATGATTACGAATTATTACTGTTTGCTGTTCTATGATTATTGCACATTCGCGATTCCTCACGATCGCACGTATATTATTACTCTATCTATGGATGGCGTTAAACTAGTGTGTATGGAGAGTGAATGTGTCTCACCAATTTTATTTCGCCACACCTATGTTCCACATGTAATTTGACAATTATTTAAAATTAAATTAATATGCATAAAATTTGTGTAATATAATATCATACATATTTGTATTTGTAATACGATTTAAGATATTATTTTTTTATTATTTTAAATGTTGGTGTAATTATAATTTAATAATAATATAAGAAGGTAATTAATTCTTAATAATCTACTATAGTAATTTATATTTGTCATGTGTTTTAATAAATGAGAAAATATTACTATAAAAATTAAAGAAAATGCTAACAACAATATTTAACCAAAACCCCCCTAATAAATTACCACTAAAAAAAATATTGCCACCAAAGAAATAAATTCTGGCGCCACCACGGCTCCTCTGAGCGTCAGGATTTGTACTAGAACCTTAATGATTTTTTTCGGTTTCTCTAAGGATGTAACAACTTCCTCCATAAAATTGTATTCTCTTTCTAGGCAAAATATTCCTATTAAATATAACCATATAGTTATTAAAAAATTTTCAAAAATTTGTAAAATTCTCTTTTTTATCTTATAATTTAATTTCACTATCTGTAAAATACATTTATTTTTACAACAAGTATGATATTATGTAACGACGATATTATATTTTCTTAGTGAATATTTCATCCTTTTAAATTATAAGACGTTAAATTTCACTAGGCGTCTTATACTAGAAGTTATACAGGCTTCTGTATGGCCCTCATAAAAAATCGTTTCTGGTTCTTCTGTCTTCAGAACTTAAAGTTTCGTTTTTCGACTAAAATATATTACGCGCGTATCAACAAAAAAAGAAAGAAAAATGCCTTAGACCTTTGAAATATTGCTTCCTCTTTTAGTTTAAATTTCCAAAATATTTAATTAAGGGTTCCGATTCTAATATTTTCAAAATGGTTCCTGAATCGATTCAGCTTCAATGCATGCGGTTTGTATGTTACGCGTGTATGTGTCTTTAGAAAATTGCATGTATTCACATTGATAGTAATATGTAGGTACCAAATTGAAAATTTAAATTTTTCATTTTCTAGTCCAGAGGACGTAATTATTTTACTGAGCTGTATCTACCGACTAGGTAGGAGTGTGGTACATGTCTACGCATAGCAGTACAGGCTGCGGTCACCCGTCAGAACGCGTAAACGCGGTTGGTTGATTATGTCACGACGAGCGACAACAAAACAAGATATGTAACTATTGGCCAATGTTTTTCAGTTGAAATACAGTGTTGGGAAAAACAGTTATTTGAATAACCAATGATAAATGTTTTTTAAAATTAAGGTATATATTATTAAAAATAGATTTATTTCTATAAATATGCATGATTACATTTGTCAGTACAGACTCTTTACTCTATAAACCCTAAGGATTAAGATTTTATATTACCTATTGATGTTAAAATAAATACAAATCAACTATAAAAAAACTAATTAGATAAGTTCATTTTACTTCGCGATTAGAAATTCAATAATTGTATGTGATTAATTGTATTCAGCATAATTATTATTGTAATTAACTTTAAAATAGGTTTTTAATTATTCCATGTAAGTAGGTTTAATAAGTTTATTGAAGTGTATTGTTTTTAAATTAAACATTTGTATAATCTTTATAAAGTTTTAATTTTCAGTAATCACAAAATTTTTTTCCCAGCACTGTTAATTTGATTATTTTAGAATTCAAAGATTGCTGTAATGAATTGTGTATACATTTTTGCAAGTAAGTGCAGTGTACTTATCTATAATATGTACTGTGTCGTATGTAATTTGAGAATATATAACATGTTATGAAGTGTTGTTTAAAAGTAATGGCGATTCAAGGAATATAATATAAGTGATTTGTGAATGTCCGCCAAAATATAATACTTCCGTAATTTTAGTGGTATTGTGGATGAAGCATAATATTATATTTGCTACAAACAGGGGAAATAGCTCCGGTGTAAAGTAGGTATCGAGTGTACCTCGTCATTGAGCAAAACAATGTAATAGATCTATTAAATTATAATACAAAAATAAATCATTGTATACAGGAAAGTTATTTTGAGCAGAAACGACTTGTCGGTGTTGACTTGTCTATACACTATTTTAATATTTTTTTTTAAATAAACAAATCAAATATTAGAAATTGATGGATAAAAAATACTAAATTTACATTATTAAATATTATCTAATTTTTGATTTTGTCATGAACCAAACATTTAAAAAAATTTGTCAGTGTTTTTCATATTTTTTAATTGCTATAAGAATAATATATTAGGAACCGTGTATTACATTTTCGAGATTTTTGACCTTAAAACATCAATTTTATCAACAAGTTATAAAAAATATAACAATACGAAAATTTAAAAATATCTTTGAAGAACTGACTAAAATAAAAACCAAAGTATTTTGAAAATTATATTTTTTCTAGAAAATGCTGATATTAATATTTGGTAAAAAATGTAAGTCTTGACAGTTATTTGTTTTTAAATGTTGTAAGGTCGTTGTAAAATCGTCGTAAATTCAATATATTCATCGTTCTGCTTTAAATCTACGATATAATTTTTTAAATATGGAATTTTTAATGTTCAAAACATACAATAAGTTATGTTATAATTTAATTATAAGACATAATTAATATTTAAATTAATTGAAATCAAGACTTCTTTTATAGTATTTTGCAGTGGAAAATAATTAAACAATTCAATTTCACCTTTTTTGGTTTTTAATCAACCCATATTATAAAGTATAAACATTTCAATTTTAGAACAAATTTACATAAACTTTTTTGTTCATTATAATTTATTGTGTAGCACTGTAAGAGTTTCTAGCGAATGATATTATTATACCACAGTGTAAAAATATAATAAATGAAGAAGAATAAATATTGTAATATTATAATCAATATTTATGAAACTATTAATTCTCATAAGGATTTACGAGTCTATAAAATTACAAATCAATACAATTATTTTTTCATACATAACATATAATATATATGAGTATAATATCGTATATATATATTAAATAACTACAAGGTTCAACTGTAACATATACCTTTACCTATATCAATCAAGAACCAACAATATTATTGTTTTGTTTGTTTGTTTGTTTGTTTTCGCGTATTGTGGTGAGACTTGTTTTTATCACCACGACGGTTTACAAAGGAAACAATATAGGTGCATAGATTTGTAAAATGTGCACAACATATTTCTCTAAAAATATCATCTGTCGAACTCAAACTTTCGCATCGGTCGATTTAAACATATTTCCGGAAATAAAATAATACACCAATGCACGTACAATGTAGTTGGTATGTTTAATATATTATTGAACATACATTATTGTACTTTGACATATATTGAAACTTCTTGTTGTGGTTTCAAAGTTTAAAAAACTTGTAACACCCATTCGTTTGATCTGAAACAGCGTCATGTTGTTAAAACAATTTTAAAATACAGTAGAATTGCATGATATAGAATATATTATAATATAACTATAAACTAGGTATATTATAATATAGTAGCTACATAGCCACGTCAGGTTAGAGATACGATAGTCTTCGCGATCAGTGTATAACTTACAAAACAATAAAAAATATTGTGGTCTATAAATCACCGACGAAAGCGGTCATTTTGGCATTATTATTATTAGTATTATGATTATGGTTAGGTACAGATAGCTGCAACAGATTGTAGTTACTACACTTGTCGAAAACACATTATTCGTAAGTACATTTTAAAGCAGTAGATATTAAATCGAATAAGAAACACATAAAAAAAGTTAATTTGCACGTTTTCAGCAGAAGTATTTGTAGGTACGAAACTATTGTGCGGAACGTACACGTATAGTATAACATAATGTATATATACCTCTGTGTGTGTGTGTGTGTGTATTATGTCTATAAGTGTTTAAAATTCAAGAAGAATAAGGTATTAAAAGAGCAAAGTTAGCAGGGAGTTGTAAAACGTTCAGAATACATACAAACCAACATGGCAGGGTGAAAAAAAAAAATAATAAAACGACCGAAAATACCAACGACTGTGTATAACATAACTGCCTCAACGATTAAAGTAAGCGCATGCGTATCTGTTCAGTTTTTAGTTGTTGGTGCCAATATGTTTATAGACCAATTATAAATCATTACCAGGCCTATTGTTTTAGGTTATAGTACTGTTTAACTAGTATATTATACAAAATGTAGTAAGTAGGTAAATGGTAATATTTAAAATATAAAAAACAAGGAATGCAAAAGAACGTATATTTATTTTTTGAAATTTTGACGGGAACATTTACTAATTTTTGTGGTTTATTATCAACACAATTTAACGATTATTGCTTTGTTCAGCTCATATTCAGTAATAATAATTGTTATTTGTACGTCTTACAACAACATCGTGTCATCAATAATTGGTTTATTATTATTATTAATGGTTCTTTAAACATACTAATATATTACCTACTGCTCTCAATCAAAATAATAGTTTGTAAATAATTGTATTTGTCAGACTATACTAAACATTTATTAGAAAAGTAAGAAATACTGACTTGATATCTGCAGATTTAAAACACATATCAGCTCTTTTGTTTTATTTTTGGCAGAACAAAGCAGGCGTTTTACATAAAAAGTGTGGGATACCCAGTCAACGGGGGGTTGCCCTCCCCCCAAAAAAAAAAGAATACGTGACAGGGCCAGCGCTTGTGTTGGATTATTACTAATTTATAATACATTATAATCGTAGGAAATACGACGGTGGTATAATACAAACACGATAATGGCGCAGACTCATCCGCCCCCTCACCATACTCACCTGTTCAGTGCCGTATTTACGATTTTTGTTATTTCGTGGCATGGGTTCAATTATAACAAAATAGTTTTGTAAAAAAAAACAATGATCATAAAAATAAATCGCCTATAAATAAGTTTTTTTTAAAAATCTATTTGTGGGTATAGTTATAGTAGTGATGGTGGAAATTCTCTTTATACCCCTTCCTCCCAGCACTATATAACATATTGCATCTGTTCTTTGGTTACAAGCACACATATGATTGCATATGTTTATGCACATATATTTATAGATATATACAGTACTCAATAATATAACATTATAAGTAGTAGTAAAGGTCATTTTGTACGTGCATGTTTCGGCTCTGGATAAGTGACTCCTGTACAGACCCGGTAATAACTGTATCAGCAGGATACTTTGATTTTTTTCTCTAGCACATCAAAAGGTATTCAAGTAAAATGAAATAGAATATTTAAATACAGGGTGCGGCAGTGAAACCTGACGATTTAAAATGAATTGGTGGGCGTGGCTAAAGTGGTAGAGATTTCGGAAATGCTCTTATCGCTTTTAAATACCCTGAATTTAGTTGTCTTGGAGCATTGGTCGAGTGAACAGCGTGGGTTCGCGGTAAAGGCGTATTACAAAAGTAATGATATAATATTATGTAGTAGTAATGTGTGGCTAACCAAGAAAGGCATTTGCCTGAAACAATCTTTAAAAAATAAAGTTTTTAAATATATAACATAAAATTCCACTTGTGTAATTTTTATTTGTTTGGCGAAAAATTAATAAAAATTTTTTTTTCTATTATTTCAATTTTTAATTTTTTAAAATCGTCAGATTTGACTGCCACACCCTGTATATTATATTACCAGCAGACCCACTATTTGAAACAAAAGTATAATTAACAATCATCATAACTATATATAGGTATAAGAAGAAACACGCCTAACTTTTCTGACCAAAGTGGTCTGAAATTAGTCGCATCATAATTTATCTAATTTGTATCATTTTATACTAAAATAATAGACACCATTAATTGGACATGCTGTACTACGTATAAATAGTAAATTAACAAATCGCTATTCAAGTAAACTCAATTGTTGGTTAAACCTAAGAGTATAGTTATTTTCATAATGTAAGCGATAAAAAAATCAAAATACCGCAGGTGTACCTACCTTTAAAATGTGTTTTTGGATGTCAATTCAGCAGTAATCGATTTCACTTTTACAGGTACATGTCTAAATTGGTGTAGCCAGGGTAAATGTATATATTTCAATATAATATTAAAAAGTGTCGATTTTATTTGTTTTATCCCTAGAACTGTTTATGGTCGTACTACCATGTATTTTCTCCCTTGTAGGCTGTGCATAATAATATTATAGTCATATTATGTCTAGAGTCCATTTAGTATGCACGTTGTGGGTACAAAAAGGTCTTTACAATGAACAATAATATGAATTATAAATAAATTGTCGAAAATCATATAAGCATAACATACATCGTGGAACAACCAAGTAAAGCACCATTATACATTTTAAAATTGTCCGTATAAACAACCATCCCTTTTGCTTCTACACTGATCATCTCGTGCCCATCATACAACCCAGTAAAAATCAGTGCAGCCATCTATGCGTGATTTTATCACTCACACAGTCAACTATAATTATTAGGTATATGATATAGAATACCTACAACTCTTCTCGTCGCCAAAACGAAAACTGCGGTAGTCTGAAATGATTTATTCTGTCGGAATATTCTTTCTATGCCATACGTCATACAATATGTTCGATCTCCATCGTGTTCGTATCGTACGCCTATATGGCTATATCGTTTGATAAATCGTACCGAAAATGATGCTGGTACTCACACACTGCAACATAAAAGCTCACAGGACCGCAATTTGTTTACCCGTGCACGGAACACGTCAGCAAATCTTTTTGTTTATTCGTTTTTCCCATACACACACACACACACACATATATATATATATTTTATACTCGCATCGGTGCAAACACACTAATGCAATGTGCCACACTCGCCGGTATTTGCCTACGCGAGATGCGGCGTCGGACCCGCATCGTTACGGCGTGTGTAATGCTCGCAGATTTAACAACATTAAGCACCGACGACAACAGTGATCATTCGTCTGCTCAAACACAATATATGGGTTATTGTAGCAGAGTAAGACAAACAGCGCAGCATCCGAACACGTGCCGCGTTGATAATCGTACGCCGTCTTCGTCGTCGGATTTATAGACATGCTCTGTGTGTGTGTGTGTGTGTGTGTGTGTGTGTGTATTATAAATGCGGCGAACCGTGGCCGCCACAGAAGATACTCTTCCGCACAAGGATTTCACATACCTAAGCTATGGACCTATACTCTAATAATTGCACTCGCGCTCGCACACGCCAGTCTATACTGTGGCATGATATACGTATGGACATATTATTATTATGTGTAAAATTATAGGATTTTTTTATGTTATGGATTGTGCCAATGCAACTGTACATCTCTCTATCTACCTTTATAGTAATGCCTGATCGAGAATATAATAATATAATTAATAAGTTTTAGCAAGAGATCGAACACAAAAAAAATCTGCAATACGGCCGTGGTCTACCTATAGTACCTATGTCTGATTATAGAATAATATGAAAGGACTAGATAGAGGTCACTGAGATTCAGAGTTTGTGCTACGGAGCGTCAGTGGACAGGGACGAGACGAGTGTCTGCAGTGGTGTGCTGCAGTGTTTCTACTCTGTCAGATTTCACATAGTAGCTAATATAGTTTGAGTATTTTCAAAGTTCGTACGGAAAATCTGGAAACACATTATTAGTAATGTCGATATATTATTATACTATGTATAAAGGACCCATGCTGTGGGGTTCATTTCCAACAAAACGCAGACAAAATAATATCATTATAATTTAGTATACAGTATATTATAGTGTGTCAGCTCGGATATAGTGATAATACAGTTCATAAAACTTTTATAATATCGTATAATACACGAGTATCGGTTTGTTTATCGATCGTCAATCATAATCAAATTCGTATAAGGTATAGACTATAGGTATAAGGTTCTGTTTTAACTTTTAGGAATATTGATGAGATTAGAACATTTCACATTTTTAACATTTTCCTTATTGTATACCCAATTCACAAAATAAAGTTAAGCCCACATTTCGTCGCTACTGACAACATGGAGTCAACATAATATACCATTGATTATGATAAATGCTATTTTAAAAATACCTTATAAACGTGATGTATCTTTTTTAGCACAAGATACTCATTATTTAAACCAGTAAATATTGTGGTTTCTTAATTTGTAAAATATTATGTATGAATAATGTTATAAAGTACTCGCCTACTAAAAATAAAAACAATATTGTCAATATTTTTAATTTTAGATTCTGTAGCCAAATATGTATGGAAACATTTTAGTTTCTAAAAAAAAACATTAGACATGAAATATTCTAAATATAAGGCATTATGTATGCAAATTCGCAGATATTATAAAAATCGTAAAGTAGCAGGAGGTACAAAGAACTCATTTATCAACATCTCATAAAAAAGTCTATATTATTCGTTATTTCTTTTAAACTATATGTTCATACAATGCCGTTTCAGAACCAGAACATAAAGTTAATAATATCGATTGCCAATTAATATTTTATTCATATTTCTAAAAGAGTACCGAATATGTATTATTATATTTTATTAAGTTTGACTAATAGTAGTGTTTTTGTTCTAGTCATTGATGGGTTCAAACTCCCATAGTTGACAATTAGCACAGTTTATAATTATAATAAATATATATAATTTATAATGGAGACATTAGTTTGAGAAGGTACCTACATACTTTCAAATTATTATAATTTATAATGCATTTGTGTTAAATATTATTTTTTAAATAGGTAAATATGAGTGGTTTGATTTACTGGACAACGAAACCACTCAATGCAATATCAGTTTATAATAGTACGTTAGTTTTTAACAAGAAATAATACCTCTAAAAGCCAATGTAGTTAATAATATATATACACAAGAGTCAAAAATTAATTAAAACAAAAAACTTGAATTTTATTTTCTATTTAAAATAACAAAACTAGCTTCATTGAATTTAGATTGGTAAGTGTTAAAAATAAACATAAATATATTCAGTATAATATTTATTTTAGTAATATTATAGATGACATACCTATCAATATTTCTTTGGTAATTTAATAATTTTATGAGACAATATTTTATATTTGTTCGAAGTATCCTTTATTTTAAATAAAAATATCATTTAAACTAAACATAGGTGATAATAATTCATAAAGCATATTATTATCTTACTATTTTAAACATTAGTTATAGCGAGTTTTTTTTGGACAAATAATTATTGATAATTTATGGTTTAATATAATATATACATATAACCATATAGGACATATAGAACCTATGAGTATATGTATAAATTGTATTATGTTTATGGGGTTAAGAAAAGTTGTGGAAAAGCATGATTTTATCTACATAAAAACAAAAATACTGCGATAAATCTTTAGGGTATTCCTAAAAGGTTGACTTAAATTTAAAAAAAAACAATATCATATTATTCAAATATCACAAGTTAACCATAAGTTGTCCCTATGTTATATAAACACACATAAGCATTATGCATCATTCACTACACTTAAAATAAGGGAAAATTTAGCCACTAATATACGCATCTTATACCATTACATGATACGTTTATTAATAATCAGTTTTTTAAATAAATTAAATAAATAATTTTATTTGTTTATTTAAGTAAATGATCGTAAAAAAATAATTTTTGGTAAATAGAACTACTAAACAACCAAAAAATACATGCTGCTATTAAAATAAATAAATGTTCTTGTTTACGACCCATTTGTCAATAATTAGTTTTATAATATAGAAATAATAAATAATTTAAAAATTCAAGAGTACCTATATATAATTTCTAAAAACAACAATGGACGACAATCTAATTTTCAAACAATAAAAAGTCGAAAACCCCAATAAAGCAATAAGTGAGTTTATTTTGGAGGAAATAGCTATAAGTTAATTATAATCCTATTCGCTTTTCTCTCGTTTAAACATAAAGCTATTTTAAGATTCGTTCTTCTAAATTAGATTGTACTTCATGAAAAGAAAACATAAAAATTAAAAGTGATTTGTTTTTAAATTTTACTTTAAAGTTAGCTTAATTAAATTTAAATAATAGTGAATTTTCGAATTTTATTTGTAATATTCAAAATATATTTATTCTTTAAAAGTAATAAAGTTTTAAGTAGGTCTTGAATTAAAATTAAACTTAAATTACGTAATTGGTACGTATTTCATATAATTTAATATCAGATTTTCTTTTAATATAATTATATTTTAACCATTTTTAGTTTGAGTGAAGATAGGCGATATTATATTTTATAAATGATAATAACATTTTTGATTTAATTTTTGACATTGATTCGGAACCAATTGAACAAATTTGGGGTGCCCTCATCATGCCCGAGATTAATAGCCAATAGGGATTTAATTATTTGATTTAAATTAAATAATAGTTAATTTACTTTTTAGATTGTAAGCGGAGCGATGAATATATTAATATTTAAATGATGTGAGTTTTTTTCTATCCATCCTCATTTTTTGAGGCAGTAAAAATGCTTATAATTCAATTATGAATATTATGGTAATAAGTAATAACAATATTTATGTTATTTTGTTATAATTTAAAAATATTATTCGTGGTTATTTGAAACTTTTTATTTTTAAAGTACCTATATTGTTATATTTTATACACAGAATGGCATTTTCAAATGCAATGTTTTTGCAAACAAACTAATTTAATAGCAATAATTTCAAAAAATATGCTTAGTAAATATAGTAATATAATTTGACTGCCAACAGCGTCAGAATGTCTTCGCTCAGAATCGTTGTCTTACACAATGGTTTTATATCATTGAATTCAAATTCATCACATCCATTATAGTGACCCACATGACAACTAATATACAGTGAATTGGTACCCAGTTGCCCCCTTTTTTATTATTATACTTGTCTAGTCTTAATATGACCTTATGGTGTTGACAAAATGCGTAAAGATTAGTGCGGTTTTAAGCTTTAATTTAATTTATTTTTATGATAATAGTATGATAAACTTATAGATTTATTTATTTATGTTTCAAGGTAATCCATTGTTTTTTTTTTAATAAGTGTGAATGTTATACCATATGAGTATACTTACATTGCTAATTGTCTATATTAATTTTATTATTTATATACCTATCATTGATAATTTATAAATTCAATTCTTTTGATTTGGCTCAATTGTCTTTATACAATTTTAAAATATCTCTACGAGAATAATTCATACTGTTTTAACGGTTTTACATTATTAAGCTGATAGTAAAAAACTATATTACCTTGCTAAGATTTATTTCTTAAATAAATGATTTATAGATCCTTTAAAATTGGCAATGCATAGTTCAGTACTTTTAATCACAAGTGTTGTGCACACATTCTAAATGCAAAATAAGTTCCCAAGACCTATCATTGTATACAATAATGTTTTACTATACATAATGTGTAACACGGCGCGTCGTATAGGCAATATTGATACATTATCTTTAAGAACGTCATATTTTTTCTCACAGTTTAATATTAAATTATTATATAGTTTTATTGTTTAATATATTTTGCTTTGTTCTGTATAGGTATTGTAAAAAATTAATAATTACAGGAAATGCCACTTTCTTTAGGATATAAGATTATACTATAAATTACAGATGTGTTCAAAATATTATTGCGTACACGGTGATTATTTCGATTTCAGAATGTATGCTCTAATGTAAATATTATAGCCTTGTAATTAAATAATATTTTTAAAATATATAACTATAGTTATATCAGTTATATTTAATCGGTTATAGTCAAATTATTCAAAAGACCAAACCTATTAAATATAATATGTTTAATAAATTAAAACGATCAAATCAAATTTCACTCAGAATTTATGATATACATTTATAAATATAAATCAAGTGTAGAAATGTCCTAGTATTTTTCCAAATAATATTTCCACAAAACTAGAGATAATATTCTACAAAATCGCTTTTGTTTATTACAATAAACGGCGATTTCTGTATTTAGTATATACATACTATACAGTAAAATATAATTTTAAATATCAGTAGAAATATAGGCTGATTGTTTTCACTCAGAATCATTTTTCATCTTATCTAATGATTTATCATTAAATTCAAATTTAACACAACTATTACGGTGACATACCCAATGATGACGTACAATAACATTTATTATACATCTGAGCAACTTTCCCAGATTTGCGTTGAATGTAGCCATGTAGGTAATAATTAATATGTATTTAAAATAATATTATACCAAATTATCACACAATCATACAATGATTTATATATTCATTAACTTACAAAATAACTTACTCCTGGAATGTTAATTGTTAATGTATTTACCTTTATTAGTGATGTTAATGTGAATCTTAATATTGATTCATATTATATGTCAAAAAATTATTATATTTCTTAACTATTTAAGTTTTTAATTTTGTTTGTGAGCGTGACTAAATTTGATAGTGTTATTATAACTTATAAGTGATTGTCATGTATTTCTATAAGAAAAGCGAATATATTTATACTATACATAAGGGTAATAGGTAAAAATACCCGAGGTAAAAATAACCATGGAAAAAATACCCTGTAAAAAATACCCCCTGGTAAAAATACCCGTGGAAATAATACCCCGTAGAAAAAATACCCATGGAAAAAATACCCGTGGAAACAATACCCAGTGGAAAAAATACCCCGTGGAAAAAATAACCGCGGAAATAATACCCATGAAAATAATACCCAGTGGAAAAAATACCCTGTGGAAAAAATACCCAATATAAATAATATACAATATAAAATATACAAATCGACTGCTATATATGTACTACTATATATGTTATACATAGCAACTTCGTAATCTCGTAATCTCGTAATCTTGCACACTTGGTATTTCCTAATTGCGTATCACGTATCAGTTATATTTTATCTATATTGGACTATTTAGTTATATGTTGTGTTTCGTCTGTCAGTCAGTTCTTTACTTCTACCGTTTTCGTATATGCGATCTACAATCAGTGGTCAATAATTTTGAATTTGTGGATATCAAAGGTAATTAAATTTAATATTAGATGTTAATGATACATTTCAATATTTCAATATTTTAACTATAGATGAATGAAGAGCTGAAAATTATCAAATCAAACAAAAAAAACGAAAAACTATGCTACAATGGTTATATGTACGTTATTCATCACAAGCTGAAATCTTGTCTTCGATGGCGATGCTCGAAATACGGATCCTTAAACTGCCGAGCAGTGTTAAAAACTGATCTCGAAAAAAAAAATCCAAAAATTGTTGTTGAACATATACACGCAATGGATAGCACAGAAGTAAATGTGACGATATGTGTGGGAGAAATGAAGGTAAGCCATTAATAAGTCATAGATTTTTTTTCATAACAATTATTTTACTACATTTTCAATTTACCTATTAATATGTTTTTTATTTCGGGTATTATTGCCAAGGGTATTTTTTCTTACGGATATTATTTCCTCGGGTATTTTTTCTTTTGGGTATTATTTCCTCGGGAATTTTTTCTATCGGGTATTATTTCCTCGGGTATTTCTTCTATCGGGTATTATTTCTTCGGGTATTTTGTCTTCTAGGTATTATTTCCTCGGGTATTTTTTACCGGGCATTTTCTCCATGGGTATTTCTTCCTCGGGTATTTTTTCCTAGATTCATACATAAGACAATATAAACTTTAAGTTAAAACTTGCGTTTTTAATCCATTTCAAATTTCCAAAACATTTATAAATCTCCTAAAACCTCCATCTCGTCACCTCTTAAGTCCTTATACCTGCGCAACCGGAAACTCCCATCCGCACCCCTTGCACTGCCTCTAGCCAAGTCCAAGAGGATTATATGCGCTGTCTAAAGTATAATATTATCATGTAAACGAGGAAAGGAATATCGATTTTAAAAATAATAATAATTTTCCATAGGATTATCCGGTCTACTTTTAGACCTTTTTCCGCTGTGATTTCTACTGTCGATGTTTTCTAGTCGTTTTCCTCATTCGTATACGAGTATACGACTTAATATCCACGAGGGTAAAGCAGTAGTTCGTTCACTTATATAATATACGAGATTTATAATAAATAATGTCTTCACTACTCGTAAGTCGTAATCCTTTACCACTCACTTGCAACTGAATATCATATTATACCGCCACCGGTACTTTTTAGTTTTCATGTGGGCCACAGCGATCATTGTAATCACAATTTTCAACCGTCACCGCGAGCCTACTTCCCTTTTACTGGGTATTACAGCCACGATATGAAGTTGTAGTATTTCTGTTATTATCATTATTTTTATCATTTTCAGTATTATCATTACTGTAGCTATTGTCATTACTATTTTTTTGTTTGGAGTATGCACAATGCACATTGTACTTTATTCACGGAAAAAATAAGAACAAACTCATCCAAAGATAATTATGTACTATTATTATAGTATTATCATTATACCCTGTGATTGCGGCATCATCGTCATCGTCTCGCGTGCAAAATACTGTTGACAATAATAATAACAACTCCGTCTCGACGATTGTTTTTGCAGCGTCGACGTACGCAATATAAACGAAGACGAACCAAAGATTTTTTTTTTTCATTTTATTTTTTGAACATCGACCAAAGTGTTATTGTTATACATCCTCTCCCGCTTCCCACCGTCAATCCGATATTATTTTTCAATAAAAATACCGTCGGTGGTATTATTCTCTTTGTGTTCATTTTTTTTTTTTTTTGTATTCCGTTGCTTTTTTTTTCTTTTTGGCTCTTCCTAAGTAGGAGTATACAATCTCTTAAGAAAAGCGATGCAATGGGAGTGTGTGTGGAAAAAGTAAAGTTGTAAGAACGACGCTTTTATACGATTTTATAGCCATAAATGTCGGTGGAGACAGAGAAACAACCGGTGTGCCGTGCCAAGATAGGAGGTCGCGTGTCGTACTCGGTTTACTGACAACTAAGCGTTTATATAGCTTTCGGATACTCGTTTGCGATACGGCCAGGAGGAAACAAAAATAACAAATATCTGAACGACTTAATGGTTAACTTGGCAATGATATCCGTCTTCCGTTGTTTTCAAAAGGAAAAAAATATTACGAAATGTGTATAAATACACATAGGTAAAGTTTATTATACCTATATATAGGTTTATGGCATTTTGGCTTTTAATTCGCTTTCCTATGGTTCTCAGTCATGATCGCATACAAAGGTTTACTCTCGGTGGCAGACGAAAGTCGTCGGGAACATTTCACGGAAGGATCCACAGACGACGAGATAAGTATTACATCTCAATGTCTCGAATTGAACGTTTTTCAACAAAAAAATTTCGCACATCACAGGATTTGCGATAAAAAGTATACTATTATATTGCACCGTTAGACGATTCCGAAGTAAATGTAAAATATTCCTTCTTAGAAATAAATCATTTTTCTTCGACTTGTTACGGCCATTATTATTATATTATTATTATTATCATAATAATACGTCGAAACCATTATAGTTGTAAAGATATTAGATATATGTATACTGATGACACGTTTTTGTAGGTTCATCGCACATCATTTTTTTAAGATAATAATTTATTATTATTATTTAAACTTTTAATGTTATTTTTTTCGTCTTATAAATTATACATACATACATGTAGGTAGGTAATTACATAAATTAAAAAAATCAATTGAACCGTACTGTGTATAATGGATACAAGGCTTAAAGAAATATTAAACAAAAGGAATTCCTAAAAAAACATTATAATTCAGTTTTTGGTTATGCTGGTAATACTCTAAAATCGTTTTACAATAAATTACCTATTGTATTAAATTAAAAAATATGCAATTAAATTCGTACTAACCAGCAATAACGCTGTTGTTCATTTACGAAAGCACAATGTCAATTATTTCAAATGATCGAACCGATGTTAATGAACGACGGCTTTTATATTTAAACCGCTTATAAACTATAATACACTAATCCGCCTCGGTACAAACTACAAAGTATGTCTATGCAATTGGATGCTGTATTGAAACAATTTAAACGTACATTTCATAATAATATTACATCATAACACTATATAAGTATAATAATATTAATTTAATTGTTAATAACATAGTTCAATGATAAATATTATATAATGCTATAAAGTTTGGTAAAAATATATAATAATATTCATAAAAATATACACAAATGACTTTAGAATTATCGTGTTCATGAATTTATTGTCGACAAAATAAGAAAATTATTGCTCCTTTTATATTGTGTATTGTGTACGAATAATCATAATATTATATAAGTATATAATTCTCCATTTAAGATATTTACTTATATTATTGATATTGATTTGGGTATTAAAGCCCGTTTACTATTAGAATTAGAAACAAATATGTAGGTAAATTATGTGTATTGTTGTTGCGTTTTTTATATTTGTAGAAAACGTCTTACTGTCAACAATTTCAGAAAACAAATTTACATGGCTCTATGGACTATGATATTTAAATGAAAATGTTAAAATACTATCCATACAAAGTATTTCATTTTATAAAAATATATGTAAATTAAATTTGAATTCAGGAATTTCTATAAGTACCTACTATACCTATATAAAATGTACGTGTTCAGGTTTCAATTTAAAATTATTACATTTTTGGAAATTCTTTATTCGACATTTCTCAAACATAAAATTTCATTAATTTAATATTGCTATGTATTTAAACATTGGAGATTATTACTAAATTCAAAACTATGATATAATTATTATACATTATTATAAACCTAAATTAGGTATCATATCACCTAAGAATACTACACTCATGTGAACTGTATAGAAAGTAAACATGCATCGTTCATTCGTTCTAGTCACGCTGCACAGTGCATATATATATACGTATACCCTTTCTACGAATTGCGATCATATGACATATTTCCGTGATAAGATTTAATTACCACAATGTAGTTAATGCACATTAAGTGTAATGCGTAATCATTCACGAGTGTTACCACTTACCAATGCAAATAATATTATCATGCAGGTAATGATAGTGGTGTAATAAATATTTAAAACTATAGTGCGGCGAACCATTCTCGATTATAGAAACGAGGAAAACTTGTATAATATAATTATTAGTATTCTTTGCAAGTGTCAGGGGAAAAATGTCATTGCATCGAAATAAAATGACAAAAAAAAAGACCAAACTATTGCATTCAATATTGTAATGGTGTCTTCCCGAGTTAAATGTCATCTCTTGCGCGATCTCTCCAAAACGTAAATTTTTTTTTTTGAAAATTATTATATGATTACAAAATTAATTTATCTTGACATTTTTACAAGCTTTACTGATATTGTTCTTGAAGCAGAGAACAAATATTCAAAATCCATAAACAACTTTTTTTTATTTTTAAGTACTTATTTAAATTCAATTTGAACATTTTCTCATTATTCTTTAAATATTATACTCATAAAATTTAATGCAAGAGTCAAAAGTTTTTATTAAATTTATATATCAAAAGAGATTAACGTAAATCCGCTTTAAATTAATGTGAGCATAAAGAAATCAAATTTCAATAACCCGTTTTAGATATTTTTTATTCAAAAATTTTTAATAAATGTGGATTTAAATCTGTTCAGTGTTCATACTATTCACACAGTTCAATGGAATGTCGGAATTTATGTATGAGTTTATAATGGCTAGTAATACCATGTAGTATAGATAATATTTTTAAATAACAAATTAGGTTATTTGTTTTTTAAACAATAAGTTCAATCCACTGTACTATTAAAATAAAAAAAGGTGCTCTGCAGTACAGTAGGTTACAAGTGCGTAACTGTATAATGGATGGTATTAAATTTGAATTCAATGATATAATATTAATGTATAAGAAAAATGATTCTGAACGGAGACGGTATGTCAGTCTAGGTATAAGATATATTATATACTTATCTATGGTATTAAAAAAATTGACCTATAATAGGTACCTATAATAAATTCCAAATTAATCATATCACAATATCCATTAGGTAGGTACTTATAACGCGTTATACATCAACAACACACCCCGATACTATCATAGATATATAATAGTGTACTTTAGAAGTTTAAAGTACTTACGAGTTACGAATAATATTATACAATCACAACAAAATAACTAAAATAGTTATTCTAGGTTTTTTATTATGTAATTTCGTCCATATTGATATTTGAACTTAAAATGACTATAAAAATGAACTGGGCTTATGTATTTTTTTATATTTTTTGTTAACAGAATTAACTACTTACATGGAATCCTATTTTAAAATTTCAATCCTTAGATAAGTTGACCATTTTATAAATTTTTAACTACAAAATAATCATTCAATTTTAAATTTTATAAATTCGCTATTTAAATGCTTATAAAAAAAATTGTGCCTATGTAATTTTAATATTTTTCAATTGATATTGTAACAATATATCAGGAGCCTTGAATAAAATTTTTACATTTTTTGGCTCAACAGATAAAACTTAATTAATATTTATAGAAAAAAACACTAATAAAATTGAAAACTGAAAATGTCCATAAACAGCTCAAAAAGAGTCAAAATATTTTCAAAATTGTATGGTGTATAGAAAATGCTAATATAAATATTCAGTGAAATTTTCATGTATCTTCAGTTATTCGTTTTTGAATTACAACAAAATAAGGAAATCACTACATGAGAAATCGAGTGAATATTCAATGTTGTAAAAATTTGAATTTCAAACGCTCATTTCAATTTAATTTGACTTTCTTATACACATTTTTTTTTTTTTGATAAAGGTAGATAATCTTATCAGGAATCTTGTATTACATTTTAAAATCTTAGATTTAAAAAGAACAATTTTTACGAATTCTAAACTCAAAATCATTTGCTAATTTTCGTGATTTTTCCAAATTTTGTCAATTTTTGAAGTTTAAATGCTTATAAAAAAAAACCGTGACTAAGGATTTTTAATATTTTTCATCGGCCTTTAAAACAATATACTAGAAGCCTTCTATTACATTTTCAAGCTTTTTTAACCAACAAATATAATTTTATAGATATTTTTAGAAAAAAAACTAAAAAAAAATGGAAAATGAAAATGTTCCTTATGAGTTCAAAACCAATCATAATATTTTGAAAAAGGAATGGTGTATAGAAAATGCTAATATAGACATTCAGTCAAAATTTCATATATTATCTACGGTCATTTGTTTAAAAGTTGCACCAAAAACCAAAATCGATTTTTTCGAAAACAGATTTTGTGTAAAAATTCCCGTTTTTCCTTAATTTTTCTTTTGTTTTTCACGGCGCTTTTGAAAACTGCTGGAAAAATTACACTTTTGACCCCCCCAAAGTACCAACTAGATTCACTTTCCACACTTGGCCTATGTTGACAAATGTTATAAACTGTTTGATGTTTGAACCAAACCGACCCGAACTCGAGATGTGCGAATCGTTTTGAAAAGTATTTGAACCAAAAATCAAATCAATGTTCTTATTACATTTGATTTTGAATAATACATAATAAATAAAACAAATATTTTTTGTGAGAATATAATTATACTTGTTCGTATGTTTTGTCATCGTTATATAATTGTATAGGCAGGTATTGGATAATTTTTATATTTTTTAGAATTGTTTAAAAATTTAGTTCAGTTTGATTTGATCGGATTTAAAAAATTTCAGTTCGATTCGAGGTTGTCATATATAGAATAAGTTCTGTTCGGGTGGTAGAGCACGTCCTCGAAAATCAGGATTTGTAATCGTATTATACTATTTACAATTCATTCAAATAATATTACCTACTATAGCTGGTATAGAGGTACTCGTAACAGAAAGTCGATTCAACAAAAATAAACTTATTATAGTCGTTGGATCTGCAGAAAAAATAAAATTGTCAAAAACGTAATATACCTAGGTATATAATATCAGTGCCAACGACCAAACAGCAGGTCCTCACCAAAAAACGTTTCATTTACCCGATAATATATCATATTATAGGTACCACTGTACCAGCATATCAATAACCCCATAATATTATAGTTATTATTAGTTACACCTATTTCGATATTTTATGGACTGGACCGGATTTCGTGTTTACAAATACGGTTTCGTTTCGGGCATAACGCGTCCGGTTTACATGCGTGGTTCGAGAACAATGAACGGCTTACTTCCGCAATAATTCCTCTCACATAATGATAATGATAATAATAATAATAACGTACACACTACTCTCGCGTAATAGTAGTAGTGGTAGACGGTAGGTAAGTACAACGTTTTAAACTCGTAATAACAATATAATTTACCCAAACGACCGGGTGCATTATACACTAAATACCCGACCGCAGCCGTCTGCTTTTCACCAAGCCGCTGCCGGTTCGTCCTCACGTGGTCGTATAATAATAATAATAATAATAATGATGATAATAATAATGATGATGATAGTTATAATAATATAAAATATAAACGCTGCAGCGGATTTCATCGATTTTTACTGCGGAGGACTCATTGCGCGTTGTCGTATAATTACACACCGCGGCTTCCTTTTATTATAATTAAACTCTCCGCACGCGGACGCAAATAAAATGTTTTATTCGCGACGGCGATTTGTATCATTATACTGCACCCGCGGTTTAATTAATCTTAATAGGTAAGCCACGAGATGTGTTTAATGTATATTATGTTGGGTTATATCGTCAACAAAGACGTCAGATCAGATGAAATTTACTACAAAAAATAAACACTCTTCTCTTCCGAATGACTCGGCCGTTTTCCGGTCAACCCGGAAAATTATTATTTTATCACTAAATATAGTAATTTTGTTCTTTGAAATAATAATATGCATTTATAAAATACGCAGTCAAACGATTAGTTTAAAATATATATTATTTTTTTTTTAAACAAATTTTATAAATTATAGCATTAGTTGATTTAGTGATTAAAGAATCATATAGTACTGTGGTTTTGTGGAACATAAATTTTACAATAATTCATTACTTCATACTATATTATAATACAGTGGTATATGATATCGAAAGTATACAATATATATTATGCGGGACTAGTCTCCTATTTTTATAATATTTTATTTTGTATTTTCCATAATGGAATGCCAATAACAGTCTGTTTTTCCGAACAACACGACCCGCCCAGAGATAATACCAAAAGTTTAGAGATTCGGTATAGAGCCGGGGCACTATCGATATTAGTTACTGATATAAGTAAATAATGAAATACCATGACTAACTACCCTAGGTTTTTTAGTTGCGATTGGAAATCTTCGAGTCAAACATACCCGGCTACACATTCGTACACACTATACAACATCGATAAAATCAATAGCTTAGATCAAATAACTCGGAAAATAAGACTAACTTTGAAGTTAAGCTATCAGTATGTGTTGTTTATTTTCTAAGAATATTCTTCAAATAACACTGTATCGCACTCCCGCGGGCATATGAAGAGTTTATCCCTTTGAACTTTACTCGGAAATTAAATTACGAAAATAAAAAACAAAACAAATTGTATTACTTGCACGACAACGAAAACGCGTAGTGATCTGAAACAAAAGTGTAAAACATTTGGGTTTTCATAAAAAATACCGATCACATTATTATTCACATTCGGACTATATCGTTTGGGGGCAATTTAGCGAGCGATCGACTTTTCATCCATCATTTGTAATATATTATATAATCATGCGCGGGTACCTACTCTACGGTTTTATTAAAATGTAAAAACTAAATTCGCGCACATAATAATATTACATATTATGCACTCTAAATTCTTAATTATTATTATGTTACCTATACCTCTGTATAATATAACAGTATCGGATAGACCACAAGCTTAACTTCTTATTTTTATTTCGAGGGGAGTACACCACAAAGTCTGCATAGGTTGCATAACGCAAGCTAAATATTATTATAAGTTTTGTATCTTCGCAGGACTGACGTGTATTACATTTTCCAACGAGCTGCAGTAGAATGTAAAGGGGCGTTTAAAAGACATCGTCCTGTAATTAAAAAAAAAAATAAGAAAAATCGTTAATAAAGTAATTTAATTTTTAACGGTTTCCTCCCGACGAAACAAAAGTCATTATATTATACACTGCGAATAATAATAATCGTAAACATGCCGCGCCGTCGCGACTCGTGACACTATACAACACAGCCAGCCAATGAGTGCTGTTAATGATTTACGACAGATGTTTTCATTGTTCTCGAAACACGCCTAACCTGTCTCAAGCTTAAAAACACAGCCCAGAAACGTATACTTTACCCAAAAAAATATGGCTGTGGTTAATCCGCGACTTTCAGAATCCGAGTGGGATGAAACGATTTGTTTGGCTATAGGTCGAAGAAATAGTCAAAGGCTCGATAGATGCTACTGCAATATTGTAAAAGCTCTAGGTGGTGGTTTCGGTCTTAGAAATCTAAAAAAAGGCGGGCAAGGGAGTACCGCTCTGATGTACAGTCGTAGGTGTCGAGGGGTCACTGTAATGTATGTGTAAAATTTGATTTCAATTATGCTTCATTGTACCTATACGATAAACGATTCTGTCCAGTGACCGGGGACAGTGTGTCCTCCTGGGGTATATTACCTATTATATTATTATATAATAATAATATATTTTTTTTATTGATCTTCAAAGCCCGGCGACTATGGCCATTAGCCGATTGTGGGGTTTTATGATTGTAGGTAGTGGGGTTTGTAATGGTAGGGTTTTTACACGTGTGTGTTGTGCATGGGTGCCCATTGGGGGGGGGGGGGGGCAAGACAGGGCACTTGCCCCCCCCTGGAAAAAATTTTTATGAACTTGTAGCTCAATAAATATTACCACAATATTACCTTATTACCGAGGAAAATTTTTTGTTGAAATCACTTTTAAGATATGAAATAAGTACTCACCGTGACTTGTCCATAAAAAATGCCTCCCGTGGCCAAGGAATCGAACTCGGGTCGGTTGCGTCGCAGCCGACGCCTTAGTCCACTCAGCCACTCCGTCCCCCAATAATATATTATTTGACACAATAATAAACAGTACATATTATCATTATTGAAAAATATATTTTATATTAATATTGATTATAGCTAAATAGCAAAAACCATTGTGTTTTGTTTAAATAGGTATCCTTATTTTATTTACAATATTATTATAAAATGTATTTAATTTTTACCCAAAACATTTGGTATTTAAATCATCAATTCTCCATTATTATAGTATTATATTATTTTTATAATTTATTATCGTTATTACATTGTGAGTGTTAACATCGTCCACCATAACGTGTGAACAGGTTTGTGGCAGAGTAGGACTGGCCCGGACTGCTAGTCCGCTTATTTGTGGTGATTGGGGGCCCTGATTTTGTACCTATTACTATTATTATTATTCGTTTAAAGTAAATAGAAATACGAAATAAACATTTTTTTTTTCAAATCAGAAAATTTATTTTTGTTTAGAATCTTGAGAAGTTCTTAATAGTTATTAAAATAATGATATTTTCATTCTACGAATTTAGCTGTCTACATATATATATAAATATTATGTATCACTGATTATAAATAGTGTAAAGTTGTTGTGACTATTAAGAGGAAATCGCACCTGCATATTATGTTGTCTCCGTCTACACACGTACGGCATAGCAAAAACGTTTTGGCGCGGGAAAGAACCGAGAAGGCTACAGTCATAACTAAGAAACGAATTTTTCACCACATATCTCCTATATATTGACCTATATATATTTGACTGTGAAATATCATTTTTATTGTTTTGCTATCACTTATACGAAAAATGTTCTTATTGTTTCAAAATCCATTATTATTTGTTTTTTTCAAACTCTAATAACTTTTTTTGAAGTTCCGATAACGAAAAAATATTGCACAGCCAAAGTTCTCTATGAATTGAAAATTTCGTTTCTTAGTTATGACTGTAGCGATCTCAGTTCTCCTTTTCCATGCTGAGCAAAACAATTTTTACTATGTTGTACATTTGTAAGACGGAGAGACACATGCGGGTGCAACTTCCTGCAACGTCCTCTTAAATAATATTTTATTATATTTATACCTTATACGTATACTTGGTATTCGCATTATCACTAATTATAACTGAATTATTATTATATTTGGATATTAAGTTTAATAAATATTGTACTCGTGCACAATTTGACACAATTTGAATCGGTGTTTTTCTTTATAATGTTTGATGTCACAGCCAGTGTAGGTGCTACGCCCCAGTGGCGTAATTTGGGGGTTGGATGCCTGGATATGAGGGATTTCCCCTGTCTGATAATAAAAACAATCCGATGGGTCTCTATTGTCGTTAATTTACTCAGGACCTGTCCTTTTAATTGAGAATATGCTCAATTATATAAATTATATTTTGAAAATAAAGTACAACTAGTTAATGTATCGAATGATTGCATTTTAGTTAGGTACGTATTTAGTTATTTGTGCCTATATAGCTGTATGATAAACATGCAAGATTGCAATTATAATAAAAAAAATTTTGTATGTAAGCACATGCAAATAGGATTCGATCTGAAAAGCTGAAAAAGCGAGCTTTTTTTCTGGGCTAGTTAAAACATTTTCCATTTGCCTGTTGGGGGCTTTTTTTTCCAAATCGTGGACTGGGCCTCTTCGAGCCAGTCCGACACTGGACTTTGTGGTATAAATATACCTTAATTTGAAAATGTCATTGTGTGTATTAAATATAATAAAATACGTATAAAAGGTTTTTGACCAAATGAATAATACGTTTTATTGACATATTTTATAGAAATAAAACTAAAATATATTGAAAACGATGTAAGCGAGGCTACCTTATGGTAATCAAGGTATTACTACTAAGTACTAACTAAACAATTTTTACTCACGTCACAGTATATGTACATTGAAGTGGTGCAACTCGTACCACGAGAAAATCAGCTTATATATTTTTTTTTTTTTTTCCATAGGTTTCTAACATTTCAAACGCTTCTAAGTATTGTTTTGCACTGACCGACCGGTATTGTATTCCCAAACGAGCCCTGAAACGTTATGGAGGTGTATTTTTTTTCTGTCTAGGGAGTGGACGTCACAGCAGCTCATTGCAGTATTCCACAGACTATAGAAAACATTTAACTTTTGAATTCGATGCGATTTCGCTGAACACCATTGACAATAGTACATTCCTTTATTTTTCCCAAAAAATCTTTGAGGCCTTTTCCGGGACACGTAATTATATGTCCTATCTACCCCATCTGAAGGAGGCTATTTGCTTTAAGTGTTGTCAAGTTTTGCGTAACGACCGCATAATAACTATATATAAAACTATTTATATATACTATAAATATTGTTGCAAACATCAACAGCATAGCAGAAGGTGGTCCGTTGGGTACGTATAACAGAACGACACTCTGATATAACGTAGTGTTTGTGTGTCCTTTTCTGAAAATCATTACACATTACGTCATTTGGTAACGAGTTGCCGTAAAAAAAAATTAAAGATCAACAAAATAAATAAGGCTTAACAATTTCGGTTGTCCAGTAGTCCTACAAAATAGTTAGGTTTATTAAGTATAATTTTATTATTACCTACTTATGTTTAAGTAAAGGTGTTTGAAATATAAATACTGTAGTCTGAGTACTGTACTGAGTCTCTCTGCTGTATGGTAGGTGTCAAGTGCACGTCGTCATTGAGTAGATAACATATCGTAATTATATTATCATATAAATAATATTATTGTTTTTAACTTATAATATTAAGTTAAAATTGACGTAGGTAGCGTTGTACGTAGAATGGTATAACTATATGTTAGTGGCATAAATAGCCTAAAATGTAAACAAACCTTATTTTTATAAATAAAATAATTTTGTGCTAAATGGTAAAAAGTTTCAAGACCCAACGATTAAATTTTTTTTAATTACAGAAAAATAATTAAAATTGTTATTTAAGCTGAAAGAACATTTTATGACGTACGTTTGGCCAGCCCCCCCCCCAATGGAAAATCCATAAATGAATTGCGCCGATATTTAGCACGTAATTCGCACGTATTCGCACGCCTAGTTTTGAAATTCGCACGACTCTCCTTCCCCCTCAAAAATCAAAATCCATGGGGGGGCCAGCAACACGTCTTGCCAGCCCCCCCCCCCATAGTTTAAATCAACATTTTCGCAATTTTTTTTTTTGCAGATATTTAGCACGTGATTCGCACGTATTCGCACGCCTAGTTTTGAAATTCGCACGACTCTCCTTCCCCCTCAAAAATCAAAATCCATGGGGGGGCCAGCAACACGTCTTGCCAGCCCCCCCATAGTTTAAATCAACATTTTCACAATTTTTTTTTTCCAGATATTTAGCACGTAATTCGCACGAATTCGCACGCCTGGTTTGAAAATTCGCACGACCTTCCTTCCCCTAGAAAAACAAAAATTCATGGGGGGGCTGGCAAAACGTTTCGCCAGCCCCCCCGGAGGTCCAAATTAACATTTTCGCAAATTTTCTTCTGCAGACATTTAGCACGTAATTCGCACGAATTCGCACGCCCGGTTTGAAAATTCGCACGACCTTCCTCCCCTCCAAAAACAATAAAATCATTTTTTGTCAAGAGAGATTTTTTATTCAATCAAGATATTTTCCATTGTACTTAGAATATTTTCTTATTAAATACAGTTGTCTATTAAGTTTTTTATTTAATATGGATTGTATATTAAAAATAGATTTTTTTATTAACTGCAGGTATTTTACTAAAGTTTTTTTTATACATTTTTTATTCAACTAAGCTTTTTTTTAGGTTATACGCAATATTGTAATTAAATATTTTTCCAAGCTTACCATTATAATCTTGATTGAATAAAAAAGCCTAGTTGAATAAAAAATCTATAAAAAAAACCTGAGTAAATTACATTTAGTTACATTTAATATTTTCAAATATTTTTACTTAGAACAAAATTCTTATTAACATAACTTGAAAAAACTAAAACAAGGGGAACATTTTCAGACTAAAATATTTAAGAAATTAAACCCTGTCATAAAATTCTTATGTAAATAGCTTGTGATATTTTCAAGTATTTACGGTAATATATATTTTTGAATTAATTAATGGTACATAATATTATATTTTGACCTCTATTCAGTAATTTTTTTAGTTTTTCTTGGTTATTTTGAGAATCACTTGACATTTACCAACTAGATGTAAATTTTCTAAATAAACCCATACATGAATTACTCCACCCATAATCTAAAAGTATTAATAATACTTATTTAAGTATTTAAACAAAGATTATTTATAACACTCTGTTGTCTTTACAAAATGCGTCTGGTTAATGAAGATAGGTCATTCAAGTTGATTTAACACTTATTAAACTAACAGAATCACTTGCAGATACACTCCTATATTCTGTACTGATTATTCTTATATAACTATTGAACTGTTGTATTGCAATAATTGCATGTATAATTTCTCTTTTCTTTTCTTTTGCTTTACTCGCTGTTATTAATGTAAATATAAATAAACTGGGTTCAGCTTCTTGTTAATAAATTTAATAATATGTACAATTTACGAACATTCATATGTTTGACGATTGGTCTTAGAAAGGCCTGACTATTGAGACCTTAGTAAAAATAATTTTACACACATTTGTTGAATTTTACCATTTAACCTAAACTTGAGAATTAAATATTTGTAGCTATCGTGAGAATGGTGCAATATTTTAATTATTTTGGAAGTAAATATATCAAGTATGATCACCAGAGTATAATTTTTGACATAGTAATCAGTGTTGAGTTTATCTAGATAAATATTCTTTTATCTTTTATCTTATCTAGATAAATATAAAATATTAATTTACACAGTTACCTATCTAAAATAAAAATCACCGTCATCTAGATGAATTTATCCAGATAATTAAATTTATTAAATGGCTTTTATTTATTATAGAATATAGGTATAATTATGTAATTTATGAAGTAGGTAGTATTTACTAATAACTATCGACATTTTCGATAACATACTATCAAGTTATTCTATATTTCTACGAGCTTACGGAGAGTGCCATAAAAATATATAAAAAAATGTATATATAATGTGATAATTTATCCTAGATAAAATAATTTTTTTTTCATCTATATCTAGATAACATTAGTATAATTTATCTTTATCTTTATCTAGATAAAATTATATTTATCTCGGCTCAACACTGATAGTAATGTTTTAGTTTACTCAAGTCCAGATTTAACAATTTAGGGTACATTGTATAACTACTTCTTATCTTATTGAATTAAGAGATTAAATATATTTGTAATACCATTATATTATATTATTTTAAAATAGTAATATTCATATTTATTATCTCTTTAAAAATTAAAATCAAATATAAATGTACATTACCTATGTATTTACTTACACTATTATTGACGGGTACGTCGTAAATTCTTGGTGGTAAACTTTAATGACCTGCAGCTGAGTCATGACACTGCGGGTCGGGTATAATTTCAATTTATACTATTGTTAATTTGCAATATGATTAAAAACTTAATAATAAATAACAATAATATTATACTTCACTAGTTTTCAACATAATATACATTTATTAATACATTATCATATTATTATATTTTTATATATTCAATTTCCTGATTTATAATTAATTTTGCCAAAACATGGAACAAACTTATTTAAAACCCCTTATTTATACTAAACTTTTCAATAGTTAATAATATGATTGTGAAAGTATCCATGTCTTAATATACTATTTAATATGATTTGTATAATATTAATTAACTATTCTTTGCTTCACAATAAAAGTTTATTTATAATAATATTTTATTTAGTCATAATAAATTGTTGAACTGTACAACATAATAATATGTTATTCTAATTAATGTTTTATGGATTTTTTCTATTATATATTAATTGTATTAGGTATATACAATTCTTTTACTTTTAGATTCTGAGGGCTCCGATGAACTACCTAATTGGTTTTACAATGGTGTACTTTTTTTTCATTTTTTTTATTTTGTTTTTGTCAAAAATTAAAATGATTGAGTAATACTCAATGAGTATACAAAAATAGTATAATTTAGAATTTACTAGAATTTAAGATTTTAAGAAGTATTAGAATTTAAGATAATTATTAACTGTAATATCATAGAATAGTGTAATATAACTAGAATTCTACTGCAGTCCTGATGCCACGTATTTTATTTAATGAAAAAAAATAGGTATAGTATGGTATTTGTTTTATTAATATTACAATATTTTTAAATAACCTTAATAGCTTAATCACCTCTACCATGGTTTTAACCACAAGTCCAAAACTGAAATAAATGTATCAGCCATCAAACAAAAAATGAAACTTATCATTAAATAGTAAATACAATTAATGTTATCAGATAAAAAAAGAATTCACAAATTGTTATTAATTACAATTTAGTATGATGTAAATACTGTCACTAATTGATCATTACACTTTTTAATTTTATACTAACCACAGTGAATTTTGTGTAACAGAAAAAAAATTTAATCATTCCAGTCAAAAGGCTTTTGTCTGATCACAAAATGCTCTTGTTATATCACAAACCATACTATCCATTCTGATCTCTATATTCAAACGGTAAAAGTCACAGAAATCTATTTATATCGTCACTACAATCCTTACTTTTAAATCACAAAAATCCGCTTGTAGGTAGGTTAGACACAAGAACTATGCCTGAAAATCTTCACAAACGTCTCAAAAGAAAATTGTCCAAGGACTTACTGAGTAAAACGTCATAGATGAAAGCCGAAAGAGTCACACTGTCACCATAATCATTTCCTTAAGTCCACATGTATACAGTTAATGACAACAAAAATAATGTGCTTTTTATATAAACAAATAATAGTGTATAAATCGTATAATGTTACAGTTAAAAAAAACATTGTGGCATAGGTATTACACAAAAATAGGCTTCGTTGATAATGAAATAACACATTAATACAATTCGTATTAAAAAAATAAATAGGCGTTAATGTGATATTGAAATTTCACAAAATGATATTCTTTCCATATTCAAATAAACATAAAATACAAATATTTTGAATTTATAAATTGTTTTTTAAGTTTACACAACGTTTCAAACCGCAGCACCTTCTAGATAAACAAATTTTCAAATTAACATTTAATTTCCAATTAGTTGATTATGTATAAATAATAATTTTTTTTTTATGTATAACAAACGGGTATTAAACCCTTTAGCAATTAGAAAAAATATAAGTACAGTTTAGCTTATCTTATAACATAATTTGGACACAATAATGTTGTAAAATTATTTGTACCAATGGAAATAGTTAACAGCCAAAAAGGAATAAATATATAGTATAGTAAAAATCATTAATTAACAATAAATGGTTACACAAAAAAAAAAAAAATAAAATAATAATAATAATATTTAAACAAGAGAATTTAAATTCAATAATAAGTATTAATAATTATAAGTATTTAGAATGGACAAAATGTTACAAGCTACCATAGGTGTAATGTGGTCTAAATTCTTGGGGTAAAATGATACTATTGCCCACTCAGTTAAATATGAGATGGCAGTTGCAACCTCCCCCAGATTACGCCAATACATATAACTGTAGGATTCACGAAAACTATAAAGTTATTTAATACCATTTTAAATTATTTGCTGTGCATCTAAATGTAGGTACCTTACCTATTGATATTATATGTTAATTCATACATTGGGATGAAATGAATTAAGTGGTTGTTATAATAATTATTCATGGCCGCATGAACATCTATAATAACAATTTATAGGTATTTCGAATCTGATTGTTTACCCATTTGCTAGAGAGAAATTTCAAATTGATATTCTCCTCACCTTCATATTATATTAAATTATATAATAATTTGGGTTATAAATTCAATATAATAACTTAATGGATTCTTGCATAA